>CM037158.1:13913960-14373960 GCA_020921065.1 Vaccinium darrowii | reverse complement strand
CTTGAACTCCTTCCAAGTTCCCGGAAGCTTGTGGGTGATAGCAGCCACCAAAAATGGCTCAGGCAATAACATCCCTTCTGCTTTGATTTCATTGATCAACATCTGGAGCTCTTGGACCTGTTCAGTCACAGGCCTTTCATCTCTCATAGTATAATCAAGGAAGCGGCCCACCACGAATTTCTTAGGCCCAGCCCCCTCGATTTTGTACTTTTTGTCCAAGGAATTCCACAGTTCCTTGGCTGATTCTGCCTCATTGAACACAGAGTACAACGAGTCATCAAGAGCATTCAAGACATAGTTCTTGGCCAGATAATCAGCATTCTTCCACTGATCCAGAGCCTGTCGCTTCTGGTTGTCCTTCTCATTTTCAGCAACAACTGGGGCATCCTCAGACAAGCACCCAGCGAGATGGAGAGTGGTCAGATAGAACATCATCTTCTGTTGCCACCTCTTGAAATCAACCCCTGGACCAAACTTCCCAGGCTTATCAACATGGGACATTGGTATCTCCATGTAGAGGAGTATCAGCACTCGAGCTTCCCATATTTGGAGTCTCATTGTTCTTTGTCATCGTACCTTGAGAAATGACAAACCACAAATTAGTGAAACTATTTTCACAATCATGACAAGAAGCATAGATTAACAATCTAAACTTAGCAACCAAAAAATGGTCTTGCACCCACAACGCACAAGCGTACCCTGGGGGTCCCAGGTGGGGGTTCTAGGGGGCCGTGCCCCCTAGCGGGGTTCCTAGGGGCAGCGCCCCTAGGCAGGAGTTCGAGGGCAGCGCCCTCGACGGAGCGCCCTCGAAACCTAAACGGTATACACAATTCACTGCTTAAGCAATCAAGGCAATTCATCTTCTGCCTCTGCCAAGTATACCAATCCTTGTGCCAAGTTACTACACTGGCCATGTACTAAGGCTGAGTAATTAACCTTCCACTGGTTATATTACTTGCAGGCAGAGCACACGCTTAGGCCGAACTAGCCCAACCACTGGCTGTTATTAAACCCAACACAAGGACTGCTATCACAAAGCAGAGATCCAGAGGATTGTGGCTAAGCAACGTCACTGCTTAAGCAGAGTAGGTTGCTCCAGAAGCCAAACAATCCACTGATCAAGGCCAGTTGCGCACAACTGCCTAAAGCCGTGGCTTAATCAGTGAAGTTCAATCGCGCACGATTGACTTAGGCCGTAGCCTCTGATTTTTGTTTGTATCTATTTCCCACGCGAGTAATCTAGTCAGATTACTCTATGATCTCAACGAGATACCACCAATTCTGTCTCTTCTTCGATTCTGTTCTTGCAACTCAAAAGTCAGTATCAAAACAGAATTGTTTTCTGGAACTCGATTGCCAATCGATAAGAAAAATCTTTGTTAAGACTGTTGGAGAAAATATAGTGGCAATCACAGATCCAAAGAACAAATTCTCTTTATAACATTATACATGAACAAAATGTAAACAAATTACATGAACCGGAAATAATAGAATCGAAACAGAGATACAAACAGTAGATTGGAAACTGCCGAGTCGTGTGTAACCACACTCTCCTTAACAAAGATTCGCCGCCTACCGTGGGTGTTGTAGGTTGAACCGACGTCTTCGTCCCAGGATACAACGGCTAGAACCACGAGCCGACGAAACACCACCGTCGACCGCCTTGGCGAACTAACTAACGCCTGTCTCTCTTCCTTTCTCAAATGAACTTAGTTGGAATGGATTGGATTGTTTTGTGTGATGCAAAACACAATGAGGAGTGACCTATTTATAGGAGAAATTCCAAGTGTGAAAGAGGGAAAGTTAGGTAGCCCACAATGGTGACTTCTAATGTGAAATGAGGAAGATTAGGTAGCCTACAATGGGAAGCCACCCATGTGCACAATTCATTCACATTGAAGCCACCCATGTGCACAAATTCATTCACATTGAATTGTCAAAATTCCAACAAATTATATGCTTTTGAGGAGTCTAGTACAGAGTGTGCAGTGGATAAGAGTGTCAAGGTATCTCGTGGAGTTGTTCGAAGACTATGGAATAATTACTCTCATGATTGTGTTATTGTGTACATATAAGTGTGTGGGATCAAGGGTCGAACAGAAATGATCCAAACCATTCATTAATTTTTAGAAATATCATGCATGCTTACGAAAATTACCTCAATCGAATTGTTGCAAGTATTTGATTCAACTGTCTATCTTTTCTTTGTAAATCATAAAAAATTTACAATCCTAAATTGTGAATTAAAACTTGAAGTGGTCGATCTGGTTAGTTTTTTTTTTTTTTTTTTACTGTGGTGCTTCTTTAGGTTGGTGTTTCTGTTCCCGGCTGGTTTCCCTATCCGGAGGTGTCCTTGGTCTAGTTTTCCAGATCCGGTGGGTAATAACTTTTTATAGTTCTGTGTTTGACCCTGGATTTGGTGTCGTCCTCGCCGTGGTTGTGTGGGTTGCCGATTTCACCAACGTCTGCTTTTCTAACACCTAGAGCCCGCCATAACGGTGATGACTTGTCCTGGAGTGACATCTGTTTGGTCGTGGCTGCAAGGGTTCGCTAACTTTGCTAGTGTTCTCTCACGCCACGTGTCGGCCGGCGTTGGTTTTTAGAAAAAAACAAAGCTGTGGAGGAGGTTTCCATTGGCGGTGTATGTAATCTTTGATTGGGATTTCTACTAGCCTTAGGGTATTGTTTGTTTTTATTGCAAACTCCTCGTGCCCCGTAGCTAGTTGTTGGTGTGAAGTGAGCCCATGTCTCATGTTTGGATTCAGACTAATAATCTGCCCATTACATGTTTTTTGTTTAATCTGACTTTTATAGGCCTGGTTGTAATTTCCCTTCCATTGTATTCAGATGGAAATCGATGCAAGTGTCAGACGGTTTTTCTTGAAATATGATGAATTTCTAATAATAATAAAAAAAGAGCAACGAGCAACCCTTCAAATTATTGAATGTTAGAGAAACTTTAGCAGCAAAATTGGAGAAGATTTTAAAAGTTGAACGGCCATGTGTATGTGTCAAAAATCAAATAAAATTGGTTGTTCTCATAAAAAAAGTGATTGGTCAGCTACAAATTAAGGTTCTTCTAATTTTTGTATCTCAAGGACGCTTTAGAAAACTGCTCTGTTTTATCTCCTAAACTTTGGTGATTCGAGTTGTTTATATAGAACCCTCAATCTGCAAATTTTTCAAAAATTAAATAAATTACATTAAATAAGAAAAAAAATATATTCAACCTGAATCGCCAATATGAGACCATGGTACGTACCTCTGGTCCCCATTTATTTATTTATTATTTATTTATTTTTTTGTAATCAAAGGCATTCATATAGCTCTGGTCCCCACTATTTAAGATTCAAGAGTCATGACATTGCAGATATAAATTACCCAAAATACACATTCTGTCTTTTCATGGTTTTAAAGTGTCAGGAGTATATTCGAGTGCGTTAGATGAAAACGTCTGATAAATGTCTTAAAGAAACTAATTTAATTATACTCTATTGTTCTCTACGAAAAGAAAAAATCTACAATACACACCTCTTAAAAGTGTGTATCATATGCAATTAATGTATGGTCTAAATTGTAATTTTATAAAATTCATAACTTTTATACTAAAAACTCGTAACTTTTCAACAATATGATTCATAACATCTTCACTTGGAATTATAACATTTTCTTCTCATATCTTTTCACTACAAATCATATCGGTGCATGTTGTAACTTTTATAGGGGTGCGTATTGTAGATTTTCCCGAAGAAAAAATATTTATGCAGGATGCATGCAAAAATTTCCTCTTGAAAAACATATATGATGTATCGCTCTACGTACGGGTACCTCTAGGAATTTTATTCAATAATGACATTCACTTTGTTCACTTCACATTTGTAAAAAAAATTCCAAAAAGATTCTTTCTCAATCTCTCATCTCTCCAATCATTAATTACATTTCTCTCTCTACTCATACCCCTCTCTCCAATCATTATTCTCATTTCTCTCTTTATCTCTCTCTAATTATTAATTTTTTCAAAAAACCCATCCAAACATTATCTCAAAAATATTTCTCAAAATATTCTTCTCAAAATTCTCAACTGAATAGAGCGTTATACTTGCATGTCTATTAAAAGGAGTAGTTTTGAAAAGATTAAATATTAAAAGGAGTAGTTATGCTCAGCAATGTCTATCTTCCATTTCAAATTACCAAAAATATTTGGCACAAATATCCTAAACATGACAATAAAATTCTAACAGAGTGATCTTCTTCCCTTGTGGGGTTTTGACTCTTCTCATTTTGTTTAAGGGTATGTACCAACTTTGTTTGGGGCATACTTTCCTTGAATGGATGCTGAGGAGCCAACGTTCCTCTATCTCGATGTACTGTGCTTTCGAGTTAATAAATTTTTTTTTGTCATAAAAAAAAATGTTTTTACCACTGCATTTGAAACGACGGGGGGTATAAATCAAGTTGGTCCAAGTTGGTCCGGCTATAGGGGAGGTTAAAAATAAAATATGCTAACCCACCACAGTGGTCTGGAAGGCACTTGATTCAGGTGAGAATTAAAATTAGCTGTAGTACTGTTCATATATAGCAATGCATGTATAAACAAGTACATATACTATTGCCATGTATAGTATGTATGTACTATGCAGGGGCGGACGAAAGGGTGCAATCCTACTAATTAAATCTGACTTTGTTTGGTTGGTAGTTTTGAGATAAATTTAAATGTAATAATTTTGTATAGAGTTGCACATTTTTTTTTCCTTTAGACTATTTATTTAATATTTTAACAAACTTTGTTACTCCAGAAATTAAAACATAGATAAAAATACATAAGAAAATAAAAATATATGTACGAAACAGTGAAAAAATTTAGGGATAAATTTTCTAAAATGAGAACTAAACAAGTATTTTCAAGTTAATTTGAAGAAGTTTTATAGGATTGGCCCCACATGTAATTCTCTATAGTGAAAAAAGGAAAGTTGATAAAGTTTCTATATTTGTGGAAAAAAACTATTATATGTGAAAAAATAAACTCTTAAATTTGAAGTCACTGACCATTTTTCAGTCGTTGTCATAAATTAAAGCCGTTACTTACATAATCTCGTCTTCTTCTCAAAATTCGTAAGTAGTAATATTTATATCATTTTCTAAACTTTTTTATTATTAATTTAAAAATACATATGATTCAAATCCCACTAATTGCAAACCCGACAACCGCTACTGTATGTATGTATGTATCAGCCCCTTTTGTCTTCATACTAATTCTAGGTAGCTGATTTTGGGGCTCCCTTTTTTGATACAAGCATTCCAAAATTTAATAAAGTTTCAAAACTACCATTTTCAAAATATAAAAACTACAGGAGGCACTCCATCCCAAAATTAGCCCCTCATATACTTGAGACACTCCTAACGGAAACTGTTTGCACTTCTAACGGAAAAAGCTTTCTGAAGTGTTCACCCTTCAAAGGTATAGGCCCAAGCAACACCAAAAAGAACATTCAATTTCACTTATATAAACATAACTAGAGAGCTCATCAAAAAAAATAAAATTAGGCATATTGGTACCTATTGCTTCTGCCTTCTGATGTTTACAATCTGATTTGGGACATAATCCTTTTGAATCTTTCTATCAAAGTCAACCTACCCGTCTTTGGGCTTAGATTCCAGCAACACGTTGGGTGCCAAATGAACATAGTAAGCCTTAAAAAAAAAATCAAACACAGTGAGTAAAGAGTAATTGTCATATACTAAGATTCTTTTTGCACCATTCTCTCAAGCTATTGTATCTAAGAGATCCATTACAATAAAGTCTCATAGGGTTTGTAAACAAAATAGAAATACTGAAACTTCTCTTTGATAATCCAATGCCCCCAATGTCTATTGGTTGCTAGGCTATAGGATAAAACTTCCGTTATTATCTCTTTTGTTTTCATTAATTCTCATAGTGGGTGCGAGACGATACTCATATAATTTGCATATCGATCACGCCACATGCAACAAAGAAAAATATAATCAATAACCTGATGGAACAGAATGCAAGCTAGAGACGATGATCAGGAGCAGTTACTGGCGACGAAAGGTAACGGAGAGCGGCACTTGATGGGTAGGATTTGGGTGGACGTCCAAGTTTCTTCTTCTGTTAGGCATTAATAGAGAAGGCAGAGGAGAACACGTAAAAAAAATTTGGAGTGTCTGAAGTAAAAATTGAATCTTGCAAAAGGGTGATTTTGAAAAATCACTTTAGCTTGGAGTGTCTCCATCAATTTTTAAAGCGCGATTATCAATTCTCTAATTCTAGTGTCGTAGTCATACTACCTTTCTTTGCGTACATTTTTCTGGTAATTGACTTTTGATAACTTTAGCCAGGGGGGTGGTGGCCCAGTTGGGTTGAAGGATCGATCATGGCGTGCATGGATTTGATACAAACACATTGAATATTCTGATACTGTCATCGATCATTGAACCCTATCTGATCCTATCTGCTCCTACTTCCCTCCTCTCTCTCTCCAAAAATTAACTTTTCTGGTGTAACAATGCAACGTGACGTTGTGCTCCAAGGACGTTCTCTCCAGAAGAATTCAAAGATTAGAATTTTATACTATACCATTCAAAAAGGAGATTTATTTTTGTTGTATTTATCCTCTATAACAGACTTTTAATTGGGCTCCTTTCTATAGTATTCACTTTTATAGCCCACTTTTAAAGAGTCAAAATGCAGGTGCTATGATAAAATTGAAAAGGACTTGGCTTTCCCTTTATCCATCTTCATTGAGAGCTTCAGTAAAGGTCAGATTAAGCAGTCAACGTAATTGACACTCAACGTCTTAACTCTCCTACATAAATTATTAATTAAGGAGTGTATTTTACTTCAAATAATGCCATACAATATAGCCGATTGTGCAATTACTTTCCTATAAACACAAATTTAAATATATGTTTTTAAGTTATTTGGGTCTCTCCAACTCTTTTTCCCGAACTCGAACCCCGACATTTTTCTGTGATTATGTGCAAGGAAAGCTGGCAGACATTCTGAATTATTATAAATTTTTCTACTGATTCTATTCCGAACAGCCACATCTTCCCAAGCGACAAACTAATTTGGCAAATTTGGATAAATATATGGGAAGGAAAAAAGAATCCCACTTTTAAAAATAAAGTATGTCAAAATCACTCTTCCAATGAATAAAAAAAAAGAAAAGGATATGCAATATCAATCGACCGTTTCACTATAGCAATCAAAAGAGCTCGACAATTGGTGGCTCGAAATTTAGCCCGCCATTGGATGATTTTGATACATGGTGTCATGCCGCTGATCAGGAATTTTGCATTTAAACTTATAGATACTTATAGATATCAAATTGACTAATTATTATGTTTGATCATTAAGCCTTGCAACACCTGACGATTTGTGATAGGCCAAAATTTTACCTTCCTTACAAATACCTTCCTAGAGACTTGCTCCTTTGCAAAATGAGCGATTTGGGTTTCGAAATAGTGAATGGTTTTGTAGCCTTTGCACTTGATGAGTAGTCTTTAAGCTTGAGCTAGAAGGAATCATCCTTTGCAAGCAAGTGGAAAAAATGGGGTTCAACTTCTTCTTCTTCTTCTTCTTTTATTTTATTTTTTCCTTGTTTTAAACATAGGGGTTCAACTAATAACATATATCCGGATAGTCAAAACAATATCTTTGTACTGTCTCAGACCTCCAACAAAGTGATTTTTTTTTTTATCTTTTTTTTTATCGGAAAAAAAAATCGTTTTGGACGTGTTTGATTTTTAATACATAATACATCACAAATAACAAAAAGTCCATCAAAATTTGAAAAGATAAATTTCACTGACAGCCCTGAGGTTGTCCTTAATGTCAGAACCCCCTCACGTACGAGAAATGACTATAAACGCCTTATGGTTTCAATGTTCATTTCACAAACATCCAACTAACAGTTGTTCAACCAAACACGTGATAGAGTAAACCAAAAGTGTCTTATATAAATTTATCCTTTTTAATAATATAATTAACAATACAAAGCACTTAATTCTCAATTTTGATCAAAAAGTAATAAATTTTTCATTTCCGGCCAAAAACAATAGTTGTTTCAAGTAGAGAAAAATAAATAGTTATCAATAAATTTTACCCTTTTTATCAAACAGCTCTTCCAATGGGAAAGTTAGTTTAATTGAACATAAGTGAGTTGGTAACTTTTTGTTACTTTTTATTATAAAAAATTTGTGCGAGTTGTAGGATATAAGTCACTTTTAGCTCATTTCATCACATATTTGGACACTAATGGGGGTGTCGGCGAAATGCACATAGAAACTACAAATGATTCATTGTTGTTTCTCATACATCAGGGGGTATTCGTTACTAAGGTATATCTCAGGGGTGTCAGTGAAATTTAGCCAATTTGAAATGGAAATGTAAACGCAAGAGTTGGATCTTTCCCTTTTTTTTCTAAGCAATGTAATTGCAATTTTTCCGCATTTGCGGCTTTAGAATGAAAACCCAAGAATCTGACTTATTGAAAATTTATGGCTGCCTTCTCTCGGTTGCGGATCTACTGTCCCGAAAACCCTGTCCTGACTCCGTGTCCCATTTATCCGAGTCGTCCATCTGAGTACTCGACAGCTCAGATTCGCAGATGAATGTGTATGGCTCAGATTTGTTTGGGGTGAGATGGAATCTGAGCCGTTGATTGCTCGGATGGACGGTTCGGATGGACGTGACAGAGAGTTGGGACAGGAAGTTCGGGACAGCGGATCCGCTTCCCCTTCTCTTCTAATTCAGCACAACTTGCCAAAATATTTGGTTATCTGTTTGATCGGTAGGTAACAAATTGGCATAAAAGTCAGCTTAATATGATCTCTTGCTTTTTAAAGGGATTCTCTGTAGCACTTTGGTGGCGCAATGGAGATTCTAAAAATTTTGTCCGTTGTGAACATACATAATTCATTTTTCGCTCAGATTATTATTAGTATTATTTTTTTGCTTGGGAGATCATATACAATTCTTCTTCTGTATTGGCGAAGGAGGCTATATAAAATATAAAAAAAAAAAATTCATTTTTCTTTTCTGTTCTATAGAAAAAAAAAAATGGGGCATGTTGGGTCACATGCCCCACTCATTTTCAAAATCTAATACTAGTGTTTTTAAATTGAATAATTTCCTCGTCAAATTTCAGCATATGATATATAGACCAAATTTCGGCAAATCATGATTTTAATAGTCCCCTTTTTACCGATGGCACTCCCCCTTTTGCCTTTTTAGTTGGGTGAATTTACTTAACTACCTCTCAATGCAATAAATTTTCACTATATGCATGGACTATTTTGTAAATTCACACACTAAAGGACAAAAAGGGAGTGTTAAAATCATTTTCCTTCTTTTTCTCTATAACATCAAACTTTTCTAGGCTTCATTTCAACAACAGGGGGAAAAAGAGAGAGGGAGAGAGAGAGAATTTCTGGGCATTTTTTTTAGGCCCTGGGCCCATATCCATTCCATTGTGGTAGGCCCAATGTTGAAATCCACAGAATAACTGGAATAACCCAAACAAAAGAGCTGGGTGGGTGCGAAGGCCCATTCTCATTTTGAGAAAGATCGAAATGTCGAATGAGAGATTTACGGGCCAGTACAAAAAAAATTGTAATCAATTTCCTACAGGTCCGCCCAGTTATAAAACTTCCCACCAAGGTAAGTACAAGAGTTTCTACCAAAATTACCCTGCATGGTCAAAACCCAACCCCACTCTTCGCTTGACCCAAACGGTCTGCTAGTTGTATTGCATCATGCCCAGGACCTGTGTCACCCTCCCATTTATCCAAATGCCTTTGTTGGGATTCATAAGTGCACAGCCACCCACCCCAATAATATACTACTAGCGTTGAACCCGTGCTATGCACAGGTGAGATTAACTTGCACGCACAATGTCTGTACACGACACTATAGGTAGCAAGTGGATCCTAATCATGCATGCATAGCGCATGCCCATGCCCATGCCTGAAAGAACGGCTCGAACAATCGACCCAAGCTATAAAAAAACACACAAACACACACACTCCATCAGCAAGTAACAGCTATTGTGATACAGAAAGCCATAAATATGAATGATGTGTCCCGTATGAATTAGCCGCGCATACATTAAACCAAGATCTAAATAGGTCTCAGTGTCGGTACAAAAAAATTTATTGCAGACCCCGTTCAATGCACGGGAACAATAACAATGCAAACTTTTTTGCTGCTATTTCGTGCAGCATCGAAAAGGGCACAACGCTAATATGCAAAAATTGCGTGTTTACGTTAGTTTTATAACATGTGTTTAAAGGTGGAGGAGATTTGCCAAGATTCACAAATGGCCACTTGATCAGCTCTATGTTAGGAATGATATATCATTGCACTAGAGAAGATCATTGCTTCTAAGGCTCCGGAATTAGCCAAAATGCAGGCAAGCTAGCCCGAATATCCGGTTATTTAAAAACAAAAAGATAAATGGGAAATTGGGTAGTAATACATGGGGATACATCAATACCCATTTTTAGGTGATGATGTGTAATTAGTCTATTTTAAGAAACAGCTGTGGGACACCAATTAGGCAAATCACAAATCAACTCACAAATGTCTTCTCTGAAATATGTGGACCATGACATCGGATGTCTACGAAGTTATTTGTTAGGGTAAATTACACTGATCTCCCCTGAGGTTTCTGACTTGTACACTGACCACCCCTACTTTATCTGAAATAGCACTGACCTCGCCTGAGGTTTATATTTTCGTATCAAAAGCACCCTTCTACCCTTCCGACGGGTACCGACGGCGCCGGGAACCCCCTTGTGGGTCCCTAACGGTCGATCCGAGCCGTCCATTCATTCCAGAATCGAATTCCGAGTGGGTCTAAGAAGGAATCACCTCAATCGGACGGTCCTAAGTGCTCGATCCAAAATCGCCCCATTTAGTTCAAATTTTTTTGGATCGAGCACTTAGGACCGTCCGATTGAGGTGATTCCCTCTTAGACCCACTCGGAATTCGATTCTGGAATGAATGGACGGCTCGGATCGACCGTTGGGGACCCACAAGGAGGTTCCCGGCGCCGTCGGTACCCGTCGGAAGGGTAGAAGGGTGCTTTTGATACGAAAATATAAACCTCAGGGGAGGTCAGTGCTATTTCAGATAAAGTAGGGGTGGTCAGTGTACAAGTCAGAAATCTCAGGGGAGGTCAGTGTAATTTACCCTATTTGTTATCAAATTTATGGTCGTCACATATGAAATCACAAATTGCTTCGCAACAATACCCATAACATTGGATTGCTCCGAAGTCATTTGTGATCGGATTGGGCTAAGCGTACAGAAGCAAAACGCACAAAAAATGTACAGAAGTGTTTGAGGACCCACTTGTGGGTCCCACACAGATAATCCCAACCGTTGATCAATCTTAGAATAATTTTCCGAGGGGTCCAGTGAGAAATCAGTTCAATCCGGCGTTCGTAACTAATTGATCTAAATTTCCCTTGTTTCATGCAAATTGTTTTGAATGAAACGGGAGGATTTTGGATCAACCAGTTACGAACTTCAAATTGAACGGATTTCCCGTGTGGCTCCTCGAAAAATGCCGGTTAAGATGAATGAACGGTTCGGATCATTCGTATGAGACCCACATGTGAATCTCCGTACACCTCTGTACATTTTCTTTACCCATAGGTTTTCCGTTTGTGATCAGTTTTTGTGTCTTGTAACATTTTCGATTAATTTTATAAAGATCTTTGACTCTTAACTTTTTTTTTTTTGACTTCTTTTAAGAACGGATAACTTTTTGACCTCATGAGAGCTTATAAAAAGAACACGTTTTTGTCGTTAGCCTCAAACGTACGCATGTAGGAGAAGGTTGTATCGTTGGAGAGAGAGAGAGAGAGAGAGAGAGAGGCATTTTTGGAGAGAGAAAGCCAACGTCCAACGAGGACTCAATCCCATCCATCCTCCTCCTCCTCCTCCTCCTCCTCCATTTCCATAGATTCTCGTCTGAATTACAAATGCCTGAAACCCTCCTCCTAGGGTTTTCCACCAGAAAATCGTCCCAAAAATTCAAGTGAGAGAAAAAAAAAATCCTCTGTCGACTTGTAATGCATTGTCGCCTCCAATGCATTGGTGGCAATCCCCCTTCTCTTCTCCCTCCTCCACTTCCTCATCGCCTTCCAGACACCAACAACATCCCGACGATAATGTCCTGAACAAGATATTCCCCAAGCGACGAGCCTTCCGCTCACAGCGCCGCCGCTCCAAGCTCCGTTACCGCAGCGCGGACGACAACGCTCCTGACCGCCTTCACAACCGTCTCTGGAGATCCCCAAGCACCGGCCAGGCTCATTCTTCGTTGTCGTCCACGTCTCAATCGACATTGGTTGTCCCGCAACCCCTGCCGCATCCCTCATTGGAGGATTTTCTCCGTCGTGATGCTGCTGCGGCAGTGTCGAGGAGCTGCAGTCCACCTCTTCCGTCGCCGAAACAGCCGCAGAATAAAGGTCAGGAGGGGAGGGAAAGAGAAAGAGAAAGAGGCGATGTGACAGGGGATTCGAACTGCGGTGGAGTCACCCATACGAGGTAAATTTATTTCTGCATTGTTTTTTTTTCCCTGAAATTTGGTTTGTAATAAATAAGTTATTATATTTTAAATATTCTATCGCAATTGTATTGATAACCGTTGCGATTAGGCATATCACGATTGACATTTTTTTGGTCATTATTAGTTGATTAATGTTAAAAGGCAGCTGTTGCATATAAAAAAAAAGATGTTTCTGAGTTGGGTTCAAAGGTCTTCAGAGCGTAGCAATTATAAGAGCGATTGTCGCATGCATCGAACATGATGAGAGATAGTCTGAATGCAGCTTGGAAAATAAGGAGAGCAATTTTGTTCACCCTCCTCAAAAGAGGGTGAACAAAACCCTCTCTCTTATTGGTTGAAACATGTGGGTTCCACCACAAAGTGATGTCATATTTACCTCAAAATGATGTCATGCTTACCAAAAAGTGTATTGCAGAGATAAGCAGGACATCACTTTGTGATGGAACCCACACCAATTCAACCAATAGGGGAGAGGGTTTTGTTAACCCTTTTTTAAGGAGGGTCAACAAAATTGCACTCGAAAATAAGAGGCACACAAACCATAGGCCTTCATTGTGTAATAGAGCAATTTATGATTGGGGTCACATTTATGTCCATGCCATATTGGTATTATATAAGATCTTTAACAATATTCATGAGAGTAATTAGGTTTCTTTTTTAAGGGAATATATTTGATTGAATAATCCATTACTCGGCTCGGCTCAACACAATTATTTTGTAGCCCTAGAGCTAGATTGGTCAGAGATATTTTGCTTCCAAGAATATGTGACAAAGCTTCCTATATTCTTGGTTATCCAGATGTTTTCTTATCTCCAATGGAAGGAGGACTGGGTCTATCATATGAGCTTTTTGTTGAACAAACTCATAGTACATCACATTACAGAGTAGCTAATGTAAAAAATTATTCTCAACTGTTCTATTTTTCGTACATGCAGTGTTTTAGGTTTTTTGGTGTTAAACCTTGAAAAGGTTTCCAATGTTTTTATGTCTTCTGTATTTGTCTCTTTTATATTTTTATCTTTGCAGATTTTAGCTTTCTGTATTTGTCATTGATTTGCTTTTTTGAAATGCCTTTTTAGCAGATTGCTAGTTGTTTTCAGAAACAGTTCCTAGAATACTTTTAATAAAGCTTGTAGTTTGAGTGATTTCAGATCATGTTTTCAGAAATTCATCTTTGTCTATAAGAAACAGTTCACATTTCTTGAATTCTCACATTTCGTCTCTGCTGTAAGACATTTAAATGATGAGCGTTTTTATTACCAGAAAATGGTTCTCTAGAAAACGACGTGAAAATTTGATTCCGAAAATGTCAACATATATCCTTTAATTCCAAATGTTTGTTGAGATTCTGATTCACATCATGCTCGACATGACTGTCAAAGACACAAGGAACATGCAAAAACTCGGCGATCAATGAAGGCTCCTCAAGAACTGAATGGTATTGAAAGAAATAAGGATGCCTACCTTTTCAACATACCCAGTAGTGCTCCAAATAGTCCTTTCTCAAGTCCAGCAAGGAGCCCTCAAAGAATTCCCCGTGATATTTTCACATCTCGTGTTTTTAAATCCCCTACAGTATTTCAAGCTTGGTCTGCTCCAGAAATGCACCCATCAGATACCAATCTAGGGTCAGCGTTTTCATACCAGATGTCCCCCGACAGCAAATGTGCATTCAGCGTCGAGAGCTCTCCTCTTCATAGCCCCAGAGTGAGTCCTCGACGTTGCTCTAGAAGTCCTGGTGGCCCCACCTCACCAAATGCTCATCGCTTGCCACTTCCTCCCGGAGCCACTTCACCTACAAAGATACCTTCCGTTTCTCCAATCGTAATGCCAAAAAAATCACAGTGGCAGAAAGGGAAGCTTATAGGGCGTGGTACTTTTGGAAGTGTCTACGCTGCCTCCAACAGGTAGTGAATTTTTCTAAGCTTTTGATCAAAATAGCTATCTACTCAATTCGGCTCGACTAGAGGAACCAATAAAGTGAGAAAATAGTAATCCAATTTGAAAGATGCTTAGAAAAGAGAAAACAAAAAATCTTTTATTTATCAATACGTGTCTGGGCCAGCTTTCGAGCACCCTCGACTATTGGGAGACCATCTTAGCTTACATTTGTTTTTAGTGACATTTTTAGTCTTATTTATTTTCGTTTTTAGCTAACTTTTTCTGGTTTTTTTCAAATTACAGTACTTTCAAATTAATACAAACCGAATTAGAATAAATTTACGAATAACAGTTGAGATTTTTTAGAAAAGACAAAAATAAGAAGAAAAAGCAAAAAAGCAACATATGCCAAAGTATGACTTTATGTCTTTTACTCAACAGAGAAACTGGAGCTCTATGTGCAATGAAAGAAGTTGAATTGTTCGATGATCCGAAATCTAAAGAGTGTATAAAGCAACTGGAGCAGGTTGTATTTCCGTTGTATTTTTTTTTTCAATTTTTGTATCTTCTTATATTATGGTTTATACTCCATCGTGTCAAACATTTTTCTTGAGATACGTGAATGTATTGTGATTCTTTGATTACTATTCTGCAATGATCCATGTTATCACCGTAAGTTTTGGAGTTCCGTTGTCTTCTCATAACTGCATATCTGCATATGATAGATTCCCCTGAATGATAAGTTTTTTGGGCAATAAAACTGAGAAATGGCATTGCGGCAATTATATATAATTTGATAGGTGATTTAGTTTTGAGGAGTTCTCCATCGCGTTAAGTAATATTGTGGATCAGGACATACCAAAAAAGAAGTAACAGATTATGTCTTGCCCATCTATCATGTTACATTGAAGATGACTGCACGCCTACATCAAACACAGAGTCAAACTCACAAACACCTGAAATCTCCGTAACACTTCTCTACTCTCGTTACAACTGAGGGATGAGAAAGAAAGGGTTTCTTACTAACAAGGGGATCAAATTGGATCTCGTATTAATTTCCAGATTAGTCATTGAGCTGGTTAAATTTTGCTGCACTATATGTTGTTTGCTTTAATGGAACTCATGTTTGCTTCCCATTAGCGTTTCACCATATGTTTGGACTGTAGATCGGGATGTATATCCCTAATAAGATGTGTGATGTCATGCTCATGTATTTACAATGTCACTCTTCATTGGAACCACCTTTTCAATTTATTCGTCAATTTTCTGTTTGTTCTGATGTGACTTCCTATTTGTACAGGAAATTAAAGTTCTCAGCAATTTACAGCATCCAAACATAGTGCAGTATTACGGTAGTGAAGTAGTAAGTAATTTTACTGATGCACAATGCAATGTCCTGTTTAATGGCAGCATTACTTAATAAGGATTCGATGCCTACACAGGATGGAGACCGGTTATACATATATCTGGAGTACGTTCATCCTGGTTCAATTAATAAATATATCCAAGATCATTGTGGAGTAATAACCGAATCTGTTGTGCGGAGTTTTACACGGCATATTGTCTGTGGTTTGGCTTATTTGCATAGCACCAAAACAATACACAGGTTAGTAAATTTTTGTCTTTAGCCATGAGATGAATCTAACACTATTGTAAACTCACTCGCCAAATTAATGTACCATTCACTCATGTGAGATTTATCCGCGTTCAACTCTGGGTGAATTCCACTTTGTGATAATGCCTATGCAGTCTGTAGATCAAATTTATCTAGGGAGCTAGCATCATGTTGTTTCGATATTATTATTTAATATCTTCTTTCTGGCACACCAAATCTGACAGTGTCCTGATTTATAGGGACATCAAATGTGCTAATTTACTTGTCAATGCAGCTGGGGTGGTCAAGCTTGCGGACTTTGGGATGTCTAAACATGTAAGTTACAAAAACTTCCTAATATCTTGTTTTATGGAACAAGAAGCAACTCCTGATTGTAGAAAGTAGAAGAGTAGGTCCAGCTATATGCAGGTACATACGAAACTACTAATTGTATGCTGGCAAACTGTTGTATGATATACCCCATCCAGTTATGCTGTTAATTTCTTGACATTGCTTGAGGAGTTAATTGATACATCATACATGATAAACAATATTGACAATGCAGTTTGTACTTTATTGGTCAGTTTTAGATGGCATATCAGTTGGGAATGATTTGGAGTTGTGTTCTGCGTGTTTAGCCATAAATAGAGAAAGAAACCAACAGATGCAATCACATATTCTCTGTATAATAGATTCTTGGCAGCGCATGTCGCTTGCTAGAAAAGTATTTTTCTCTCTTATTTATAATTTTACCTTCCCTGAATACTTTATGACACTTCAGTGTTTGATTGCCTACTATGCCCGGAGGAGTTCTAATTTATTCCGATTCAAAATGTTAAGAAGAAAAGATGAATCCTGGGTCTGTATTGCTTAATATCACCGGTAGAGAGGAAATGTCCACTCTGTAGTAAGTGATACCTCTTTCAGTGTCTTCCTATTATCAGTGCCATTGTTAGTATTCTCTTTGCGGAAAGATGATTCAAACCCATGACTCCACCGATACTAAAATGTGTTGTCCTTACAACACCATTGATAGTTGTAACGGACTGGAACCACTTATTAACAGTTACGGGTTGAATGAGCCACTAAATTTTTTTGAAAACCTCATTGGCAGTAAGTACAAACGAGCTGATTAAAGCTAAATATCACTGGTCGTTTTATTTTGTTTTTTTTGTGGTGGGTATTCTGTTGTTATAGATGTGGCATTCTCCTGTTGTGTTTGTTTTTGCCTAATGTTTTTCAATTATGGGCGTTATAATTTTTCTTATTATGCAGCTTGCTGGTCCAGCAGCTAACCTTTCCTTAAAGGGTAGTCCTTACTGGATGGCTCCAGAGGTACTTTTTTGCTCCAATGTCAGCTTTTGAGGGTAAAGAGCCCACCTACTGTCTTTCCATACTTACAATATTGTCCTTCCTCCAGCTTTTACAGTCTGTGATGCAGAAAGATGCTAGTTCTGATCTTGCTCTGGCAGTTGATATTTGGAGTTTGGGTTGTACAATTATTGAAATGCTGGACGGGAAACCTCCTTGGAGTGAGTATGAAGGGGTAAGTACTTAACTTCATTTGATATGCTATTTGAACACCTGTATTTACTTGAACTTAGAAATTCGATGGGGCTCTACATAGGTAAAATTGTTCTGGTTGGCTTCTGGTTAACTTGAAACATGTTTTATCTAAAATTCTCATTGCAAATTACTCCTGTCACTTGCAATGTCGACAACTCTGCTGTCCAGTTATTGGATAGAGATCCAGTCTTAGCTAAGATGTGCAGTATTTTTCTCCAAATGCGAGGTTTCTTTCCTAGTGTAATGCTCGAAGCATGATTATAGATTGGCTATCTTCTAGGCTATCTATTTCTCTGTCTTGGTGTCGTTGGATAGAAGTGCTTTATGTATTTGAATTGACTTGAGTATTCTATATAGACTCTAGAGTGCCTTATTGCTTATATTCGACATCGTTGTCAGCCTTTGTCAAGATTATTCTTCTGCCTTTGATTTTGCTTATATCTCATTTGATTAGGCGAGTCACTTCATGTAAACAACTTCATGTCATTGACAAATTTGTATCTGTCTGCAGATATACATCTTTTTTTCTTTTTTTGGTAATTTAAGATCTCATTAAGCAAACAAACCAAAAACATGAGAGAAAGCAACCCTACAAACATCTTGACCAAAATTCGTAGCAAGCTAGGAACCAAAACACAAAAGACGCTTTATCGAAACAGCAACAAAAAACAAACAAAGAAACTAACCCCTAAAATAAAAAAACAACGGACACAACTACAGCCCAAAAATTTGGGGACTAAGATTCCAATCTCTAGCCAGCAAACGGTTTGCATCTGTTGACTTGAGGCGCCTCCACAAACATAGGCATGCCCGGACCTCATCAATAACCTGATGGCCCAAGACACATGCAGGCATAGCTTTGTCGTGAAAAGGTCTGTTGTTCCTTTCTTTCCAAACCCAGTATATAGCAGTAGCTAGGGAGAGCTTGTACACTGTGCAGAAACAAGAAGACCCACCTCTATTATTGCAAATCCATTCTACTTCACCAGCCAAACCAAGACAGGGTCTAGAAACTTTATTTTTATGCAGCACCAACCGCCACACAGCTTTGGAGTAAACGCACTCAAAAAATAAATGGTTATGACTCATAACAAGAAGACCCACTTCTTATTAGAATAAACGCCGCTAAGCAGACCTAGCCTGGGGAACAATAGGATGCACTTCTCACAGTGCCTGCCAAGCAGACCTAGTAGTCTAAACGCCGCTACAAGTGAGAGTCCAACGGACAGAATCTGCAATAGATGTGTTAGGGAGTAGAGTGGGAGGAGTACTAGCCAAAATTTCCCTGGTAATTCGGCTTCTCGGCCTAGGCCATTTCCACCCACCTTGATGAATGATGGATGCCACTGTAGCATTCAAGGAGCTGCCCAGTTTAGCTTCCACTACACTGCCAAACTTCTGACATAAGCATCCCAAACTATGCCAATTGTCAAACCAAAGAAAGGTTGAGCAATACTCCTTAGCTTCAAGTTTTCCTAATAGTCCAAGATGCTTCATTAGGAACTCTAACACTCCATAGGCTTCAATTTTTAAGAACATATGTATGAATCCACTTGATCCACGGAGTATCAGCTTTGAGACAAATAGCCCACAAGAGTCAAATTTGGACCATTTCTTGATTTGTGCTTTGAAGAAGAAAAGATCAAATCTTTTACTATTTCACATTGTACATTTTTGTTACTTTCAAGTTTGGTTGGTCTGATATCCATTTCCTAGCTTGTTCATGTAACTCCAAGTTGTTTGTGCTTCTTATGGAGACAAATTGGTATGAAGCACCGACACTCTTAATTGGTTGCCTTATTCGTGTCGGAGACTCCAGGGAAACATGACACGCCAGGGCACGTATTTAAGCAGGGTTTGTACCGGAGACCCTTGGTGACAACTGTGTGGCAACTTAAATACGGATGGAAACATGACACGGATCGATTCATAGTATTGAAAGCTTATTTTGAGGTTTTAATTTTCCAAAAATAAAGGGAAAGAGTACGAACAAATTAATTTTCACCAAATAAAACCCTCATTTTACTTGTAATATTAAAAAAGGAAACAAGAAGAATAATAAAGATACTACTCCTCCGTCCCATTTTGATAATTCCCTACAAAAAGACCTGCAATTTTTGGATAAATAATAAAGTATTTCCGTTCATAACTTTTTGAATTTTTTTGCACCGAATTAAAGAACTAATCAGATCTTTAATTTGGTGCAGAGAAACTGAAAAAATCATGTGCGGAAGTGTTTTATTTTTTATTCAAGAATTGTGCGTCTTTTCGTAGGGTACTATCAAAATGGGACGGTGGGAGTATTATTTTTTCTTGTTTCCAGATGGAATGTCCATATGAATAATAACTAAATATCTATCCTACTATATTTACATATTTCTTGCCATGTCCCAGCTTTGTCCATGTCCCCATTTATTTAGAATTGCCGTGTCCCTTGTCCGTTTGATTGTTAGTGTCCGAAATGTTCACGCATGTTTGTTATCAGGGTGCCATGCTTCTTACCAAGTGTTTTTGGATTGATTTGATAGAATGGCCTGCCTTTAATGCAGGCTGCAGCCATGTTCAAGGTTTTGCGAGAGACCCCACCCATACCCAAAATGATGTCACCCGAAGGCAAGGATTTTTTGCATTGTTGCTTTCGTAGAAATCCAGCGGAGAGGCCAACGGCAATCATGTTATTGGAACATCGATTCTTGAATATTTCACAGCTGGATGTGCCAACTTTCTCCCAGGGGTTCGATGAGATGAGTTTGATGGTAAAGTTTGACAAGCAATGCTTCTCCTGTTTTTATAAGAATATGGGCAAGGAAAAGGAAGAGGATATAGACAATATGAAGCATCTAATAGCTTACAGTTCTTAGATCCTTCAAGTTTTCCATTTACCTTTTCCTTACCTAAATTCTTGATCTAAATACAGCCTTAAATCATTTCATGGATTCTACATTTAAACACAGCCTCCATGAATTATACCAGAACAACTGTATTTTTTCACAGGACAAAGCTGAATCTTTGAGGGAGTATCATAATTTTAAGCTTGAGCAGTTGCTACAGTCTCCGAATATACATTTAACAAGAAAACTAGCAAACAGGTGAGAGTTTCTTTTGCTTTACCTCTTCCACATTGCGCTCAGTTTGCCACCAGACCACACACTTTAAGTGCATTCTCAAACTTGCTATTTCTTTCCTCTTCCATAACTGCCGGGCTCCAGCTTCACGCATGGTTCTTTTTCTCCAGTGAGACCAACCGACCTTAGTGCGAAACTTCCGACGTAAGTGGGACCCCATCATTCCCCTCAGTCTACTCTCGAGGCCCTCTCTGACTTGTCCCCATCAAACACGAGGCACAACACATATAATCCTAGCCCTTCTGCTAATATTCTCATCTAAGCAAAGACGGTCCCAACAGGAGTTGATGCGGTTGAAGTTTGATATGGTTCCTGATAGAAGAATAACCGACAAAAAGAGTTTTCACTTAATAAACTCCTCCAGAATGATATGAACCATAACGGCCGTTTCTGTTTGAAATGAAGATAACTGAAAGCCATGTCATTTTGTATGAGAAATCTGTATGAAGATTGTGACATGGGGTTCGATGAGAGAAATATGTTAGAAAACATGGTGGATACTGGGGAGTTCCAAGAATGGGGTCTTTGCCAGTCGTCGATTGTTGAGATCTAGTGATTGAATATGATGAGGTCTCTTAGTCCAGGAGGATTTCCTTTGACTCTGCGTTTAGGTTGTGTCAAGTATTTCCTCTGTAAGAGCTGCATCAATTGCAGAAGTTCGTTTAACATTTATTTCTTCTGTAATACTCCCATTCTTGAACAATTCTAGTTGAAATGAACTGCACATATCAGAGTGTGTATAGAGTTTATTGTGATTGGTGTCGCATTTTTATTTGCTTTCGAGGAATCCCTTGTGTCTGTTTGATGTTAATTACTTTATTTCAGTCTGCTTCTTGAATATTTCATGCAAGCCAATGCAGGTTGAAGTTACATGAACCCAGATATCTGTTTCTCGATACGGGTAATTACTACTAGTAGTAGTAAGTTAACATGAAAACTTTCTCCGAAATGGTCCAGGAAAGAGAAATCAACGGTCCAAGACTGGATCAATCTAGATCCGAAAAATGCCTACAAAATGCCTAAACTGAATTGTTTAGGAATCAGAGACGACCAGTTCCTATCATTTTTTTCACCTTCCCACTCTTATGGTTCATGCTCCTTAATTCGACAATACAATTTAAAAAACAGAAATGTTAATGCCAAATTTTTTTTGTTAATGCCACCAAAGTTTTGGCATTAACAAAAATGTGTTTGTCATTATCATTCTACACTAACATTGCACACACTCACTTAAATTTGGAGTTCCTACGCATATATACCAATCCTGAGTGTAATGATACAACTTTTGGCCCCCTCCCTAAATGATTGTTGTGGTACTTTTCTTCGTCTTTTTTGGAGTCTCATTAGATTAGATTCACGCTAAAATTTTTGAAGTGGCCATTTGCCTCAAAGAGCAGAGTATAAAGTAAAAATTTGCGACCAAAAACAAAATAAAAAAGTTAACAAAAGCGGAAAAAAGTTTGAACTAGCTGTATTTTTTTTTTTTTTTTGTGTCTTTAGTGTCGTCCTACCATAAATTTTTTTCAAATTTTGATTCTTTTCTCTGTAGTTTGGCTCCTCTCCTGTTGAGCCGAATGATTGCTTTAAAAATTCTTCGAAAAGCCAAATAAATCACAAAAGCTAAATAATACTGATACCAAGAGTTTCTCTTCTAATCAGGGGCGGACGCAGGATTTATCACTAGAGGGGTCAAGAATCTGCAATATTTAGTCCTGTGGGACAAGGATCACAAGGTAAAGACAACAACATATACTCCTGCGGGGCAAAATTACAAAAAAATAACCAAAAACATTTGCACATCACAAGGAGAATTTCCAACTCGAAGGGTCAGCTGCCCCCCTTGCCCCTACATGGGGCCGCCACTGCTCTTAATTACTTTAGTGTGTGAAGTGGAGCCAACAACACAATAAAATCCAATTAGAAGGAGGATTGAGGTTAAGAAGAATAAAAGAATGGAACAACGTTTCCCACACAAGTCACATTTGGCATATATGTTCAAAGCATATCTCTTTGTGCTGGAATGGTGCTTTAAACATCAAGAACAAATGAGTTCAGTCAAAAAATGGCACCCAAGAAGATGGCCCCATGATAAATGGGATTTGGGGTAGCATCTGTGCATGGGATGAATAGCAGGTGTTGTGCACTATCGAGCCGTCCGTTGCTCGATCAGATGGATGGTCCAGACTTCATCTTGCGCGCACGACAATAAACCGTTCGGATGCAAAGGTGCCGAGATGAAATCTGGGCCGTCCATCCCAGCAACGGACGGCTCGGATGGTGCACAACACCTACCGTGCATCCCATGCACAACAGCAACCCATGTCCTGATAAATGGGTACTTATGCCTTATCTCATGGGGAGGTGGCTATAGATTAGCACCATGATCCATGGAAGGGAGTGGGCCTCGTGTAATTATTTTTGGCTCCAAATTAAAATGGAGAAATAACTGCTGGTAACCGCCAAGATGGGCAGTGGACACAAAACATGAAACATTTAGCAGATTTTCAGGCAACCATGTGTGACTAAATTCTGAACTTTTTTTAAAATTTTGATTCATAGTTTCACACATTTTTTTATTCCCATCCTCAGAGATGAATAATTGATCCCCAAAACAAAAGAAAAGATCACTAGATCAGCAAATAATACAGAAGGTCTTATAAGGCAATAGAATTTATGCCAAACTTATCGAACATCTTTTCCAACCACTGTTTGCGTGAGGCCTCGCTGTTCAATCCGGCAATGAAATCCCTCATTCCATTCCAAGTCCCCCAATGAGCATCCCATCTCGAGCATTTTAGAGAGAGAGAGAGAGAGAGAGAGAGTTATGCCTCTAAAACACGAACCACCTCCGCCTAAGCAGGAACGAGGACATCCAGACCAAGCCAAGAGTTCCTTGGCGGAGCAGAAACGAGGACATCCAGACCAAACCAAGAGTTCCCAAGGAGAAAATAAACAAGACAAAGCCAGAGCCTGGTTTAATTCGATTTCTGACTATGTTTTTTTCTTCTTTTTGACTGGGTAGAATGTATTTGCATCAAAGTCTTTGATTCCGGAAATGATTTCCTCGGTCCGGTAAATATTTTTTTGCAGGTGCTCTTGGATTTTCAAATGCTACTGGATTGAGTCATGTTGCTGTTGAAAACCTCTCTATTTGTTCTCTCTGGAAAATATCATTTTTTGGGGGATGTTTCTTAATCATCAGCTTTGAGACTTGCCCGGGTGGCATATGCTTGTCGGGGGGTCGTAGGTGTCAACCTAGTTGAAATGTACATTTCTTTCGTTGTGATGCTTTCTCGCATTGGCTTCCTTTTAATCATTGTACTTCCCATTAATGATTAATAAATCTTCGTCTTTGCTTAGCCAAATTTTTTTTAAACCAAAGTCATTTATGGAGTTAAATTTTGCACAACTATAATTACGTTAATTTGTCATATCACTTAAACAAATTGATGGGCGTCGGAAAAATTGTCTGAGTTTAACATTATGTCAAAATGACACCGAACCAGTGCAGCAACAAAGCTACTTTAACTTCGATATAATCAATTTGGAGATGCAGTATTCATGCTATTTTTTTTTTGGAGCTTCAATCATGGCATCTTATTGACAAGGGTTGTTGATTTCAAACCAACAAAATTTTGAATTTTCCATTCAGAATAACGAGAAACAATTGGATTGTCTCCAGTCCCACTTCGAGACTAGACCGTCCAGTTCGGGTATTTTGTGAGTCTTTTTTTGATGCAGTTCGATAATTGAACTTGTTCAACTTTTAGAACTTGTCCAGAACATCCACTGTACCGAAAATAAAGGTGATCGGATATCGATGAAACCTGATTTTAAACATGTCTATAAACTTGACAGAGAGTGGACATGAATCAATTTATCTCAAAGTAAATAGGATGTGATTTCTATTATTTATTTTTCGTAATTCCTTGTTCAGCTTCTCATAAAAAATTCATGACGCAATCATTCGGCTCAACGAGGGGAACCAAAAAAATTTAAGAAAAGAATCGAGTTTAAAAAAAGTTCAGATATGACGACTCTAAAGACACAAAGATAGTAGATGTTTCATACTTTTTTTTCTTTAATGAACCTTTTTTTTTGTCGCAAGTTTTTACTTTTTATTATCCTCTCGTTTAGGCGAATGACAAATTAAAAAAATTTAACACGAATCTAACAAAATTCTAGAAAAGATGAAGAAAGATAGCACAACAACAATTTGAGGCAAAAAATTGCAGAATCAATTTTACACAGGCATTAAACGAGAGCTCCACACAAATTTAAGTGGGTGTGTGCAATGTTACTGTAAAATGTGTGCTGAGTTTAGTTTTTGAAAATGTACTGTCAAATTAAGGAGGAAAAACCAACAACTCTGTTCATGAACCACGAGTGTGGGAATGAAAAACGCGATACAATCAACTTAGGAATTGGTCGTCTCTGATTCCTAAAAAGTTCAGTTTAGGCATTTTGTAGGCACTTTCGGATCCAGATTAACGATTGAAATATTTCATTTCTTACAACTCATTGAGAACAATAATTTTATGAAAAATTGTATTTCGGATATCAATAAACATAGAAATCGCAATACGAGATGTGTAGCAAACAAATTGAGGAAAATAGTGGGGGTGCTGCGCAGCGTGCTGTGCGAGCCTATTTCAGCGCCGTGCCGGTACCGTTCTGACGATCGGAGACGTCCACCACGTAGAGCTCGTCGAGTACTATAAGAGCATCCTCATCAGCTTCAACAAATTTTGGACCAAATTTAACCACAAAAACACTTTTTACAATTTACCAAGCCACTTTATCAAAAACTTAAAAAATCAGACTCTCTATCCAAATTTTACTATATTAAACTATTCCCCCTCAAATCTATTAAAAAAAATTCTTTTCCATTAAAAAACTCAACTCCTCCCCACGTTGGGAGTTCTCTGTCAGAGGAAAGGCATATGAAATACGCGTGTCACGCAGCTGTCTGCTGTTGCACTTTGACTCTCTCTCTCTCTTCTGCCGCCTGTCAGCATCAAGCCCCATAGCAAAACAATTAAAAAACACACGGCAAAGGCTAGCCCATGAACAGTGCTTCGCCGGGGAAGTAAAGTTACTGTAGCTATTATATTTTGACCCAAAGAAGTAGAGGCTGATTTTTGGGGGTTTTGGAAGGTTTGGTTCAACAATTTGTCCAGAACAGTGGTTTACAACACCTGATGAGGATGCCCTAAGTGTACAAAAAATTAACTCAATCCGATATCGTTAAGTGCCTCATCGGGACACAAATATGTTGAAAAAAATGGTTTCAATGGTTTTCATTTAATGTTTCAAGACATCTGTGTTCCAATTTTTTTCAACTTATTTGTGTTCCGATGAGGCACTTAACGATATCCGATCGACTTGATTTTTGGTACATTCGTAGTACTCGACGGGCTCTACACGGTGGACGTCTCCGATCATCGAAACAGTGCCGGAACAGCACCGAAATGGCCCGCACAGCACGCTGCGCAACACCTCCCCCGGTCCAAATTGAGTCACGACAAAGTCCAAAAAAGAGGGAGGTCTGAGGTTAAGGAGAATCATAGAGTGGATCAATATCTCCTTCACAAGGCATATTAAGCATATGTTCTCTTTGTGATGGAGTGGTAATTTTAAGAATCAAGAACAAATGTTTTTGGACTTTTAAGGTTCCCATCACTTGCTCATGGACTTGGAGAAAAAATTTGACTCTAGGGGCAATTGGCAAAAATGTCACTGGTGATGGTAATAATACCTTTCTCTTTCATAAAAACTGGATGCACCAAGGTCCTCTCAAGTTTTTGGTATCTGTGATAGTGTATAATGAGCTATGGGCGAAACTCGCTCCATTCTCCCATCATTTTTTGGGTTTCAGAGAACCAGATGGGTTTTGGCTCTTGAATCTGATCGATTTTTTGCAATGGATTTCTGAGCTTTCCAATGGAGACGGTAAAGCAATGTGAAGCAGATTCAGACGATTTTGCAGTTGGAATGAGCTTAAATATTTGTTACAGATCATGATCACCGCCCGCCTCTGTGAGTGGAGTGATCAGTCCGACGACTTTTCTTTTAGTATTTTGTTTTGCTGCAGTTTTGGCTTTTGGCACTCACCTCTCTAACTTTTGGAAATGACTAATTTGATTGTGTGTTTTTGTGTGGGTGTGTGTGAGAGAGAGATTTTGAGAGCTAAGGAGATCAAAACCCTCATTCCCATAGTAGGAAGAAGAAATTGAACTTTGCGTCCATCCAACATACTGAACCAAAGTTATCAATTTATGGTTCCGAAATTAATTGAATTGTGTGCAATTTGGTCCGGATATCAAATTATAAATAAATATTAACAAGATAATGTGAGTACTGTTCTTATTTTTAGTGCAAGTACTTAGTACCACTTATGGAAAATGGTTGCTTCACTCGTTGCTAATAACATAAAAACAATGAAGACTAGACTTCGAAAAAAATCGGGCTACACGAGCAAAAAAATTGGGAGGTCAAAGTGAAGGGTACTCACAGTCACAAAGAAGCAGTACTGAATCAACTACATGAGGCAACCCACATAATGAGCTCGAGGATATTTCCTTTGTAGTTGTGGCCATTGAACAAAGAATTGATCTGCCATGCATAACTTGTAAAGAAGCAAGCCACTTAAAGATAACCTCCTCACCCTTGCTATACTTTCAACATAAAATGTAGATGACCATCTAATACCCATAACCTGTCAAATAACATTCAAAAGTTTCTCAATAATCTTCATCACCGATATAAAGAAATCAAGAATCGAGTTGATGTATCAAGCCAGCAGAAACCGGGGGGAAATTAAGCACATATAAACTCTCAGAGACGAGGTGTCCTAACCTTGAAAAAGAATGCAATCACGCATAGGGGTACGCAAGTTCCAGGGCCGTTGCATAGAATCTATCACAGAATCCAGAAAAGAATTTATCAAATTGCATATTGAAGTGGAAGAAAGAAACTAAAAATAAAACACAAAAAGAAAAAGGTGCAGTGGAGATTTAGTACCACTTGGGGTCTGATTTTAATCATTAGCCAGAGAGCATGAGCAATAGCCATTAAGGTCGTCCCAACAGAGGTTAAGTGCGACTGGCCTACTTCACGGCTTCGGTATATTTGCATAAACTGAGCAGTTTCTACCACCTCTGTCTACAGGAACCAAAAACTTTTTTAATATATAGTAAGTCAATCGTAACCAGCAAAAAATTCGAGGATCCCCAATGCAGTAGATAACTTATATCATAGTATAAAAGCAAACATAATCCACCCATGTTTTAATGAAACTTCAGAAGCTAGATGAACAGAGTTTTCTGGATTCAAATTCCTCAAAACCATGACAATAAGACTACTAAATCACTCTTTCTTCATATGCACCACTAATGTAAATCTCCCTCCTAAAAAAACCAAACCAAACCAAGCCTTAAGACCCAATCAATTGGAACGGCCACATGAATCTGTTTTCTCCATGGAACTCAAGGGCATTGTTTTCCGTGATATCCGAAAACCTTATATCCTAGTGCTACCATCTATGTAACCATATCACTCCTAATTACCCCATCGGTAGATTTATGGTAGAAATGTCCAAACCGGTACTCTATTTTCTCTTATCTTTTTGTTGGTGCTAATGTCCATCCTAACAAACGGGGAAAAAACCAACATCCGGAATGTCGAAGAAACAAAAACTGAACCTCCAAACGAACTCAATTTCGGAAGCTAGTTTTAGTGAGGAAGAGATGAAGCATTTCACAAGCAGTAGACACACGACATGAGGAAGAGTAGACCAATATGGTACCAAGAAATCACAACATATAAACACTTGAAGGATGAAAGCTTGCAACGACATTGAATGGAACTTTTGAGCACTAAATAAGCGGTCATATGAAACTGGATGGCACTTAAGTTTAATCCAACCACAAAAAGACCAGCAACTTACGTTTAAACCTTTGGAACTCTGCAACACCATCCATGCATACGTTATTTTTAGGCAGATATCTTGATGTTAGTTTTCTTACATTTTCCTATTCGCAAAGACACAATTCCAGCCATAATATCCATCAGATTTACATCTAATTCCTAAATCACTATTTACTGCTTCATTTTTCTTACAAGTCTCAAAATGCAATTATCAACACCTCGTATGTGATAGAGTAGCTCAAATACATGATATCTTCCATTTTAGGGTAAAAAAATTAGAAAGAAGTTCAAACTTAAAAAACTCAGTTGAGAAAGTTCAAATTGGTGAGAGCCTGAGATGCTCTAATAGCACAACACTTGTTAATCAATAGAAACCAGATGCAAAACTAGATGATGGGTGGCAGGATACTAAAGCAACCCCAAAAAATATAGGGTGACAGATGCGAGCCTATGGAGGAAAAAGATGGAATTGTTCCCATGATGAAGTGGGAATTTTACTTGTATTTGCGTAAGAAATATACTAATAATCTAACAGAATCTACCTTGTCAATAAAGGAAGTCTCAAACAAGCGTGCCTTCTGAAGACTCATATTATCTGTGGCGGCTGCAATGTAAAATCTAGGAGTAAATCTGTCTGTATGCAGCACGGATAAGAGATTGAGCATCTCTGCAGTATGACCTCCTACATTAGGATTGAATCCATTAATAAGTTAGAGGTAGTTCCAAGTAAGTCCAAACATATGGAGTTAACTTCAAACAAAAGAGCAAACCTGAACCGAGAACAATGAGGGTACTAAGAGGTTGTGGAGACGTAGTACAAAGTGGTTTGCTACTCCAGTAAATGACATAAGAAACCCGTATCACAATAAGGGCAATCGCGATAGTAACGAAATAAATGTATATGTTTGATGCCAACGCAGAAAAGCAATAATTAATGCCTTTCTCCATTGCAAGCACAGGCTTCACTTTCTCCTCTGAAAACAAGTGCAACAACTTCGCATCAAGATTAGAAACCAAGAAAAACAGAGAACGATTGAAGGAAAAAGGATGCTTATTCCACTACATACTTGGGTAATATATTCTCACCGCTACAGCCTACACGCGGTTACCAAGTTTTTGCATTCTAGTAAAGAAGAAAGCTCAATGTGATAAATCTCAAAACCAAGTTGCCCTTTTTCTTTTCTCTTTCCAAATATTTACAAGAAAAAACTAAATATATACGTACATACATACACACACACACACACACACACACACACACACACACACACACACACACTATATAGCATGCCCGTGCAGGACATTGGTATTCAATTTTGTTTTGAGTGTTGTTTGCTAGGTGTGTGCACAAAATGAGATCTAGATTTATTTTGGGCACAAAGTTTGCACAAAGAGAGAGCATGACAAGCTCCAAATTTGAAAGATTCAAAAAAAGGATTTTATCTTCCAACTAACACTCTGTTGCCCAAGGAAAAAATGGCATACGTCCAGTTCATTTTATTTTTATTTCCGTACATTTGACCTTTACTCAAACATAAGAAATGTATGTTAGAATGGACCATATCCATTTGCGTAATTTGAAAGGGATTGAGGGAACAAAAAAATAAAAAAGCACATACGTAATGGTTTGCACATAGTTCTCTGCCTCACTGCCAGGAAAGACCATTTCACAACATTTTTTTTTTTTTTTTGGCTCGGCGAATGTCAGTTCTATTAGTTGTAGTCAGTGAGGTTTGAAGCTCAGCCAAATGCATGGGAGTACATGGTGCCTACCATTGGTACCATTTCAATTGCCATTAGAACATTGTTCCACCAAAGGTACCAGTGAGCCAGGCAACACCTGAATATAAGGATAACAAAAATTCCCCTCTTGTCCTCCTTACATCATCTACCAACCTACTGATGCAATTGCCATACGTAACCGAATCTTGTGTGGAAATACAGCACAATGCACGTCACATGGTAGTCAAGCAACCTGAGTGCATACTTTTCTAAAAGAGCGAGAGAGAGGGACATTGGTTGAAACGACAGAGGACAAAAAAACTGAGCAGATATAATGCACTTGAGAAGAATTTAAAAATCAAAAGGAGGACCTCACTAATTTCTTTTTATGCTTTTCGCAAAGGTCAAGGTCCCAAAGGAGCAAAAGATAGACAATTGAAACATCAACTTTTAACAGTCCTAGTCGTTCCACTTGGGTGAGGTTGGTTGAAGTTTGGTTGGGCTGGTTTACAATAGGATATGGTGAACTTCCAAACGGTGGTCTTATCGAAAGGGTGCATGTGTTTTTCCTATGCAAAAAAAGGGAAGAACCAAAAAATGCAATGGTAGACATCCCAAAAATGGAAACCCCGTCTAATATTTATGAAGCCAAATCTCAAATGAAAATCATAGCCGAGACCAATTGTAACCACAACCTTGCTGTATGCAGCGCATGAAAAAATAGCAAACCCAAAAAAATGACAACTATGATGGCTTGCAAGTTCAAAGAAAAATCTAAATGTATTCAAATAAACACAAAATGACAACTATACCTTGTTTGCTTTTCTTCTAGAGGGACGACATGAATTGGAAGGAATTTTAAGCCAATCTTTTTTTCCACTCAACAGAAACACTTCATACTCCAATTGATTGGTATAAGCCTACCATCGCTGCAAAGAGACTCTCGGCGTTAATGCTTTAACCTTCAGTTGAACAAATTGATATTGCAAAAAAAACAAAATAAAAAAAAACAAAATAACAAAAACTCAATTTTGCATTATGCACTTGAGAATGGATTTGAAAAGTATGGGATGATGATCGACAATAAATTTTCGAAAGTATCAGCATCAATTTGCTATAAGACCAGCAATGCTTTATCGGACAAAATGCTGGCCTATCAAGAAACAAAAAGTGAGTAAGATGGGTGTAGCTGTAAGAATGCTGAGATGAATGTGTGGTAAGACTACAAGAGACAGGATTAGAAATGAAACCGTTTGTGAGATGGTAGCTGTAACTAGCACCTATAGAGGAGTTGACAAAAAATAGACTGAAGGTGGTTTGGACAAATCTCCCGTAGACTTTTAGATGTAGTAGTTAAGAGAATCGATAGGATAGTTTTAGGGAGTAACGCTACGGGGAGGGGAAAAGGCAAATTGGCATTAGATGTTGTAGTGCAAGGATATGAGTCTACAAAGTCTAAGTGAACAAGTAGCCCTTGACAAAGTGAACAAGTAGCCCTTGACAAAGCTCAATGAAAAAAAAAAAAATTCACGTAGCCGACTCCAATTGAGTGGGCATAATCGGTTTGGTTTGGTTTATCTTACACAGCAATAGATTGCACAATACACACATTGATCACACAAAAGCTCAAATTATGATGTTTATGACATTTAGCCACTACAGTCATGCAAATGACATGCTAACAATAAGTGCTTCTACAAGCTTACTTAGGGGGTGTTCCACTAAGGTGGTTTTTTGAAAAAACTAGTTTTTCACGGTTTTTTATGTGATGTATTGTGAGAGAATGACATGTCTCGGCTTTTGGAAAAAACAGTTTTTTGTTAGTGAAACACCCCCTAAATGAGTATCTTGGTACCAAAAAAGATAAACTGACAACTCAGGCAAAGGTATTGAAATCTAAAGGGAATAGAACAAACTAATTTCAAGACAGCAATTTAAACCAATACAATAAGAAGATGGGAACGCAATAGAAGAGTGAGAGAGAAAACTTGGCATTGGCTACAGTTCAAGCAAGGTAGTGGATTCAAATTATTCAATAGTCAAGACAACGCCATGATGGCTATATAAAACAATGACTAATGAGTGATGCTACTGTTACATCAAAGTCTCCCACCATACAAATGAAATTTAAGATGCTAATAAATATTGTCATTCCCCACAAAAATCATCACCATCACCTGTAATTCGCCACAGGAGTTAGTATCAGAACTTCAGTACAAATTAAACCCATGTCAGAAGTGGGTGCTAGGGAAACTGAAGAGCAGTTTATGCCATTTTGACCAGTTAGGCAACAAAAATGATTTGTGACTGTATATAGATTCAAACACACAATTTCTGAAAAATTGCTCAGTCAAGAAATATAAGAAATCCAATATGCACACAAATACACTAAACTAGGCAAAGTTAAGGGAAAGTCAACTTCAACAGAAGAGAGAAAATCTGAAGCGAATGCAGTAAGGGAAGGAGAAAAAGACATTGAACTCCGACAGTAATTTCCAATAGGTTTTGTTGCAGCAAAGACGAAGCAAAGCAAAGCAAATGAAATCCAACAAATTTCATATGTATCGGCTAGAGAAAGAGCAGTCGTCTATGTGCAGGGTTACAGCAAAATGGAGCTAATTCAAAAGTACGAAATTGAATTTGTTTCAGTGTTCTAAAAGTTGCTAGGCACTAGTTGACAGGCAGGGCACCGCCTAGCACCTAGGTTGATTAATCTGCAACTAGAGTTTAGACTGGTTTTTTTTCTATAAAAACAATTCTCCATCCCCCTCCCCAAAATGATAACGAGTGAATACGCAATATTATTGATGAAACAATAATCCATACTCCATAATTTAATCAATATACAAACTGTCTCAACCTCAAAACAGAGACAGAGACAGAGAGACAGAGAGAGAGAGAGAGAGAGAGAGAGAGAACTTAGCTAACAGTCCATACATTCTGATGATCTATATATATACAATTTATATATTATTGGCAGTTAACACTTTTCAATCCATACAATTGTTGATAAAAAAAAACAGTCCATACAATCTATACATATCACACACACGGAGAGAGAGAGAGAGAGAGAGAGAGAGAGAGAGCAATACCTAGGAGAGAAACGAGCAACAGATGAGTACGAGAGAGAGAGCAGAGACGACAGATTCAGATCGACTGGGCTTTGTCGTTTAGGTCTTGATCGAATTTTTTTTGGTGAACAGATTGATCGTTGTCCGATTGAGAGAGTAAAGTTCTGACTTTTTTATATGTACAGTATTACAATGGTCTGTTCTTCAACAGATTTTTAAGACATAAAATCTCATTTTATGACACACGAATCTCAACAAATAAAATGTAAAAGTGATTTTATGAGATTTTTCATAAAATCCTCTTAAAATCTGTAGGAAAACAACTATATTTTATCAGTTGAAAAAATAATTCTATTTTATCACCCCTCCATAAAATGTTTATTTTATGAGATTTTTATAAAATGCACCTAAAATTTATTGGAGAACAAGGCCTAAAACCCCTTGTTAACAAAAAAGTTAACCCCCTCAAATTAGAAAATTTCCGTAATGAGCCCCAATTATGCTGCATAATTTGCCGATTAATACCACCGAGCCAACTAAATCCTTCCTAGCCATTTTTTTCCGCCCTAATCGATTATTCAGCCTAGCGGCCAATTAATTGGTCCAACACCTAGATTAACACCTAGGCCCCTAGGCGAGGCGGCGAAGAACATCCATAATGCCTAGGCGGGAATTTTTTGAAATACTAGCTTGTTTTCACGTCTTTATTTCATGCCTACAATCTAGTTATTTCATGCCTACAGTCTAGTTTTCGTTCCATGTTCCATGTAAAGAGAGGGAAGTAACAAATTCAGGAAATGAATTAATCGTTGAAGGCTTCAAAGAAGCTGCAAAATGGGCTATTCATACTCGCCTCTCTCGCACATCTCATCTAACATGTAATTCTAAGTTGTTTTGTTTACTACTTGTTTGGAAATGTTTCCACCCCTGTTATGACTGAAGATGACCTTGGCACCCCGTTTGGATGCCGGATATGATTTGGGTGGATTTGTAATGAGGGCGGATTTGAAGGTGGATTTGTAATGAGGGTGGATTTGGTAATGAGGGTGGCCCCACCTCATAAGAAGGGTGTATTTGTTAGTGAGGTGTTTGGATGGTATTTTGAGAAGGGGGATTAGGAAGGTGGATTTGATAGGATAAGAGGTCAAATGACGCAATTGCCCCTATTTTATTATTTGAATAAAGAAAATGGATTAATTTCTTAATAATTACAGTAAATACTTAATAAATACATAATAATTACAGAAAATACATAATAAATACAAACAAATAATTAAACCATATTTTTTGGGAAAAAAAATTTTGGGTTTTAAAATTAATAAATTAATTAGCAATTGAAAAATAATTCAATTAACAAAAGACATTTTTTTTTGTTATTTGAATGGTGAGTAGGTTATATATATATATATATATATATATATATATATATATATATATATATATATATATATATATATTTTGGTTGAATGGAGAGTAGATGGTGATTAGGGTGAATGGTTGGTGGTGTGGTAGATAGGTGATTGAATGGTGGTTTGTGGTAGATAGGTGATTGAATGGTAGTTTGTTGTTGAATGTTTGATAAAAAATTTCCTATAAATAGAAAAGAAACTCATTTTGGTATTACAAGCAATTTTGAAATTAGAAAAACAAGTGTTGTAGTTATATTTTTGTAAGTTTGAATGGCACACCGGGCTTGGAGCGAGGTGGAGGAAGAAACTTTGCTCCAATACCTTACGTCCCTCGTAGATGAGGGTGTTTGGCAATCTGATTTTGGATTTCGTCCTTCGTATTAGGGGTGTAACCGGTCCGGTTCGGTCCGGTTCGGGGGTGATTTTGAGTGAACCGAGGAAAATCGGTTCGGAGAGAACATGGAACCGAAACCGGTTTCTAAGAAGTCGGTTCGGTTCCGGTTCGGTTCGTACCGGTTCGGTCCGGTTTCGCAATCGGTTCGGTTCGTCGGAGGGAGAGAGAAGAGATCAGGACTAGGGCTGGAGAGATCGAAAAATCGATCTACACAACACACAAATCGATGTATACAAATCAAGAAAAATCTATACAGATCTATACAACACACATACACACACATCAAGAAAAATCGATGTATTATACATTTCTGGAGAGATTGAAAAAACACAAATCGATCTATACAACTTAATACATACTCAGTACATATATATATAATGTACTGGATGATGCATACATACACAGATGTTGGAGAAGACCCACAGATCGAGAGAGAGAGAGAAATCAGTACATACAATTAGATATGCATACATACACAGATGTTGGAGAAGACCCACAGATTGAGAGAGAGCGGCGATGGACGTACGGCGACGACAGACGGCGGTGCATCTCGGTGAGCGAGAGAGAGAGAGAGAGAGAGAGAGAGAGGGAGGGAGGTGGGGGGTCGCCTGGACTCTCTGGAGTCTTCTGTCTCTCACACGATGTGAGAGAGTGAGATTGGGAAATGGGAAGGCTCAGTAAACAATACTATATATATAAAGTACTGCATCACCAACTAATAAATATAATTTTTCCTACTTTCAAAGCAAAGTGAAAGACAGCTTGCTGGTAAGTACTTGCCTCCCTACACACGAGAATGGGGGATCGAATCCTACCACCTACAATTTTTGGAGGTAATATATATATACCGGTTCGGTTCGGTTCGAACCGGTTTCAAAAAATTCAAGAACCGAGAACCGAACCGGTTTTCAAAAAATAAAATTTTCGTGAACCGGACCGAACCGAGATATGTTAAAAAACTGGAAAAAAAACCGGTTCACACCGGTTCACCGGTTCGGTTCGGTTCTTCCGGTTCCTTTGTTCAGCCCTACTTCGTATTCAGAAGTTTTGAAAAATATGATGCAAGCTTCTTTCCCTGGTTGTGGTATTACAAAAATGCATATTGAACGCAAGATTACAGATTGGAAGCGAGACTTTGTCTATATCAATAATCCAATCAAAAATCCCCATTCACAGATCCATAAACACAACCAACGACAAAATCAAGATTAGGGCAAAAATCATATGAAAAACCCTCAAACATATCGACCATGGTGGGTTTTGGAAGCACTGAACCACCATGGATTTGAACACAACCGGACGACAGCCACTTCGTTAGGGCAAAAATCATATGAATAACCCCCAAATCTGAAGGCTAATCGTGGGTTTCAGAAACAAAACCACAATGGATTTTGAAACAACCCAGTTCGATGTACCACAAAAACCCTATAACAAAATCCTTTTTTGATCGACAATCGTGGGTTTCTTCAACACCAGCACCATGGATTTCGAAAGTAGAACATAAACTTCGAAAAAAAAGGGTTTTCAATACCTGATTCAAGATTGAAGAGGAAATGGATCGCAGATGAGCAACGAAAAAACCACAAATCGATCGACTGCCTCTTCGTCGCCTCTCTCTTCTCTGATGCAAAACAGTACAGAAAACCCTCGATCGTGTGTATATCACCCGGATTTGGAGGGGTAGAAAGGGTAGAGAAAGAACCAAATCGCCCCTCGTTGGGTAACGACAGGGTCAAGGCTGTCGTTACCAAATCCGGGAGCACCCAGATATCGTCTCCCAACAGTGACCCAACTCCAGGGTTTGTTTTGCCATCCAAACGGGGGAGTAACGTGGGACCAGGATTTCTAATCCGGGTGTATTTCTAATCCGGGTCTCTAGTCCAGCATCCAAACAGGGTGTGGGGGTGTTAGGCGCCCTGCCCTGACAGCTTCCCCCCACACCGACCCCACCCCTTTCCCCCAATACCCTCCCCCCCTTTGGCCCTTTTTGGGCAAACTTTCCCCTTTTTTTTCTTTTTCTGTTTTTTCTTTTAACTTTATTAATTAAATTACTTATTTAATTTAGTTTACTCAATTTACATTTGCAAGTAAATTATTTTTTTACATTGACATTTAAATTTGACTTTATATTTTAATTAGTTAATTTATTTGTCTTAACAATGAATAATAATAAAAACTTGTAAAATATTAACAATGAATAATATTACAATTGACAAAGTTCAGCCCAATTAATATTGCCTCCAAATTGTGCAGACTCGACCCTGTAATAGAATAACGCATTTTGTTTAAATAGGAAAGTTTGAATAGTGTAGTAGAATATAATGCAGAAAATTTAACTCATAAAATTATGAAGTGATTATACCTTTGACTTGAATTGCTTCCAAGGTGCATACATGTATCTGTCCATGCTGTAATAAACCACTCTTTGTATGGCTTTAACCATGTATCCGCAAGATAAGTTATGAACTGCTCTTTGCCGCCTTTTAAACTAGTAGATTTATTAATAACCACCACAATACCGTGTTCGAGACAAACTCTCTTCACCCAAGCTAACATATCTTTTCTACTTTCAAAAATCTATAAAAAATAATAATAATAAATAACGAATATGTATAAGTAAAACATTATCAGTCTTAACATATTTATCTACTTTCAAAATGAATGACGAATATGCATAAGAACAACGAAAATAACTAACCTGATCAGTGTTAAATTCGGGTGTATAATCGCGACTGCTGAAATTGATGCTTTCCTCACTAGGAACATCATTCTCAAATGAGCAATCATCTGGATAATAGTAGCCATCCATAATGTTCTTCGCTGAATTACGAAAAAAGAAAGAAATTCCGAATGAGGAAGAAGTGAAGTAGTAGTGGGAGAATTAGGAAGAAGTGAAGTAGTAGAAGAATGAAAAAGTATAAATAGATAAGAAGGTAAAAAAAATAAAAAATCTGGATGAGTGGTTGTAAATGAAGATAAGAATACAAAAAGGTAAAAAGAAAATCTGAATAAGTGGTTGTAATTGAAGATAAGAAATAATCTGAATATACGAATTAAATAAATAATATTAAATAATTAAGAAAATACGTAAATAAAAAATATTAAATAAAAAATAAGATAAATAAATAATTAAATTAATTAATTAAAATATATAAAAGAGAAAAAAGATATTAGAGCATATTAAAAAGATAAAAGAGAAAAAAAGTTATTAATAAAAGATATAAATAAATAATTAAATAAAAATTGAATTGAATTAAAGAATTGAATTAAATAAATAATTAAATGAATTAAATAATTAATTTAATTTATATAAAGAAATGAATTAATATAAATAATATAAATAAAGTAATTAAATTAATTAAAGGAAATAAAGTAATATAAATAAAGTAGTTAAAGGAATTAAAGTAAGATAAATAAAGTAAATAAAGTAATATAAATGAATTACTATAAATAATATATTAGAGGGTAATTAAAGGAGGGAAGGAGGGGCAAAATAGTAATTATGGCATGTCAAGGAGCTGGGGCCCAGGGCGGGGCGCGGCCAGAGAGCGGGCGCGTATAAGATTTCTTTTAAACCTTGATTTTTAGTAATGACTGAGATTCTTCAATACCAAACCATTTCGTGCAGAAGTATTCCGCTAGCTACATATAGCATATGACATGGAACCAGTAATATTCAAACCTGGCATCCCTTGAACTAAATTGTTGGAAAAACTTGGGTTTTTATTCATTTTTAATTAATTATTTAAGTGGATCTCACACGTCCACGTGACTGGACCCACATACCGTTGTGTTCATCTTAGTTAGGAGATTAAGATCGAACCCTTGGTTGAATAAAAACAAGTTAAGATGAATGAGAAATTGACCTTGAAAGTGCCTACATGAACATTGGTAGAAGGGGGAAAAAGTGTGGTCTCACATTGGTGAGGCACAACAAATTCATTGGGTATATGTATCCCAAGTTGGGCAATAAGGGTTGGCCCTTTGGGTCATTACAACTTTTGTTGGGGGAGAAGGCATGGACAAAGTGGGTCTTGGTCCATATAACGCACGCGCGCACCGCCATCCGACCGAACCAAACCGATCCGTTTCAATTAAATTTATTTCCTCTTCGAAATAGTGTGCCCCAACCGAAATATCTTTTCCCTTTCCTGTGCGTCTGTTCACGAACAGTCATCGGACATGACTGTTCACTTCCGACGGGTTGCGTCTACTCCTAACAGCAGCACCTTATCGTTTCGTACCTTTTCGTTCGAGTGTCTATTTATCTATAAATAGGACCATCCTCCTCTCATGCATTTCATTTTTTTCACTCTGCATCCATTCTGCACTTACTGCATATAATATTCTGAGAGTTTTGCGTAGTTTCTTGGTTCGCCTGCCGATCAGATTGCAATGCTGCTTTCGACCGGTGAAAGTGGGGTATTTCTGGGAGGCAAACGCCCAAGTTCTCCATCAACACCATAGTGGAGGGCGAATTTGCCTTAAGGACAGGGTATTTTAATACTCGCCTCGACTCGAATCGTCTCTCGCCAATTTTCGGTGCACTGAAATTGGCCCGGTACGTTTTCTAATTATGCTTAATTTCTATTTTATTGTTTATTTCAAGATTATTTTGAACCGTGGTTCTAACATAAATTACGTCATTTATGTTGGGAAAAGCCACAATTTTTTTCCCTCCTTGTGCAAATAGAGAATAGACCCAGTATTACAAACCACAATATCCACAACAAGCAAATATAGGAGCCGTAATGTAAAGTATACAACAAGCAAACCATAAGACACCAAATTTTTACATGGTTTAAAATAGAGGTACGTTCACGGGACCGAAGTCCGCTTCCAAATCTTCCACTGCAAAAATGATAGAGTTACAATAGTTCTTCTCTAGTACACCACTAGAGGCTTACAAACATCACCCAAGGGTGAAATTCAATAAACACTACAAGTTTAGGTCTCACCAAAGTGGGTATCCCAAATGCTTGAATCCCAGGAGAAACTTGACAATCCACTCCAATCAAAACGTAGAGCTCGTCAAGAGAACAACGTACTGAAATTTCATCAAAATAGAAGAAGAGATAAACACCCGATCTCAGATTAAACTTGGAGCAAAACCCTTACCTTTTTTTTATCTTTTCTCTCATGCTCTCTATTTCTGGAAACCACTGAGACCAAAAAAGGTCTCCTGACATAGACCCTTTATTTTGGACCCAATCAAATGAGTCCCAAGTGGTATCCCCAAACTAAGGAGGGACCCACCCAATAGATCACAATTTCAACCAACACCACTTGGGAACAACAAAACAAATGCTTTTTGGTCATCATATCCGATCTATTTTTATCCGTGTGAACCTTCTCAAGTTGTAGCAATTTTCCATACAACACATCACAAATCCAATGATACCACACATCAATGTGTTTTGATCGTGAATGGAAAGTTGGATTCTTGCTTAAATGATTAGCACTTTGATTGTCACAATAGAGAACATACATTTCTTGTTCAAAGCCCAATTCTTGAAGAAAGCCTTCTCATCTATAGCATATCATTGCATCCTTTTACCACTGTAATGTACTTGGCCTCGATGGTAGATAACGCAACACATTTTTGCAACTTGGACTGCCAAAATATGCCCCCCCCCCCCCCCCCCCCAAATAAGTCATCAAGCAGGCCAGCCGAAGTGCTCAGACGAGGTTTAACTAGAGTTGAAAATGACTGTTAGAATATAACCGTTACAAAAATATGACCATTGAAATATAGTTGTTGGCATGTTGCAAATATTGTCGTTGAAACAGAACCATTAGAAGTAGAGTCGTTAAAATAGATCCGGTTAGAAAATATAACAATTATTTTAAAATAAATGAACAGTTTGAATAATTTGTGTGGAATCCGAGAGTGGGCCCCACAAATCCATCGTTACACCACTCGTTTTCTACTTCTATACCCATACATACATACACACATATACGCATATATTTGTAAAGGTGATATTTACTCAAGATCCACATTTTGAAAATATAAACAATATGATAGTTGAAATATAGCTATTACAAATGCAGCCGTTAGAATTGATCCGGGAAGAAAAGATAACATTCCAATTGAAAAATATAAGTATAAGAAAGAATAGTTTAACACATTTAAGTTATAGTAATAAAGAGCTAATGCAATGTCTTTAAAAAGATGACTAGCTAAAGTAAAAACAAAGGTGTTTTCGAGATTAAATTTCATCCAAAATTTACTAAGACTGATCAAATGATCTTAGTATAATAAGAAAGCTAACTTGGGCAGCCATGATCTATCTGCCGTTATATTTGGAATTGCATAGTGTTCCAAGAAATACAAAGATACCCAATCACTATTCTTTATAAAATTAAGTTTTACATTAGTAATAGATGCTCCAGTTCCTGAAATTTAAATGGGCGTTCAGGAAGAAATTTTTCATTAGGAAGAAACTTAAAGAATACCTTTTCTCAATAAAAAGTAATTGCTCTTTTAATCCTTAAATTTAAAATAGAAAAATGCTAACCTTAACCCAAAGGGTGGAGGATAATAAATAAAAAGTGTATAGCTACTCGAGAAAAGTGTATTAATATCCGTGAAAGTACTTTGATATCTGTGAAATGTGCATTGATATTCGAACTAGTTTGTCATTATATGCACATTATCCTCCACTTATTGGGTGGAGGTTAACAACACCCTTCAAAATATTACCATTAATACCCTTGTTAAAGATCATGGCAATCTGAGATTAGGGGGGAAAAATGGAACCATTGAGAGAAGAGTGAGCGAGCTGTTAGGGGATATATAAAGAGAGAGGATAGAGTGGTGTTTTTTTTCAAATAAGGAAACACATTACCCAATATGAAGAGAGTTTATGAAAATTTAATTTGTACAAATCTTTCTTGTTATTTGGAATTCAAAAATGCTACATGTACAACAACGTTGTCCAACATAGATGTATAATGCTCAAAAGTGTATTTCAATGGTTCAAATTTTAAATACTCTTTGACTAGTGACCGGTATTCTCCGGACAAAGAGTATTTAAGATCAGGAGCATAGATTGCTAAAATAAACAGTTTAGATTCGTGTTGGTCGACTAGCACTTGTTTCCGACCAAATTGTGACATTATATCTTTGCGAGGATTTGTCTCAACACATTACCAAACTTAAGACTCTAGAGTAATTAACCCTAATCTTGGGGCCATTACAAGTTTGTTCAATTACCAATTTTACGGCTCCGAAATTAATTGAGTTGTGTGTAATTTGACTCGGATACCCAATTATAAAAAAAAACAAAGATAATGCAAAGCAGCCCCATGGCGCGGCCGCGTTGGCATCTTTCCGACGATCGGAGACGTTCACGGCGTGGAGCTCGTCTCTCCGATCGTCGAGTACTTCAACTGTGTCAAAATCAACTGGATCAGACATCGTTAAGTGCCTCATCGGAACACAAATAACTTGACAAAGAATGAGTTCAGAGGTTTTGATCTAGTGTTCGTGTCCATTTGTATTCTATTTCTTTTCAAGGACTTTGAATTCCGATGACGCGCTTAACGATATCCGATCGATTTGATTTTTGGTACACTTGTAGGACTCAACGAATTCTACACAGTGAATGTTTTCGATCGTTGGAACGATGCCGGCGCGACCACACCATGGGTGCACTGCACGCTGCGGAACCCCGTCCGCCTTTTAGTGCTACCTAACCCAGTAACGACCTACACCGGCGCACATGAAACCAACGTTTCCACTTTCCACAGCATCAGATCTCGTGATTACAGTATAATTTTCCTCGATTCTCTCCCGATGTGGTCAGACACGAGTCTAAATAAGTCAATCTTTTTCTAGACATGGAATCATCATTATTGTAAATTAATGCAAATCTACCGAAAAGGCATTCCAATTTTTCTAGTATAACTCTTTTCCAACCCACTTCTCGGCCTCACAGTTCACCCCTGTAACAATTGTGTCCCTCCCCATTCCAATTTCAGAGAGAGCCCCATTCCAATTTCAGAGAGAGAGAGAGAGAGGGATGGAACCACCGGCGGCCCAGTCCATGAGTTACGTAGCTGAAGACGAAAAGGACAGAATCACAGACCAATGGTAAATTTCTCATTCCCATGTTCGATTCAATGGGTTTTATTATGGTTATTTCGATTTCGATTTAATGAATTATTTTGAAAGGTTAATAATTCATAAAAACATTGATGCGAAACTAACAAAAGAGATTTTTTTTTTTTGAATGAAACAAAAAAATAATCTAAAAGAATTATTTAGGAATAAACATCCGGAATTATTCAATTATGTAATTGATTTGTCCAGTGGGTTGATTGTTTTTTTTTATTTTTGGCAGTTGCTCTTGCTGCTATGACTGCACAGACGGCTGCTTTGAGTACTTCTGCTGTTGAAATTGAAAAGCTCTGTTTGTTTTCTCTGAAATTTTAGAATGGAGTTTGTGTGGAATGATAATCATGTTTAGAAACCAGGGTAGATCTATGAACCATGTTTCTTGTTAATCTAAATTTCTGATGGAACCGATGAGAGTTTTACTCTTATCTTTCCTCTTTTTCTCAGATTTTGAGATGGTTTCCGCATGCATTGCTGTGTATTGTTTTTCTTCGAATTCTTAGAGGAATCTAATGAGTACAAAATTATTAACTTAATTAAAAAATTTGTGAATAATGATAAAAATAATCTATTTTTTTATTATTGGATTATTTTTGTCTTTAGGGAACTTTTCATAATTTTTTTGACTTTTTAGATTTCTCTCATCATGATAAACCAATAATCTCAAAAAAAAAAAATAAATAATCTCAAAAAAAAAAAAAAAAAAATCGACGCAAAACTGTTATGCAGTAGTATTTAATCTTGCAGACCTCTTCATATTTTTGGTTTTGTTTTACTTGAAAAATGATGTTTTGTAACCAACCAAAGCCAGGGAATACCTTTGAACCCGAAAGGACAACCATAGACAACCAAAACAGAAAGCTGAAAAAGAAAACCACCATATCTGTATCGGATACGTAGGTGATATGCACACGCTCGCTGTAAACGAACCGAGCTGTTAGCATGCAACTAGTGGCTCAGCTTGTTAACACCCCTGTTTCAGTGCAAGAACTCGGTAAAGCTCGGTTCGTTAGGTAAATTATACTATCTCGGCTTGTTAAGGACTCGGCTCATTTACGAATAAGCCGAGCTTGAGCTCGGATTTTGGCTGGTATACTAAACGAGCTGAGCTCGAGCTCTACAAAGTTCAGCTCGGCTCATTTGCACCCCTACGTGCACAGTTATCTTTCGAAGTATTCGCGCTTTATAGGTGCCATCTATATAGCCCGAGGTTATCCATTACAGTTTACAATAGCACACAACTAGTACTGTTATTTTCGCATTACCTTTGCCTTCAAAATTGTGGACTTTTAGTACATCAGCACCCTTTCTCCTTTTCATATTGTTACCGGACTTAAATTATGTTTTACGTTTCATTTAGGTGGTAATATTCTAAGCAACTTTACAGAAGAAAAAGAAGAAATTCTAGTACGTCCGGGAGGTTGCTGTGATCTTGCTTTATTCTCCTTTTTATTCTGCAATATGGGATTCTATGTCCTCTGATGCTACTATGCTAGTGATTATTATTATTGCTTTAAAACTTTATAGTTTCTCTTTTCCCGGCAAGCCATTTCCTAAATTCTTGAAGAGTTCTTCACTTAGGGTAGGCTTTCTCCAATTTTCAACCTCCTGTTTCTTGTGATCAGTGCATGATATAACAATTTCGTAGCCCACCTTGGGCATAGTAGTCAAGTTACTGTGTAATTCGAGGTTAACCTTTTGAGTCACGTGATTGGGCTAAAAGTTAGCAGCTCAACTGGGGTGAGTCGTTACATGTGGTATCAGAGCACAATTCTGGTCTACATGGTAGGGGCCACTTCTAGGGTTTGGTACGAGAGTGAGGATGTGCTGTATAGAGCTAAGTGCCACACCATGGTCACCAGAAAAAATGTTGCTAGGCCAAAGGAACGAGGACATTGCATCATAAAGGTGGATAGATTGTGAGAGCCCACCTTGGGCATCTTAGTCCTATATCGGTATGACGTGGGAAATTAATCTAACATATAATGTGCCGTCACAAGCTACTGTATAAATTGAGGTTAACCCTTCGAGCAACGTGGTTTGGTGGGTTAGCAGGTTAGCTTGGGACGGGTCGTTACAGACTTACAGGAGAAAAAGAAAGAAAGAAATTAAAAACTAATTGCTAGTAAACTGTAAAAGAGATCAATAGAAAGCATGAAACTGAAACTTGATTCCTGTCAATCTAGAGGCATACATTTCCCTCAGTGGTAGGCTTTCTCAAATTTTTAATGTCCTGTTCTCTTGTAATTTCTGTGCAAACTCTTGAACTTACAAATTGATGTCTTGTCAATTTACTGGCAATTTCTGCCTACAATATACAAGTAATGTTGTCACCATTCTGTTTGTTCACCTGCTCCATTTCTTCTATCCTTCTCAACACTTCACTCATGTTAGGCCGTTTCTCTGGCATCATATCTGTGCACTCAAGTGCCATTTCGACGAGTATGAACATAACATCGTGCTCCTTTCTAGCTGACAGTATTTCGACATCCAATACATCAGTTAACCGATCACTGTTAACAACTGATCTAACCCAATCCGAAAGATCATCAAACATTCCCTCGTTTGCCCTTGAGATTTCACCTGGGTTCTTCCCAGTTATGACCTCTAGAAGAATAATGCCGAAGCAGTAGACATCGGCCTTGTATGTCAGCTGCCTACCTAGAGAGAATTCAGGTGATTTTCCAACAGCCAGCTTTCCCATTGATTTACGAGATGTAAGGAAGGGTAAGAGGCCAAAGTCTGTGAGTTTCGATTGGTGGTTTTGTCCATCGCGCTGTATGAGTACATTTGAAGATTTAATGTTTCCATGAGGCACTCTGTGATCAGGCAAGGACTGATGTAGGTAAGCAAGACCCTTTGCTGTGTCTTTGATAATGGATAGTCTTGCAGTCCAGTTCAAAGGCACTCTACCAGCTCCTCTGTTCTCTATCACCGATGAACATCCGATTAGTTATACAAACAAAAGAAAATACACAAATAGCAATGTGGAAAGTTGTATAGCAGATTTTGAGCCTTATATCATTTCCTTCTGAGAACCTCGTCACAGGACTCTTGTTTCAAAAAGCCGATGGCACATGATTCTGAAAGAAAGTAAACATTTTTCCACAATATGTCAATCGGTTCATATACTAGGATTTTGTTTCGTAATCAACTCCCATTACTGGTACCGATTTGAAGTACTTATACATGATGTTAATCTAAAGGACTCACCATGTAAAAGCTCGAACAAACTGCCATAGGGGATGAACTCATAGATGACCAGCTGCTCCTCCTTGGAATAATGGAAAGAAATGATCTCTGCTAGGTTTTCATGCCTCGCGTTTCCTAGCAGCTGCATCTGCCGAACAAACTCCCTATTGCTCATCGCATTCGTGTCTCTGAGTCTCTTCACAACAACAGCATGACCAGATTCCAGCACGGCTTTGTACGTAGTGCCTAGTTTTCCCTTCCCCATTACTTTAGCTTTTGCCCTAAGCAATTCATGGGAGTCAAAGACCTGTCTTCTCTTGTCAAAAAATTCTAGCTTCAACATCCTTTCAGGATCATCTGTATTCTCGGACCAATACATTTTCTTTTCCTCTGTCCCCACGTATCCTTCTCCTATCAATAGAAAAACGAATACAAGACATAAAAATCTACTGAATATTAACAAATTTACGATGGGGGCAGTGAAAATTTTTTGTACGCCAGATGCCTTAGTGATTGTAAATTGTATACCTGACTGATCCCCTTTTGCATCTTTTCCATGGAGTTTGCGGTAATAGTAGATGAACCCAAGCATAACTGATAACGAAACCAGCACAGCGGAAGCTGCAATTAAAGAAAATCTCCATATTTCAAGTGTTTCCTTTGTTTCGCCATTGGATGAAACATCGGCTGTCCGAGGAGGAGGATGAGCTTTGCAGGGAGTTCCTAATGGTTGCCCACACAAAGCAGAATTATGATCGTATGAGCTTTCTGGAAATCTACTAAGGACTTGGTTTGATGGGATGCGACCTGTCAAATGATTATAGGAGACGTTCAACATGGTTAACGTCGGCTGATCAAAGGGTGGGATTGATCCGGTCAGAGAATTCTGTTGAAGCTCCAACTTTTTTAACCGCGGCAAGTTAATGTACGTGAGTGGGATGGAACCCGAGAAGCGGTTCTGGGAGAGGAGCACCAGTTCAAGGTATAGGAGATTCGTAAGGTTTGGAAGTGGGCCGCGGATGAAGTTGTTTCTGAGGCTGAGTTTGGTGAGGAAAGTTATGTTACGAAGGAACGGCGTTTGTGGGAGGGATCCAGTGATCTGAATTCCTTCAAGGATGAGGTCGGTGACGTGGCCATTCAAGCAGGCAATCCCGGTCCATCTGCTGTCGTTCTTGTAACACGGCGGTCCTGTCCAGTTCCCATGCAGATTGGATGTTGAGTTGATGAAATCTCTCAGCTGAAGCAGGCCATCTCTTTCCTCAGGGAAGTAGTCCTTAACTTGGTCAACCGACAGGACAACGCCGATTTTCCCCGACAATTGGACAGCATAACACGCGAAAATTAGCGCGATTTTCAGAGCCGAATATCCCATGGTGGGATTTGATAGAAACTACCCGCGCGTTTCTTCAGAATTAATAATCCTGTGGCGGGTCAGATTCCAAACATGGAGAAAGAGCACATTGTATTTGGGAAGAGCTTGACAAGTAGAAAATTTATATTACGTTTCTTCTTTTTTCAAAGAGGGAGATGGGGGTTGGAGTAGAATGTTGAGTGGTGTTGAAGACTGCTGAATTCTTGGGGAAATTCTTGTATGGTTGAGCCACTGGCCAAGACTTTAAGATTTCGTTTTACTTTGGATAAGATATTCCGATAGTTTTTGTTTCTTGGTTTCTCCTCTTCTTCTCTATTGTTTTTGTGACTTGGCTATGACTTGGATTTATCACTGAATCTAGGTCTAGGTAGAATGGTCGTTGGTTGTTGCACCCAACGCAATTTGTTGAAACCCATTTACATAACCCTGGCTAGACTCTTCAATTGACAAGTTCTCCATGTTGGGGATTTACATATTTAAACTCATAGTCTCTCCACCTTGGAGGAAAACTCAGAGTTTCCACCACCATCATCTGTGGGTTCCGCCAAACATTTACTGCAGTATTCTGAACTATTTATCTTGTAAGACCTACAAAATAGTATATCCACGTAAAAAAAAAAAGAAGAAAAAAACAGTCTGATCGGATATCGATATGTATTTAAAAATTGGATTTCTGTGTGTAAAATGAACGATTTGATTCACTCAATAACTTTAAAGTTTTTTCCATGCCTGTCTACTTTAATTAAACTGATTTTTTATATAGATATACTACTATACTGGTTTTGTCAAATGAACGACCCAAATTACTACTATCAACTCGTAGACGGTCCCACAATGGCCGATGGAAATCCGAAATATGGGTTTTCATCTGAAATGGAAAAAAAATTGTCCAACACAAGACTTATCAATTTGGAATGTGTGGGGAAAAGTGAGTACGAATTAATATCTCTGATCCAAGAAAATTTTAGGTGCAAATTTGGTGCCGCACGCATTGCTGCAGCGTGCATCTGGACAGTCCATTGCACAATCCAGACCCCTCTCTCTCTCTCTCTCTATACATATATATATATATATATATATATATATATATATATAAATTTGGACCGTCTAAAACATATTTGAATGGCTGAGATGCGCAACGCATACTGCCACGTGATACCTGCCCGGCACCCAAGTTTTTCTCCGTTGATCTGGTTCGTTAGCTGGGCATTTTGCCAAGATAGCTAATTATCCGCACTAGCTAATTCGGTGTGTGGCAGGTTGTAAGTACATACACACAAATTACTGAGCAAAAAAAAAATACACACACAAATTACCCAATTTCGAGGACTGAATAATCCCTTTGAAGCAGTACAGACCTCAGTTAGAGCAAGTGCAGCAAAATAGGTAAAATTTGAGCCAAAAAACCTGGTGAATAGTGTACATTTTTTAACTTTAGCTACCAAATCTCTTTTAACACTCCAATAATCCTCTTTATTATTCTCTCTATTCTTATCAAATCTTATAAAGTATTATTATGGATGCAGATGAGAGAGGAGAGAGAGAAAGAAATAATAAAAAAATAAAAAATAAAAACTTGTAAACAGTGCCTCTTTAAAAGTACCAAACTACTGTAGTAATTTTAGTCTGTAGGTAGAATACATGGATGTTTATCCGATGCTGCTGCACAAAATTTTTTGGGTTTTCCTTCGGTAATTTACCTAAGTTTTTCATTTGGAGAGATTGATGCACTTGCTCTTGCATAACCCTTCGAAATAGCCTCTGCTCCCATTTTCAATCTTCGTACTGCGCTGCCGCTCACGTTCTCAATCTTCACTTTCACGAATTATAGTTGTTTTAGAGTTTTTTAAGAAACGCTTTCACGCTCACGCTTGCGCTCGCGCTCCTGCACCTGCGCCCGCACACACATTATGTGACCTAGGGACGGACTACCCTTTCCTCAATGGGTCTTCGTTTCCTAATTACTACCTCTCACCCAAAATTGGTCATTAAAATGGGATCTTTGAAGGGCAACAAAGTATTTTATCACATATTTTCCTCATCCGCCCAATGTTATCTACTCATGGAGATTTGAAGTACCAATCAAATCATGTACTATAATATAATCATCAGAAAATTGGTCTAAAGGCCAATTTTGAGGCTTTAAATGGTGTCTAGTCCAGCTTAATTTATTTTAATGTTTCCAATACATTGATGTGATTTTTTTGAGAGCTCAAGCACAACATTAGACAAAAATACCCTTAATGAGATGTGTTTCCTCGCCTCCTTTACGCGTTGCAATAAAAAAAAAAAAAAAAAAAAGGCAAAAGGTGGCACTTTTCCGTTTGCCATGTGCTCACCGACTGACTTGACCCTTGAAAGGGACAAGTCCATGCGTGGGTTCAACGAATCAACAAGCCCAATGATGCAGGGAGTCTTATGAACTACAGAAAAGACGTGCAACAATCGAACACAAACAAGAAAGTTTAGAGAAAACGCTCTCTAGACTCTTTTATCATTCAATAATACTCAAAAACTGTCTCGCCCTTAAGGCTTACAACTTATTATATAGGAAACCGGAAACCCTATTTGATTTGCTCCGAAAAGGAAGCCAAATCAATTAAAAACGCAAAATTACCAAAAATGGAAAATTTGAAAATAATAGCAAAATAAAAAATTAGAGAAAATTCTAGAATGTTTCCCAAAAACGCAGCTTAATTCGGATTTTCCTTGCCCAAGTAATTGACAAGTCAAATCTTTCCTTAAACGGCAAATTTGGACATTCGGAGCCCTAAACAGCTACGAAAGCCCGAAAAACGACGCACGCCATAGCCGTAGGCGATGGGTCTTGATCGTTGGGCCGTTTCGGGTCCGACCCAAGTGGGCCCAACGCAAAATTCCACAGTGGCATAATTACGATTTTGCCACCCGAGGCTTAAAATGCCAAAAATATTCTTCCTCCATAGCTACTGCATCATCCTCCCCTTCTAAAAAGAAATTTGCCCTCGAATTTGCATCATCTTCGGACGAACTATCACCCCTGAATGGAATCAGATGCTTGACATTAAACACATCGGCAGTACGAACATGGCTTGGAAGCTTCAAACGATAGGCATTTGAATTGATCTTCTCAATAATCTCAACGGGGCCAATTTTACGAGTGGCAAGTTTGTTATACTCATGAGATGTATAACGATCTTTAGTGAGGATCGCATAAACGAAATCACCAACCTCAAACTCCACCAATCGGCGCTTCTTGTCTGCCGCTGCTTTGTACTTGGTTGTACTATTCTCCAAACGCAACTTAGTCTCGGCATGGACCTGCTGTAAACTTGCCATGAAATCTTCAGCCTTGCCACTAGAACGCTTCAAGCTTGGAACAGGAGCTCAGTCGACTGGTGTGCGTGGGTTAAATTCATACACAACCTGAAAAGGAGAGAATCCCGTGCTCCGATTGACGGAGTGGTTGAAAGCAAACTCTGCTTAACACAACTTTTGATCCCAACTTTTGAGATGATCCTCCACCAAACTGCGAAGTAAATTGCCCAAAGAACGGTTCACCACCTCAGTCTGGCCATCGGTCTGGGGATGATAAGCCGTACTAAAATCCAATTGAGTATTGGCCAGTCTCCACAAACAACGCCAAAAGTAACTCAAAAATCTGGTATCCCGATCAGAAACGATAGACATAGGCAGCCCATGCAAGCGATAAACCTCCGAAAAATACAATTGCACCACCTTAACAGCATTCGTAGTTTTCTTGCATGCGATAAAGTGTGTCATCTTTGAAAATCGATCAACCACCACGAAAATAGAATCATGACCACGTTGTGTACGCGGCAGCCCCAATACAAAGTCCATGTTAACATCGGCCCATGGCTGGGAAGGAATTGGCAATGGCAAGTATAACCCGACGTTAGTGGCTGTTCCCTTGGAAATTTGACAAATATGACACCCCGCCACGAACTTATAAACCTCACGCCGCAAGGTTGGCCAAAAATAGGAAACGGACACCAATGCATAAGTCTTATCCCTGCCCACATGCCCCTCATCATGCAACTCCTTGATGATCTTCAATCGCAGGCTGGACTCCAGAACACACAACAAATTTCCTTTGAATAAGAAACCATTGTGCATGTGGAATTCTGATTGGGCTCCGCCTGCGATATCTTCAATGATAGTAGAAAAATATGGATCCGCAGCCAATAACTCACGAAAAGCATCAAAACCTGTTACTTTAGTGCGCATCAAAACAAGAAAATTGGAACGCCGACTGAGGGCATCAGCTACTCGATTCAAAACACCAGACTCGTGCTTGATAGAGAAAGAGAACTGCTGAATATATGCTGCCCATTTAGCATGCCGACTGGACAACTTATCTTGAGCATTGAGGTGCTTCAATGCCTCGTGATCAGAATATAGAACGAAATCACTATGAATAAGATAGTGATACCAGTGCTTCAATGCTTGGACCAAGGCATAGAACTCCATGTCATAAATGCTGTAATTTATCTTCGCTCCATTCAGTTTCTCACTAAAATAAGCAACTGGTTTAGAATTTTGGCTAAGGACAGCCCCAATTCCAACCTTTGATGCGTCACAATGCAGCTCAAAAGGCTGTGAAAAGTCCGGCAAAATCAACACAGGAGCCGAAGTTAATTTTTCTTGATCAATTGAAACGCAGCAGTTGCTGCATCATTCCACTCAAACCTGCCACCCTTCATACAATCTGTTATAGGAGCCATGATAGTGCTAAAGTGCGGAATAAAACGACGGTAGAACGCCGCAAGCCCATGAAAACTGCGAACATCAAATAAAGTACGCGGTTGGGGCCAGCTACGAATAGCCTTAACCTTGGACTCATCCACTGAAATCCCATCCTTGGATACAACATATCCAAGAAAAAACACTGTATCGGTTAAGAACACACACTTTTTGATTGCCCCAAATAATTTTTTAGCATGTAAAACAGTAAGAACTTCCCTTAAGTGCTGCAAGTGTTGTTCAGGCGTGGCACTATATATTAAAATATCATCGAAATAAACGACAACAGATTTACCAATAAAAGGGCGAAGGGCTTGGTTCATCATCCTCATGAAGGTGCTAGGCGCATTGGACAGACCGAACGACATCACCATCCACTCATAAAGACCCTCCCGAATTTTGAACGCTGTTTTCCATTCATCCCCTGGCCTGATTTGAAGCTGATGGTACCCACTCTTCAAGTCCAGCTTCAAGAACACCTTTGCATTACCCAACTGATCTAACAGATCATCTAGCCTTGGAATTGGAAAGCGATACTTCACTGTGATCTTGTTAATGGCCCTGCTGTCAACGCACATCCTCCACGTTCCATCTTTTTTTGGAATTAACAGGGCTGGTACTGCACATGGGCTAAGGCTTTCACGAATAAAGCCCTTAGACAATAGTTTCTCCACTTGTCTCTGCAGCTCTTCATGCTCTTTCGGACTCATACGATAATGAGGCCGATTGGGCAAACTCGAATTGGGCACCAAATCAATCTGGTGCTGAATATCCCGCAGAGGGGGCAACCCATCTGGTAAGTCTGCTGGAAACACATCCTGAAATTCCTGCAGAAGAGGTTGAACCATTGTTGGAACATCTTCTTCTACCAAGGCCTTAGAACCCTCTTTCGCCACTAACACAAGAACCACCTTGCTTGTTGACAACTCCTCTTCAAACTGTATTCTCGTCAGAAGGGTGGTACCCTCCCCAGTTTGTGGTTTGGGTACAACCTCCTTGGAAGGCAGCAGCACAATCTTCACCCCTTTGAATGATAGCGCATATGTATTAGCGCCCCTGTCATGAACCACTTTACGATCAAACTGCCATGGTCTCCCCAATAGAAGGTGGCAAACATCCATGGCCACAACATCACACCAGATTTCATCCCTGTACTTGGAACCAATAGAGAAAGCAACTAAACATCTTTTGGAAACTTTAACTTCGTTATCTTTCTTCAACCATGAAAGCTTGTAGGGACTGGGATGAGCCTCTGTCTTTAGACCAAGCTTTTGGACTGCCTCTTCTGCCATCACGTTCTCGCAGCTCCTGGAATCAATCACAAATCGACACACCTTCCCTCCAATGGAACAAGTAGACTGAAACACATTACCACGGAGCCACGAATCGCCCTCTGCTTCACGTGGAGCATAGCACAATCGCCGAACAACCAATAACGGACCGTTATCCCCAACTACTTCTTCCACAACCTCCTCATCATATGCTACCTCTTGCTCGTATGACTCGCATTGCTCATTCATAACTCCATCAGAATCTAAAAATAAAGCTGCCGTAGTACTCCACGGAGTCGAAAAAGGCCGACGACTTGCCTGTTTCTCTATCTGCAACGCCTTTTGACATGCATCGGAGACAGAGAATAATTCGAACATATTTAACGTAAACTGAAACTGTTCACGCAATCCTCCCACGTACCTCGATACCAACTGCTCCTCAGTTTCTGCAAGATCATTCCGAGCTACCAATTGATGGAACTCTGTGGTGTAATCATCCAGAGAACGCGAATTCTGACGAAGATTCTGCAGCCGCTGATACATCAGACGCGAGTAGTTGTGGGGCAGAAAAGCCACCCGCATCTTTTTCTTTAATTTTTCCCACGAACTAATCTTGTCCTTTCCCTGCCGCAACCGAGTCTACTTCAATTGCTGCCACCATGTCGCGGCTCTACCCTTGAATCTGGTAGCCACCAACGACACCCGTTTATCCTCTGGAACTTGTTTGAACTCCAAGACTTCATCCATAGCCGCAACCCAATCAAGGAACTCCTCTGGCGTCAAACCCCCCTGGAACTCAGGTAGGTCGATCCTCAAACTAGACTCTCATGGACGGAAATCACGGTTATCAACCATGATCTCCCGGCCTCTGCCCCTCTGTTGATGAAAGCCGCCGCCGCCAGCCCTGCCAACGCCGAATGCCCCCGTAACAAAAGGGTTTTCAGCCGCTTCACCATCCGTACTTTCGTCCTCCTCTCGAGGCCGCCGATCGTATGGTTGATGGCGAGGTGGATTCCCCCTAACAGCTAGGGCAGCAACTTGTTCGGTTAAAGAAGCTATTGCACCAGATAGTTGTTGGAATCGCGCCTCCGTTCGCGCCTCCTGCGCTACGTCATCTCTTTCATAGATGTCCTCCAGATTAGCGGTACGATTGCCTCCTCGTCCCCCTCGACCTCCAGCACGTCCTCTGGCCATAGTCAGGATTGGAACTCAAAGCTCTGATACCAACTGATGCAGGGCGCCTTATGAACTACAGAAAAGACGTGCAACAATCGAACACAAACAAGAAAGTTTAGAGAAAATGCTCTCTAGACTCTTTTATCATTCAATAATACTCAAAAACTGTCTCGCCCTTAAGGCTTACAACTTATTATATAGGAAACCGGAAACCCTATTTGATTTGCTCCGAAAAGGAAGCCAAATCAATTAAAAACGCAAAATTACCAAAAATGAAAAATTTGAAAATAATAGCAAAATAAAAAACTAGAGAAATTTCTAGAATGTTTTCCAAAAACGCAGCTTAATTCGGATTTTCCTTGCCCAAGTAATTGACAAGTCAAATCTTTCCTTAAATGGCAAATTTGGACATTCGGAGCCCTAAACAGCGACGAAAGCCCGAAAAAACGACGCACGCCATCGCCACAGGCGATGGGTCTTGATCGTTGGGCCGTTTCGGGTCCGACCCAAGTGAGCCCAACGCAAAATTCCATAGTGACATAATTACGATTTTGCCACTCGAGGCTTAAAATGCCGAAAATATTCTTCCTCCATGGCTACTGCATCACCCAGTAATTAATATGTGGGTTCTCTCTCTCTCTCTCTCTCTCTCTCTCTCTCTCTCTCTCTCATGCATGGGTTTTGGGTGGATGGGACAAAATTAATTTCTTTCTTTCAATTTTGGGGGTGGGTTCAATTTTTGGGGTTCAATTTTAGGGGGTTTAGGCTCTTTGGGGTAGGGTATAGTGGGTTTAGGCATTTTGGGTTTAGGGACTTAGGGTGCACTTTCTAATTATAGGGTTTTAGTTGTTTAGGCACTTTCATAGGGTACCCTAGTATTTTAGGCACTTTCATAGGGTACCCAAGGGTTTAGGTTTAGGGTGCACTTTTCAATTATAAGGTTTTAGTGGTTTAGGCACTTTCATAGGGTACCCTAGGGTCTTAGGCATTTTCATAGGGTACCCTGGAGTTTAGGTTTATGCACTTTCGTTAGGTTTGGGGGTTTAGGCACTTTCATTGGCTAGTGGGGACATTTTTGGAATGTGTAGGTGATTTGTCCTTTTGACATTAAAGAAAAAGTTGATGTCCTTATTGAAGTAAAGACCCTTTTACTATGTCCTTGCCAAAAACGGACCCTATAATCATTCCTTAACTAATCTCTCGTCTACCTTATCCTTTCTTTTACCCTTGTTAACTAATCTCTCGGTTAAACACGAAAAACAATTACACAAGAAAAGACGTACATTATAGACGCACCATATTTTGACACAATCTTTCCCCCAAATAATCTGAAGTGGTGTAACAGTAGGTCATAATTTGATCACATGATTTTCTTGATAAGTTTCAGATATTTGTCTAACCCAATGAGACTTGATCATTGGGTTTAAATGTTAAACATGTTTTATTTTTAAATAGTGGGATTGGACACTACCAATTTGTTGAAATTTCGTTTTACTACTTTGCATAAGATATTCCGATAGTTCTTGTTTCTTGGTTTCTCCTCCGGGAAAAAAAATGCCGGAAATGGCCCATTTTCTTGTAGTGACTTTGGATAAGATATTCCGATAGTTCTTGTTTCTTGGTTTCTCCTCTTCTTCTGTATTGTTCTTGTGACTTGGCTATTACTTGGATTTATCACTGAATCTAGGTCTAGGTAGAATGGTCGTTGGTTGTTGCACCCTACGCAATTTGTTAAAACCCATTTACATAACCCTGGCTAGACTCTTCAATTGACAAGTTTTCCATGTTGGGGATTTACATATTTAAACTCATATTCTATCCACCTTAGGTGGAAAACTCAGAGTTTCCACCACCATCGTTCGTGGGTTCCACTAAACATTTATTGTAGTATTTTGAACTATTTATCTTGTAGGACCTGCAAAATAGCATGTCCACGTAAAAATAAAAAAAATAAAAAAGTCTGATCGGATATCGATATGTATTTAAAAATTGTATTTCTATTTGTAAAATGGACGATCTAATTCTCTCAATAACTTTAAAGTTAAAAGTGTCCATGCCCGTCTACTTTAATTAAGCCGATTTTTTTAAATAGATATACTACTATACTGGTTTTGTCAACTGAACGAGCCAAATTACTACTATCAACTCGTAGACGGTCCTACAATGGCTGATGAAACCCGAAATATGGGTTTTCATCTAAGATGGAAGCAAATTTGTCCGACACAAGACTTATCAATCTGGAATGTGTGGGGTACTCTAGCTTGTGTTTTTGGTTTCTAGCTTGCTAGGAACTCTTGTCAGGATGTTTGACGGGTTGCTTTCCCGCATGATTTTGGTTTGTTTGCTTAATGAGATCTTAATTTACCAACAAAAAAAAAAAAGTGTGGGGAAGAGTGTGTACGAATTAATGCCTCTGATTCAAGAAAATTTTAGGTGCAAATTGGGTGCCGCACACGTTGCTGCAGTGTGCATCTCGACCGTCCAAAGGTGTCTTGCACAATCCAGACTTCTCTCTCTCTCTCTCTCTCTCTCTCTCTCTCTATATATATATATATATATATATATATATATATATATATATATATATATATATATATATATATATATATATATATATATATAGGCTCCGCTTCTAGTCCGGACTCCAGACTTCCGGACCTCCACATTCCCGATATTTTTTTGACGATCCGAACTGTCCAATGTGTTTAAAAGGTGTTTTAAAGGGTCCCCGCGAAAAATTAAAAAAAAAATTACCGGGAAAGGTTTGATCCGAGCAGTTTTCACAAAACTGTATATGTACAATTTTTGTGAAAAACTACTCGGATCAAGGTCTTCCAGGTATTTTTTTTTTTATGATTTCTCGTGGGGACTCTTAAAAACACCATTTCAACACATTGGGACGATTCGAATTTTGCAACAATAATTTTTAAAACATTCAAAATACCAAAAATTCTCTAGTCAGGGATCCCTGACTGGAAAATTTGCCTATATATATATATAAGGGCTCCCTTACTTTCTACGGTGAGGGACTTTGTTTGCGATCGAATTTCGACGATCCGAACCATTAGTGAGGAATTTATTTTCTCACAAAAACCCTGATTTCTTGTAGTGGATCATGCACCTCGATGAACTTCATGTGGAATAGTTCTCAGAATGGAGAGGTGAGAATTGTTAATGATGAAATGATACTTTATCGTAATGATCTGAACCGATCATTTTGTAAAGCCCGCAGAGTAGTATGTATAAGCAAAAAATTAGCTTGACTCGGCATCGATGTATAGCTATCAAAAATCAAATTTTGGTGCAAAATTAAATTTAGATCATTGCGATGAGGTGTCGGTGGGCCCCTTTCGGGGCTTCAGTACACAACTCCTTTGAGGATGCTCCATGAAAAAGTTATTTTCTTTTACAATTTACTCCCTCCGTCCGTTGTTGTTTGTCCATTTCCAGTATTCCACACACCTTGAAAATTGTGTACATAATCTTTCACTACCAATTTCTAAAAATATTGTAATATAGATCTTATTTGATAACTTTCGGTTAGTTTCGTTAAACAAAATTTTAAAATCATGAAACCTATTATAATCGAAAGATATAGACAACTAAAAATATGACACGAATATCGAAACTGGACCAACAAATACGGATGGAGGGAGTATGTTATTGCCCCTTTAATTTTAATTAGAATATATACACCCAAGGTCTCTCTTTGATTATATATTAGACATTTAGTTTCTGCGATCTTGTGGGGTGAGGTGCGGGAAGAGTACTCAAGGTGTCCGTCTGAGAATACGGTTGGCACTACAAAGGCTCGAGACCACCGAAAGTGGAGGAGGAGAGAGTTCGAGACAACCTTAGAGAGAGAGATAGAGGGATGGCAGTGGCCAGTGGAGATGAAATTCCTGCCACACTTGCAACCTTTGCTTGTAACTTAGAGATGACATCAATAGATAGAAATCGGCACAAAAAAATATAGAGTTCACTAGACGTCTCCAGTCGATCAGCAAAAGCATACCACATAAATGGGAGAACCTCCCAAAAAAAATAAAAATAAATAATAATAATAATAATACACTGAGGGGTTCAACCTTCATGGGAAATAGTTCTTAGAATATTGTTGGAGAGGTGAGAATTGTTAATGAGGAAGTTGAGGAGAATTAATGTGTTAATTAATATTTCGAAGGAGATCGAGAAGCTTGAGTCTCTCGAAGTTATACACTGAACGCTATGCTTTTATCTAATGGATCTTAGTATTTGGTGTTCAATTTATTCAGAAAGTATTCAATAAACACCCCTTTACGGCTCATTGTTGCTGTTATAAATACTTATTAATTGCATATTAATTATGGTTAACGCATTTTACGATACACCGTATGTATTTTGATAAAATTTATAAAACAAAAAAACTGATATCCCGAGATTTCAAAACCTTGCCAGTACAGTAGTACACGATACAAGTATGATAAGGTTTTCTAAGTTACCGTGGTGTATTGTCTAACATACTCCAATTATTAGAGTTTTGAATGGTCATGCGAGCCAAAGATTATGAGTGTCTAAATTTATTAGCGTACTGATAAATTTGACAGAAACGTACTCCATTGGAACCACGAACTCCAGCTAGCTCTTCCTATGGAATTAAGGCGGCTACGTACATGCTTCTTATTTTTGGAGACTTCATGTCCACTTGACTCTTCTTAATTAGTAAACCAACGACGGCCACCTCCCTTTCACTGTAATTGGTCATTTGTGCTGCCTTTATCTCAAAGCACTAATATGCATGGAATTTTTTCTGGCAAAAGTCTTCTCCACATTCAACTAGTCTAAAATAGAATGCATGCCTTCATTGCACTTCAATAATACTCGTAGGAACAGGGATGGAGCTAGTAAGGGCGGTCGCCCCTGCAAGGAAAAAAAAACTCTATTATTGTATAGAAAAAAGAATTCCTATGAACTGTACATGCTCGCCCTTGCAAAGTATGCGTAGTGGGATTCCTGGCTCCGACCTTAAGTAGGAATATAATTGTCTGCACTTTCTGGAGGATAAAATAGATTCTTTGTGGAAAAAATTGTGCTCCCAGCTCCCACACCTTAGACTTATTTCAAAGGTGAAGGGTACCTTAGGCAAAAAGGGAGTGACAAAATCTCTAGAATCCCATTTTTTTTTTTGTTGAACAAGGTTCAAGTCAACTGGATGTGAAAATCCACTATAAACAGCCAGTGATCTTTTCAAAAAGGTACAAATTTTGTCATTGTTTTAGTGGGGGTGACTGGTTTCTTCACTACTCATGAGAAAATTGTGGATTTGTGCCAAACCCCCAAACTTAAGTGATAGGGACAACTTAGAGTGGCTCTGCCACTGCCTGGAGAGCATTAAGAATTAAGCAGCCACATTCTCCTCAATCCTATTCAGTATATAAGCTGTTTTCCCTTCCTATCATGTGATAGCTTTGGATGTTCTCTTTCACATTCACGAAATGGGACGAAGCAGCTTCAGACTTTCATTTGCTCCCTTATTCTGCCTCTTGTTCCTCGGTCATTTTGTGTGCAGTCAACTTGACTATAAGTTTTATGATAGCACGTGTCCGAACCTGACAAAGATTGTCAGATTCGGCGTGTGGTCAGCTATTTCAAATGACACTAGGATGGCAGCCTCTCTCCTGCGCTTGCACTTCCACGACTGTATTGTTGATGTAATCAGAATTGTGTTTTACATCATTTCCTTTTTTCATCTAATCATACTGTTATGAGCTAAGAACAAATCCTCCACAAGTAGGAGAGCATTAAAGAATAATAATTAGGAAATGCTCCCTAAATTGTCAACCAGTGAGAAGACAAGGATAATTAAGAAAAATAGTGAAGAAATTCCAAGATTATAGCTCTTATAAGTAAGTTCTTTTTTCTTCCTTGGAATTTAACTATGTATTTATATGCTTTTGGTGGATAGGGATGTGAGGGTTCCGTGTTGCTCGATGATACCAGCACCTTCAAGGGGGAGAAAAACGCTGCACCTAATCAAAATTCTGCTAGAGGTTTTGAGGTCATTGACGCGATAAAAGCCAATGTTGAGAAAGCTTGCCCATCAACTGTTTCTTGTGCTGATATACTCACTCTTGCAACGAGAGAGGCCGTCTTTCTCGTAAGAATCTTTTCTATGAAGTTACTTGTGCTAAGAATCACCACTTAATCCTTGTAAATTCAGTATATTTAGCAGTTGGGTGTGACTTCTTGTTTTAAAGTTACTATTTTCATTGTATACACTTTCAGGCTGGAGGACCTTACTGGATTGTACCCTTAGGTCGTCGGGACGGCTTAACAGCAAGTCAGGCTGCAGCTAACAGAGATGTTCCATCACCTTTTGAGCCTTTGGAAAATCTTACTGCCAAATTTACTTCAAAGGGTTTAGATATAAAAGACGTGGTTGTGCTCTCAGGTATCATCCTAAATCATACTTGTACATTAAGTAATACGAGTTTCTGTTGTGAGATTAGTGTTTCACTAACAAAAAATATTTTTTTCCAAAAACCAAAACACATAAAAAAACCGTGAAAAGCCAGTATATTCTAAAAACACCCTAGCGGAACACCCCCTCAAAACTCAATCAATCTGACTTTTCAAAAACACATAATATGATGAAGTCTTCTTTTAGAATTTGAAAATATTAGTTTTTGTTGATTGTCTAATTAAGCAAACTTCTGACTAAGTCATCTCTCTATGTATGCATGTATATGTTTGATATAGGTGCACATACTATTGGCTTTGCCCAGTGCTTCACATTCAAACAAAGGCTCTTCAACTTTGATGGGTCCGGTAACCCAGATCCAACACTTGATTCATCTCTGCTAAGCAATCTGCAGAGTGTGTGCCCAAATAGGGATGATTCCAATACCAACTTGGTTGCACTGGATCCTGTTACTTCTGCCAAGTTTGACAACGTCTATTATAAGAACCTCTTGAACAATTCTGGCCTACTCCAGTCGGACCAAGCGCTTATGGGGGACAACACGACGGCTGCAATGGTGAATGTCTACAGCAAGTTCCCTTTTCTTTTCGCAGCCGATTTTGGAGCGTCGATGGTGAAGCTGAGCAAAGTTGGTGTGCTTACCGGGCAAGATGGGCAGATAAGAAAGAACTGTAGGGTGGTGAACTAGAGATCAATCTGTGTGCTAATTTGTAGTCTTTAATGGTGTTGTAATTTGTAATGCTTTGCTAAATATGAAAAGTGTATCTGTGACATAAAGCAAGTTTTAACATCTGGTGGATGAAGAATAACCTATTGGAAGAGGAAAATTAGGAACTTCTCATGATTCATGTGTCTTGCACGTTGTTTACCTATTGTTTACACCCAAATTTGTCATTTTTTCCTAAAGGGTTAAAAAGTACTCCCTCCGTCCCTAAATAAATGTCTGGACCACATACATAGGCCTTTAAAAACATGCATTTTTTTCCCATAATTTTTTTTAAAAAAAAATCACAAATAAATAACTTGATCGTCAAGCTATTTATTTGTCTTTTTTTTTTTTTTATAATTTTGAAAAGGAAAAAGTGCATGTTTTTGGGCCTAGATTTGCGGTCTAGACATTAGTATTATTTTTAAATTGAATTGGGGTAAATTCACTTGTGAAATTAATGGGTTACATTAATTCTATTTCTTTTTACAAAGCCCAAGTAATTTTTATAACATTAGGCCGGTGTTTTATATTCATTCGGCTGGAAATGAATTTGTAGTCTACGATTTGTGGGAAGCAGTTGTGGCAATGATTCATGGGATAATTACTCCAAGATAATTCCAAGGCCATTGACCAAGTTAAGATGGTCAATTATCTTCTCATTTGAATACACGTGCCGAAGAAGACATCAAGTAGTGGAGTGTTTTCTTGCCCCATTATCCCATAACCCATGAAAAATGGACGTGGGGTATCTGCCGTGGGGTATTTTCGCTCCAAATTCAAAGGGTAAGTGCTGCAAATAGCCGTAACCCATCATGGAGGGAAGAAAATGTGGGCATGCATGGACAATTCCACATAAAGGCGCGAAGTTCCATTCACAATATGGGTGTGTTTGGTTTTTTTACTTCTTTACAACAAAAAATAATTGTGTGCCAGCGTGTCAGAGAAAGCCTTTAAATCTTCTCTCTTAAATTAACTTTGGAAAACCAAATCTAATCAAGTTATTGTATTTGAATGGTTCAATTACCTCAATTAAGAGGATTTTTCTTTCACAGTGAATAAAACCAAATTACTTAGTAAATTAAAGAACAATAAAGAAACAAGATACTTTGATTAAGAAATCAAACGTAAACTTACTTCGAAATCTTCTTCAACTTCAAATAGAAAAATAAAACGAACTTCGAACACTAGATTGTTACAAACGCTACTTTCATCTACTTCCTAACTTCCTAAAACTACTTTGAACTGAGCCGAATTCCTAAAACTACAATTCTACTTGTCAAAGAACAAACCAAACATCATTTTCGTTGTTTGTTAAAGATTTGTCCGGGGGCTTTTTCACTCTTCAATTTCTTCTATTTATAGACCTTACTTGCAGTTTGAACTTCCCGCTTGATTTCTTGACTTCGAACTTCATTATTGCATTTCAAAATATTATTTCTTCCCTCCAAAAGCATTTGAACTTGAATTGCTTCGAACTCCCTTCAGAAACGTTTGAATTTGAATCTGTACGGTTATTCATTCAAATCACGTTATTCATTCAAATCACATTTCACATGATTAATTTCAAAGAATAACTGTCTTGCCCGATCTATTTCATGCGTAAAACTGTTTCAACTACCAACTGCCTAGTTTTATACGTTTACAAGTGTACTTCATGCCTTTTAGCAGTTTGTAATGTGGCTTCAAAGTCCATTTCTTCATTCATTCCTTGGCTATAACTGCCAATAAATGTCTTTTAAACTACAGAACAATACGATATCGAATTGATCCACTTTTAATACTATAATCCAGTGCTTTTCATTAACAACATGTTTCCAACGTTTGGAATTTCTAATTACGTGTCAATTAATTACTGGATGTGTTAATTTTATATGTAAACAATGAGACACTTTGCAAGCTTTTGGACAACCATGTGGCTGAATTTCAGGCCTTCATCAGTTAGATTTTTGGCCTATAAATATGAGAACTTAAGAAGAAAGAAGGATTCCTCAACCATTAAGCTCGCACTTAATGCCAATTTCGGCTACAGCCACACAATGTTTTTACTTTCCAGCAAAGTATCCACTCAACCTTGTTGAGTTTATTATTTTCCTTTATTGTATCACAAGATTCTAGACCGCCTAGATCTTGTTTTTCTATTTCCTTGTACCCAAACTTTGTTAAACTGTTAATAAAGTTTGTTTCGTTTCCTTTGCGTCGTTTTCTTCTCGTTTTCTTATGCGGTTGGAAAATTTTAATTACTCGCTCGTAGGCAAACCACAAACCAATATTTGTTCTCACCCATTGGGTCGAACACAATTGCTAAGTTACGAAGTCAGAAAAAGTCACGCAGTACTGTTCAACGTTGGACATCGACAAGGCCTGGCACACCCATGCAATAACCGCCTAGGCCATTGGCTTTTCTTGAAAATGGAGAAACACCAACATGTATACCATTTTAGGGCCTTTAAAACGAACTATACTACTTGATGAGATAATTTGAAAAGGTTAACAGATTATGTGCTGATTTCGGGCTCGGTCAACGGCCAAGGCCAGTCGAAACATTTTGATCAGCGTTTATTATGATTTTTGTCTCCAACTACGAGCTCGAACAAAAGGCTAATTAGCCATGGCTAAAATGTCTGATAAGGGTATAGTTCTCATTGTAGAAGGGGAGTGAGGAGAGAACTCGGCTCCAGATTATGACCGAGAAGACCACTCGGTCTTTCTCCTATTGCAAGAGTAGTGATCAAGAAGGATTAAACACACACGCTTCCAAAGTGATTGTCAAACGTCTCATCAATCATATAAGGAATGAGACATTTCACACTAACACATGAATTTTTTTATGAAGATTCCAATGATCGATGACACCTAACAATGGTTCAAAATTTGATACATGAGAGTGCTGTGAGTAAGTTTTCCATCCCAATTTATTGGTTCATTTTAGAAATTTCAACTAATTAGGGAAACATATTCATCACCCTTGTCATAATTTTTCTTTCCTCCTTTTATCCTTCAAAACATATCATTACATGTATCTAAAAAAGAAAAGGTAAAAGTAAAATTTCATTAACTACCCCTTTTCGCCCAAGGGACATCGTCGGAGAACAATGTCGGGGACAGGGTGAGAACCTTCCGTTGGTTACACCCTTTAAATGTTGGTTCTTCCATATTTAGATATGGAGATAGATCCAAATAGAGATCTATATCTTTCTATCGAAAGATAGATCTATTAATTAATTGGATATTAATCAGATTTCAAGATCTATGAATAAGAGAGATCCCTAAATATATATTTGAAAAAAGAGATGAATAGATAGGGCAGAGCCAGCTGAAGGAAGGGCGTTAACGCGGATCTCCTACCTCGGTTGGAACTTGCCTCCTAGACTTGCATCTCTGCAACTTTAGGGTATGAAGCCCACGTATCTAGGCGAGGCCATTAAGCTCAATTATAAGGGAGAAATTAGTCCCGTCCCTGCAGTGATCTTTCTTGTTCGTGTGCTTACCGGGCAAGATGGGCAGATAAGAAAGAACTGCAGGGTGGTGAACTAGAGATCAATCTGTGTGCTAATTTGTAGTCTTTAATGGTGTTGTAATTTGTAATGCTTTGCTAAATATGAAAAGTGTATCTGTGACATAAAGCAAGTTTTAACATCTGGTGGATGAAGAATATCCTATTGGATGAGGAAAATAAGGAACTTCTCATGATTCATGTGTCTTGCACGTTGTTTACCTATTGTTTACATCCAAATTTGTCATTCTTTCCTAAAGGGCTAAAAAGTACTCCCTCCGTCCCTAAATAAATGTCTGGACCGCATACATAGGCCTTTAAAAACATGCGTTTTTTTCCCATAATTTTTTTGAAAAAAAAATCACAAATAAATAACTTGATCGTCAAGCTATTTATTTGTTATTTTTTTTTTTATAATCTTTAAAAAGAAAAAGTGCATGTTTTTCAAGGTCTAGATTTGCGGTCTAGACATTAGTATTATTTTTAGATTGAATTGGGCTAAATTCACTTGTGAAATTAATGGGTTACATTAATTCTATTTCTTTTTACAAAGCCCAAGTAATTTTTATAACATTAGGCCGGCGTTTTATATTCATTCAGCTGGAAATGAATTTGTAGTCTACGATTTGTGGGAAGCAGTTGTGGCAATGATTCATGGGATAATTACTCCAAGAAAATTCCAAGGCCATTGACCAAGTTAAGATGGTCAATTATCTTCTCTTTTGAATACACATGCCGAAGAAGACATCAAGTAGTGGAGTGTTTTCTTGCCCCATTATCCCATAACCCATGAAAAATGGACGTGGGGTATCCGTGGGGTATTTTCGCTCCAAATTCAAAGGGTAAGTGCTGCAAATAGCCGTAACCCATCATGGAGGGAAGAAAATGTGGGCATGCATGGACAATTCCACATAAAGGCGCGAAGTTCCATTCACAATATGGGTGTGTTTTGTTTTTTTACTTCTTTGCAACAAAAAATAATTGTGTGCGAGCGTGTCAGAGAAAGCCTTTAAATCTTCTCTCTTAAATTAACTTTGGAAAACCAAATCTAATCAGGCTATTGTATTTGAATGGTTCAATTACCTCAATTAAGAGGATTTTTTTTATTACAATTTCTAATTATAATAGATTGAAGTATATATCTAACTTAGTATATATATATATATATATATATATATATATATATATATATATATATATATATATATATATATACTAAGTGTCATGATTCAGTCTCCCTTTTTCTTTTCGTTTTGTATTCATTTTGAATTTCGATACCTTTGTTTTGTGAAATTGTTATTTTCCATTGAAAATAAAAGATCAAATTGGCTTAAGACTTCCAATTTCTATCTTCGAAATAAGAAAGAAATAATGATGAATGTTTGAAATTGAAATCTTAAGGAGGTGGATGTAGCCAAGTGGATTAAGGCAGTGGATTGTGAATTCACCATGCGCGGGTTCGATTCTCGTCGTTCGCCCACTCTGAAAGAAAAACGGACAACCTATTTTCTTCCCTATGAGTTCTCATCTGAAAATCATGAAGAGAGTGTGACCAATTACCCAACCATCCAAACTACTTCTTACAAGGTACACCAGAGGTGTGTCCTTCCCGATCCTCTCGTACTAGGGAAAGGTCCTCTCAATGCTCGAACGCCCACACCGAATAGGGACCGAACTGTCTCACGACGTTCTGAACCCAACTCACGTACAACTTTAATGGGCGAATAGCCCAACCCTTGGAACATACTACAGCCCCAGATGACGAAGAGCCGACATCGAGGTGCCAAACCTTCCCGTCAATGTGAACTCTTGGGGAAGATCAGCCTGTTATCCCTAGAGTAACTTTTATCCGTTGAGCGACGACCCTTCCACTCGGCACTGTCGGATCACTAAGGACTACTTTTGTCCCTGCTTGACGGGTGGGTCTTACAGTCAAGCTCCCTTCTGCCTTTACACTCGTGGCCTGATCTCCGTCCGGACCGAGGTTTCGGTTCTACAGCAAAAGATCCTTAGAAATTTGATAAGAAGTGTATTATGATTTTATACCTTGTATACCGTAAGCACCTCCATTCTGGGTTCTTTTGCACACACCCGCTTAGAGAAGAGTGCGAGGAAAATCATGGGAAATGTGTTGAAAAATGTGTAGTGAAAAAATAGAAGGAAGATGGCATCACCGCGGTGGTAGGATATTTCGGGTTAAAGAATCCCCCAAGCAAATTATATCGCAAGTTACTTACGATACTTAGTTGACATTCATAGAAAGTCGCTAATGAATTATGTGAAGTATGAGTTCAATACATCCTCTTTAGTAGAAAGGCAAATATCCCTTGCTCATTAGGAGACAATCATTTATTCAAAAACCTTGTGTCGGGCTAATCGTTTTGATTTACCATCTCGCAAACTGTCCCGTAACAAAAGTAGTCATTGCTGCTACTTGTCTCTGGTTGTCTTTTATGAAGAAGCTAGCTTCAACGAAGAGATAACCGTAGCCGAGACCTACGGTGGCTATGGTCATAAATCCACAAAAGATTCTGCGGACAATCACTGAATTGACTGACCAATATGAGCTCGAAACTTCCTTCGTAACTCTCGGAACTTCTTCGTCTTCATAGTGGCTCCCTTCCACGCTTTATTTCCTCAAAAGAGGTTCTTTTTCTTTTGTATACTTATGGTTAATATGGTCAATTCTTTCATTTGATAGTTTCTATCATTATATGGATTATATCTATTTACACAAATACCTCGATGATACCCGCTCGTTAATATATAGAGTCCCATAAGCATATCTTGAGTTGGTATGACAGTGGGATCTCGGATAGCGGGAGACAAAAGATTCATATGAGAAAACATAAGTAAATGGGCCTCTGCTTGAGCCTCCAAAGATAAAGGTTTTATAAACAAGCAGGAGTACTGGCACTACTCATAAAACTTAAGAAAAAGGAGACCCTCTTATGGTTCTATCTATTTATAAACAATAAACGATAAGAATGAAGGGGGTCCGACCCTTATGGATTAATAGGAAAAGTACAACCTATAAATCCGGCGTGGGGGGTAGAAGGTTTTGATCCTTTTGTTCTGGGAGGAATAGACTCTCATCATATTGCGGATCGACTTCCAAATCCTAATTGCTCTAGTGAATAGCTAAAGAAAATAACTAGATGGGAAAGAGAAATAGAAGATAAATATGTTAATTCTATAAAAATCTCTCAAGAGATTCACTAATTATTTAGTTGGTAGGTCTCTTTGTATGTATTGTCCAGAAATAGGAGGACTCAATGATTATTCGTTCGCCAGAACCAGAAGTCAAAATTTTGGATTTTCTTTTAATACTATTGGGAATGCCAGATAGATTCGGACCTTGATTAGATCAATTGTTTTTTGAATCTCTATACGTGCAATTCTCGAGAGGTTAGAGATGATCTAGCATGTACAGATGAAAAAGTCATTCTCGATTCTACGAAAATTTTTATGGAAAGCCTTTCATTTGCTTCTCTTCGATGGAAGTTTTATTTTCCCAAAATGTATCCTAATTTTTGGCCAAGTTGATTGATGTTGAGTTAACTATAGTGCAAAGTTGTATCGATTGGTTGGAAGACTTCAAAGAGAGTGTTGTTCTAAGGGAAATAATACTTGTTGGTAGCAGGTAATCCCCCCTTTAGGGCAACATAACAATATTTCTTTAGTCACTTAGGGGGCAATGATTTCAGTTCTGCAGCAAAAGATCCTCAAAAATTTGATAATGAACTAAGGTCTTTTATAGTTTATTTTAATTCGCCGACCGTATCAATGCCTTGATACAGCAGTAAGACTGTTACTCTTGGAGAAAGGCCCAATTCAGTGATAAATTGGGGGAAGATTAGCCTGTTATCCCTAGAGTAACTTTTATCCGATGAGCGATGGCCCTTCCACTCGACACCGTCGGATCACTAAGGCTGACTTTCGTCCCTACTCAACGGGTGGGTCTTGCAGTCAAGCTCCCTTCTGCCTTTACACTCGCGGCCCGATCTCTGTCTGGATCGAGGAAACCTTTGCACACCTCCGTTACCTTTTGGGAGGTCTACCCCCCATAGAAACTGTCTACCTGAGACTGTCCCTTGGCCCGTAGGTCTTGGCACAAGGTTAGCATTCTAGCTCTTCCAGAGTGGTATCTCACTGATGGCTGCCCCCCCCCCCCCCGAATCATGATTCTTTTAGAAATTTATGATCACATCCACCATAGGTATCGGCTATGTCTTTGTTGTATACAGGTTCTTACAAAGAAAAAAAAGACAACCAGAGACGAGTAGCAGCAATGGCTCGTTTTGAGCGAAAACTACGATTGTTTTCTCATGGTTGCGTAGCTGGAATGGCAACTAGATTCTTGGATGTCATTGTCGTAGTTAGGCGATAAGAGGAAGACGAAAAGACGATCTGAGAATCGTCAGTAATTGAAGACAATGACCAAACTCCACAGTTTCCCAGCTTCTTCATAAAAGACACCGAAGACGGCTAGGAATGGTGGCTGCTTTTGTTATGGCACAGTTCGTGATGTTCGCATCGGTCTATAATAGGTCGCTCCATCCAGTTAGATTGCTTTTCAATACAATCTCTTGCAAATTCGATGTAATTTGCTCGAGGGATTCTTTAACCCCAAATATCCTACCACCGTGGTGAATGGTGATGCCATCTTCCTTCTATTTTTTCACTACACGTTTTTCAACACATTTGCCATGATTTTCCCTGCACCCTTCTCTAAGTGGGTGTGTGCAAAAGAACCCAGAATGGAATTGAAATGGGGATTCCTTGCTTAAAGATATTCATTTGTACATCTATCACATGTCCTAAGACTTGTTTGTGATATGTGTAGACACCCCGATTTTGAACCCGGGATGCGCTCAAGCATTCCCTATGATGAAACGGACCAGTCACGACTACCCGAAACTTGTGAGAATGGCTTGAACTTGATTAAAATCAACCAAACACCACCCAAGCAATCAAAACAGCCCAAACCAACCCAAGCATTGTTGAACCAAACCAAACCATCAATCTGCCACCAAGAACATTGAGCGCTCAATCCATGTACCTTGAGCGCTCAAACCCCTGAGAAACACCTTGAGCGTTCAAGCCTACGGCTTTGAGCGCTCAACTCTGATCCCAATCAGGAATCTACAGAGTATCTCATCATGAGATTTTCTGCATGGGAGCATCTGGGGTGATCTTCTACGATCTTAATACGTATAATACACTCTAACACAACCCTAAAACTACACCTAAAACTACCCCTAACCCACTTTCAAATACAAACCCACTCTCTCACTCTCTCTCTACATTTCCCTCCCACTCACTCTATAAAAACCAACTTCTACCCCTAGTTTTGGGGTTGCTGACTGAAATACTACCAACTCTCATACTCTAGTTCTCCCAATTCCTCCAGAAATCATTCACCACTTTCTCTCTCTATGAAACTACCTACATTTCACAATAACCATCTTTAAAAGTTCAAAAATACCACCTCTATTGATGATCTACTGATCAATTAACCTCACACACTGTTTCACCCATCCAGAATACTAACCAAACATCCACAATCGTCCACCTCTAAGCCCAAAAATCAAAGTTCAAAGCTTTCAATCAAGTACAAAAGAATGAGCAAGGAAGTGATGAAGAGGCTTAAATTCACAAAAGCCAGAAACTGATTTGAGCGCTCAATCCATGAGCCTTGAGCGCTCAAACTGGTTTGGGAAGATTGAGCGCTCAATCCATCACCTCTGAGCGCTCAACCCCCATTCTGGGATCCAGATTGTAAGTCAGTGCATTAAGTCTCATGTTTATAACTTTTTGTGTTGTTGTATAGTTTTTGTTATTATCTATCTCTGTAAGTTTTTGTTGTATTTTTTCTTTATTATTATCATCCTTTTCCATATAAATCATCATGTACAAGCATCCACGGTAGACTTGCATTTTATATTTTCTCACTGTTTATGTGATTCCCACCCCTGGTTCCCATTTTCATGATTAGAATTAAATTTCTAATATTTCCAAAATCCTACAAACTGTTGAGTAGAGGCCGGTTCACGGACCGGGCGAGAGGGGTGCCGTAAAACCCTTCCCCTCTCGTAACCAAACCCCCGGATCTGAGAAATCTTTGGTTCCGCCATGATCAATGAGATCTTTTTCAAATGGGCAAATGAGTCATATTTTTATTGGTTTCTCGGGTTCGGACCTCAAATCCGGGTAGCGACTCTAACAATCACAATCTTTTCAAACGATAAACCGAACCATTTCCGGTGGACCGTCCACAATATGAATAAAGTATTTCTGCATTGCACGATGGATGTGCAAAAGTAGACCATTATCTCAGCAATACTCAACCAAGCTATTATTTGCAATCAATCGTTTAAGTCATAATAAAAAAATGAAATTATGAAAAACGTTTTTCTCGGTTTTATTCTTTTTCTACGAGATGGCGGAAATTCTTTCAACCGCATTCCTAGTTATGAAAAATGAAAAGAGGTCTTGAATCTAATCAATACCATTCCATTATATTGACAATTTAAAAAAACTGTTCATAGTATGATGGCAGTCAGATAAGCATGCCCCTAGACGGGAATGATTGGTCGGATTATGAAATCTAGATTTCATAAAATGACTCAAATTTCCATTCTCAATCTTTGTATCCTTTTTTTCAAGGGTTTCATAATTGTTCGTTGAACCCATTTCATATGATGGGAGTTGCCGGCGTATTGGGCGCGGCTTTGCTATGCGCTATTCATGGCCCCACCATGGAAAATACTTTATTTGAAGATGGTGATGGTGCAAATGGTTTGATCATAGGAATCAGTGGGCTCTCGGCCTAGGCGCAAGGCATCCGTTTCCAAGGTTGGGTTCAGTTCATGCATAATTAGGACAGTGGGGTTTGAAATGCTTGTGACCGAGAAGCATATAGTATGGGGAATGCATTGACTAGTCCTAGGGGGAACCATTAATCCTGATTCGTCATTTAAAGTATATTGATTTTTCTCGATCGAATAACCGAATACTTTTATTTGTAAATATTGAATTTTTGATTCCATCCGCAATTCCGATTCAATGATTGCACGAAGAATAGATATAGTAATAGCTCTATTACTATTCCTATTCATCCTATTCGTGGGAAAAATGGCAGTCTTAAGGTCATCTTTTTTGCGTAAGATACTCGAGAAAATACAATCGAATAGCTGCTCGAAGTCCCTTAACTCAAGGTCTCTGTACATAGAAATAGGCATAGAAATTGATTGGCTTGTTTAGCTTGGTCATCCCTTATCTCATGTCTCTTTCATCTTGGATCTATATGTGTGTGAACTGAGGGCTTTTCTTTTGTTTTCTTTATTGGTTGGATGGGTTTTAGGTTATGCCTTAGTTCATTGTTGTATCGACTTGCCTTGAGATTTTGAAAAAGGTAGAGCACTAAGTTACATTCCTTGATTAAAAATCACTCTACTTCTTTAAGGAATATGGAACTAACCAGAGAGTCAAATAGTTCTATGAGAAAGAAGTTCTCTAGAAATCTCCATCTCCCTTGTCAGCAAGAGCAGGAACTACTTAAAGAACTTACAGTTATTAAAGGTATCTTGCTACACTAACAACAAAAACTCTGCAAGGGAAAAGATTCTGTTTCAATGTGGGGATCCAACCTCACTGACTTCGCTGTAGCTTTCGGAATCAAGAACTCACCCAGCAGCAAGCTAGTGCCTCCTTAGCTTTGAATTAGGACAACAAAAAATTGTAATCGGGATCAAAGATTACGGATGGAGAAAGTAATAACAACTATTATAGTTGTCCCTGAAGTGGGGAAAAGTTTTTGGTACCTACCAGGTACCACGTGGCCGAGCCAACATGGTACCCCAATGTTGCATCTGGGCTGTCCAAAAGTGTATTGGATAGCGAGATTAAAACACCCTCTCTCCTCAATCTCTCTCTTCTTTCTCTCTCCAAATCCAGCGCTCAAAGCCAAAATGGATGGCCTAGATGTGCTACCCCCTCGGTACTTTGTTAAACTGTCAATAAAGTTTGTTTCGTTTCCTTTGCGTCGTTTTCTTACACGGTTGGGAAATTTTAATTCCTCTCTCGTAGGCAAACCACAAACCAATATTTGGTCTCACCCTTTGGGTCGAACACAATTGCTAAGTTACGAAGTTAGAAAAGGCACACAACTCGATTCAACCGCCCGAGTGATTGGTTTTTCCTAAAAATGGAGAAACACCTACATGTATACCTTTTTAAGGCCTTTAAAACGAACTAAGCTACTTGATGAGGATAATTTGAAAAGGTTAACAGATTATGTGACAGTCAGCGCTGATTTCGGGCTCGGTCAACAGCCAATACCAGTTGAACATTTTGATTGGCATTTATTATGATTTTTGTCTCCAACAACGAGCTTGAACAAAAGGCTAATCAGCCTCGGCTAAATGTCCGATGGCGATAAGAGTTAGTTCTCATTGTAGAAGGGGAGTAAGAGGAAAGAAATTAGCTCCAGATAACGACCGAGAAGGCAACTCGGTCTTTCTCCTATTGTAAGAGAAATGATCGAGAAGGATTAAGCACATGTGCTTCTAAAGTGATTGATAAGCCCCCAAAAGTGTAAATAATGGGGCTGATCTCGCTTATTTTGATCACACGCACGCGCTTTTTGTTGCTTTATACGATTGATTTTGCGCGAGGTTGTTTTCTGTTAGTTTTAGGTAAAAAGAGAGAATAAGGCCTGTTTTGTCGCCACAGAATGTTCAAAGGATGGCCGAGCACTCGAGACCAAGTGGCACCCCGCCACCGAGTCCCGGGAGTCAAGAATGAAGCATTGAACAAGGCCCGAGAAGTCCAAAAGGTCAAGTGAAGTGATGATTAAAGGAAGTAGGGAATGACTGGCCGGTCTCATTTTTGGAATTTTGTTCCATCCAAGCACTTTAATGTGTAGAAACCCAGACAACGTTGACACGCGCTGACATGTGCATCAGGCCACCACTTTCTCTCTCTCTCTCTCTCTCTCTCTCTCTCTCTCTCTCTCTCTCTCTCTCTCTCTTATCCCGTCCTTTTCTCTCAATTATGACGTGTGTCACATGCTTCACTTTTCCTTAACTCTCTCCATCACTTCTCTCTCTATCTCTATACGGCATTTACTCCTGACACACATTGAGAGTTTCTCTCTCTCTCTCTCTCTCTCTCTCTCTCTCTCTCTCTCTCTCATTTTATATTTAAAATAAAATAACTTTTGTTATACACATTTATTTTTTTATAAAAATTATATATTTGAAATCTGCTCGATGAGATCTTTCAAACAAGATCCATTGTGAAAATGAAATTGTGTATAAAAAAAAAGATTTTTTTGGGTGTAGACTCCTCTTTTTGGAGGATGTGAATTCTTTCATTTTCGAGGGTATGAATTCCGCATTTGAGGGGTGTGAACTCTTTCATTTCGAGGAGAGAGTTTGTGTAGATAATGTGTGAAATCTGCATTTGAGACATGTGAATTCTTTCATTTTTGGAGGGTGTGAATTGTTAAGAAATGCAATGAATCCTTTCCTCTTGGAGGATGTGAATTCTGCATTTGACAGGTGTGAATTCTTTGATTTTGGTGGGTGTGAATTCTTTCATTTTGATGTGTGAATTGTGTATTTTTTTAAAGGTGTAAGTTGTGTAGAGGATGTGTGAATTCTACATTTGATATGGGTGATTTATTTTATTTTATTTTGGAGGGTGTGAATTCTGTATTTTGAGGTGTGTGAATTTTTTTAATTTTTGGCTGTGAATTGTGTATTCGTGTAAGGTATTCTTGTGAATTCTCCGTTATGGAGGTTGTGAATTGTGTGATAAGGGGTGTGAATTGTCTGGAGGGGGTGTGAACAAATTAATGGGTGAATTCTGGAGGAGGTGTGAAATTTGTATTAGAGCGTGTAAATAACTTTTTCATTGTGTACATATTTTCATATTCAATGTGGATCTTGTTTTAAATATCTCGTCGAGTAAGTTTCAAATATATAATTTATAAAAAATGAACGTATTTAACAAAAGTTATTTTATTTTGAAATTTAAAGTGTGTGTGTGTGTGTGTGTGTGAGAGAGAGAGAGAGAGGTCTTTTAGTGGCTGGTGGTTAGTTGTACTTTGCTTAATAAGTACAGGAGAGAGCAAATGTGGGTGCACGGAAGAAAGAAGGAAAATAGATACAGTAAAAGCATAAAGGAAAAGGAGTAAAAGTTATAGTACGCTACATTAACACATGTGCATAAAAAGGGCCTAAATAGAATAGTGTGACGCGGGACCTAGATGGAAACGCCCTCCCAAAAGAGGGCCGGCCTAGAAGAACCCCTAAAGGAAGAGCAAAATGTCCATCAGAAGGTCTACATACCAGTATGGGTTATTTCCCATACCGGTATCCAGAGAGCAAACCGACCATCAGAAGGTCTACATACCAGTAAGGGTTATTTCCCATACCGTTATCCAACAAGCAAAAAGTTTATCAGAATGTCTACATACTAGTATGGGTTTTTTCCCATACCGATATCTAGCCTATTTTTATGCAGATTTTTGGCCCGATCTCATCTTATTTCCAGGAGCATTTTGGACCTTTTGTACATGTTTTGGGGGGCTAAAAGCCCCCAAACATCAGATTTTAGGGTGGTATCTCATTTTCACCTTCTCTCTCTACCTCCCTTTCATTTCCTTTAGGTTTTGCTCCAACTTCTCTTTAGATTTGGAGCTTTTCTACTTAGTTTCAATGTAATTTCTCTTCATTAATGTTGTAGTACTCATCTTAATCTATCTTAATCTTGTGTTTATTTTCAATTTCATCATATTGTTCTTAATCACGTTTTTCTCCTTGTTGTGTACTTTAAGCATGTTTGAGTAGTAGATTAGGCTTGGTCATGAGGTGAATATCACTCCATGACTTTAGTGTTTTAATGGCTTCTCACGTTTTTATGCTTATTGTGGGTTTGTGAATGGATGTATCACTCATATTTTTTTGTCTAAACTTAGAGTTGTTAACCTTTTTGATTGGGTGTAGACAAATCACTTGGCACACACAATGCTTTGAGTTATGTCACTTTGGGTGTTCGACAAAATGTCTAAGAGAGATTCTTTCCATATATAAACCTCGTTCAAGTGATAAAGATTGGTTTTCATTGGGTAAGTTCAATTTTATGTACCAAAACTAGGGGTTGTTAACCTACTTGATTATGTGTAGGCAATGTTTTGTACCTTGCCACATATAATGCTTGGAGGTATGTCACTCCAAGTATTTGTAAAGATGCCTCAGAATTTATCCCATTGTTAAACCCATTTTCTAGAATCAAAATGATCTTCATTGTTAAATCTTCCGAGTCAGAGCACGAGACTTTGTCTCTCACTTGAGTAATAGTCGAGAGTCATTGAATACCCCGATTCATGGGTGGTATGAACCTTTAGACCTTGCCGTCTTTAATTTATAGTTAAAAAAAACTTCATTTTCAATCGCATTAGAGGTAGAGAGAGAATCTCACAAACAAACCAAACCAAAAGGTTGGCCATCCTAACGCCGAAACCTCTATTGTAAACCTCTCATTAGCTTTTACCCTTCCCTGTGGAAATCGACCCCGGTACTTCCTGATATTATGCTGTAACCGACCTAGCTCTACGCTTGGGACGACGCTACTACGGTACAAAGCTAGGTCGCAAGCAGTGATTGTCAAACGTCTCATCACCCGTACAAGGAATGAGACATGTCACACTCACACATGAATTTTTTTTTATGAAGATTCCAATGATGACACTTAACAATGGTCACTAAATTGGTGGCCAACGGATAAGAGGGCTCATAACTAGGGATTTAAAAATTTGATACACGAGAGAGTTACCCTTCAAAACATCATCATTACATGTATCTAAAAACGAAAGAGTAAAAGCAGGCAATAGCTACAATACACACCCATCAAAGGTGTGTATCATATGCACCTATTATATGGTCCAGATTGTGCGAGTAAAAGCAGGAAATAGCTACAATACACACCCATCAAAGGTGTGTATCATATGCACCTATTATATGGTCCAGATTGTGCGACCTCATTGATAATCGTAACATTTTTTAGGTTTTCGTAACTTTTCAGCAGTATGATTTTTAACATTTTCTGTGATTCGTAATATTTTGGTGTGTCTTGTAACTTTTATAATTAAAAAAAAAATCGTAACTTTTATAAAAAAAAATCATAATTTTTGTAGGGATGTATATGATATACACCAAAATAAGGGATGTGCATTGTATCTTTTTTGTAAAAGCAAAATTTCATTAGCTAATGTCCCCTTAGCTTTAAATTAGGACAACAAAACACTGTATTTGAGATCAAAGATGAAGGACGGAGAAAGTAATAAACTATTATAGTTTTCCCTGAAGTGGAAATTATTTGTAGTTTAGCACCATCCAATCGGACCCTTAATGCTGTGTGTTTTTTTTTTTTTAAAGTACATCTCCAAGAGCATCTTAACCGGCAACCGGTCTTTTTTTAACCGGTCTTTTTTTATGTTTCGTTAATAACAACCTAAAGGCGTTGACAATTGAGTAGTTTTTAAAAAAAAAGACCTTTACAGTTTACACTGTTCCACTCATCTCGCTTCCCTCCATGTGTTTGTCTTTGAGAGAGTGGGAGAGCAATCGAGCAAGAGGCCGAGAGATTAGAAAAGGCAAAGCAAACCCTCCCCTTAATTTGCCCAACTGTGTTAGTTTTCTCATTCCTGGTACGTATTATTTTCACATTCTCAGATAATTTTCGATGCTTGTTTTTCATTCAATCGGTGTTGGCTCGAATTTGATTGTCGCGGAATCAGGCAAAAAGTTTAGTTTCTTTCTCTTCTGTTGCGGAATCAGACGAGTTTTTGGGTGGGTATGATCTCAGTAAGTTGGGTTACTCTCATCAAGTGTCGCCACTTATCCTTTTTGCTGCTCACAAGTGATTGCCACATTTTGCTTCAGTTTTCTGTTTTGCAGAGTCAAAACATCAACCAGTCATCTTCCGCGCACACTGTGCACTGCGTCCCTTATCATCAGCCCCTGTGATCCGTATCCCGGGATTTTTCAGTTCAAAATGTAAAGGGGGTTTCAGGGTTTTATTTTGTATTGTTGTGTGTGTGTGTGTGTGTGTGAGAGAGAGAGAGAGAGAGAGAGAGAGAGAGAGAGAGAGAGAATGGTGAACCCGAGGTGCTTCTTGGAGATAAGCATTGGAGGAGAGGTGAAAGGGAGGATAGTGGTGAAGCTTTACAAAGATGTTGTGCCCAAAACTGCTGAGAATTTCAGGGCTCTCTGTACCGGTGAGAAGGGCATTGGCCATAACACCGCCGCCCCCCTTCATTTCAAGGTCCCTTTCTCTTCCTCTACCCTCTACATAAAAGCATTGTGTGTACAGGTTTCTATATTTTGACAATGCATGACTAGCATTTGTGAGTTGTGCCTCTCATAGTTTCATACTTCCTTCGTTGGCCGTTACTGTCAAATCATCTTTTGTAATCTTGTATGCTTCACTGAGTGAGTGATGTTTTTGTATGTTAAATAAGTCAATTGTAGTAGAAGGTAAAAGTAATTAGTCTTTGTAATCCCCATTGTCATCAGTATAATTAAAATATAAATCCTGAGTGACACAGGGAGAGAGAACAAGAATCCGCCAATACTGATTGTTTGTGAAACAGAAAGAGGAGAAGAAGACTAGGAATCCAAATGAAATCCCCTAATAATTATACTAAGGCAGGCTTCCACATAGTATCATATAGACTAAAGCATAAGGCATTTTTGGTACATTGGAATAAAGCTAGAATGCAATGTTCCTTCCCTTGAAATGCTCGATTAAATGCTCGGTTTGCTAAAGAAGTATTACATTTCGAATAGGTATCGTCATTCATGAATTTTGATAAATAGCAGATCAGTTGATGGCCAAGAAATGACCATTCCAAGGCTTTCTGGATTCATTCTAGCGATTCAAACTGTAACGAGGTATTAATAGCTAGTCTCTAGGAATCCCTGCGCTAGACATTTGCCAAGGAAAATTTGCACAAAGTATCACATTAAACTGCAAGTACAAAATCTCAAAATTATATCTTGAAAAGCAAGATTACATTTTTTTTAATAAGCAATTAATTTAATGAAAAGGCATGAGGGGATGCTACCCATGTACATATTAGAGCATAAAAGGCCAAAACACCAAAAGGAGACTGAAAATAAGTAGAATCTATACACCTCTCTAAATACCAAAAGTATCTATACACCTTGGGGGGTGTTCCACTAACAAAAAACTGTTTTTTCCAAATACTGAGACAGGTCATTCTCTCACAACACATCACATAAAAAACCGTGAAAAACCAGTTTTTCATAAAACTGGGTTAGTGGAACACCCCCTAATATATGAAGGAATTCTAACGTTGCAGGGTTACAGTTTTACTCTTAAGTTTCTGCTTCCCCCAAGCAGTTGAATGTATAGTGGGTGATATTGTAAGGTCCATAACTTAATAGCTCTTGGCTCAACTTTTCTTCTCTAATGCAGGTCCATATACGACAGCAGCACACTCTATTCATGCATATTTGTGAATAAATAGGTCTATACTTAGGCCATTGTTCCTTCCTGCAGAAAGTTGTTTCTACAAATTGTATTTATAGTAGCTCTCAAGTTTGTATATTATGAGTGTTCATAGACTTCATTCCTCCAAATGATGGGCTATAGGCCATAAGACATCTTCGCGATCTTTTTAAGTTAGAAACAATGAATTTCTTATTTTTAAAAGCGTTATGCATCCTATCACCTATCATGACTCCTGATATTTTTGTTTGTGCTATGGTGCACCTTCTTTATGCATAACAGGATGATGTTTGTAAAATACTGTAGGTATAGCAGGAAATTCTGCCAAAAGGGATGGAGTCCACAAATCAGATTTCAACATTCCTCTATTGTATGTTCAATGAGATATGACACCTGAACAAGTGCATATTTTGTGGTTCATCTTTGCTTATTGTCCTATTTTTGGCTGCTGTTGCTTCTCCCACTTCCATCCCCTTTCCATGCTTTACAAAATTGGGCGTTTTCTTTGCCGACACAATACAGGATTATTTGTTTGAATTCATATGGAATGTCATATAAATACTGCTGCTCTCAATAATATAGATTCTTTATTTCTTATTTAAATCTTGAAACTTAGAGCTTAAGAAATTATAAGATCCTTTTACTTCAATTGTTGCTAATTACCTCGTTTCATTGGAGCAAAAACTTAATACTGCATTATTGCTAAATTATCTTTGTCTTGATGAGCTCTCTGTTTGCTTAATCCTAATCATAGCTCAGTATTCCTTGCAGGGTTCCTGTTTTCATTGCGTCATAAAAGGCTTCATGATACAAGGTGGAGACATCTCTGCTAAGAATGGCACCGGTGGAGAATCAATCTATGGATTGAAATTTGAGGATGAAAATTTTGAGCTAAAGCATAGAAGAAAAGGAATTCTCTCAATGGCTAATAACGGTCCCAATACTAATGGATCTCAGTTTTTTATTACTACCACTCGAGCATCTCGTTTGAATGGAAAGCATGTTGTTTTTGGCAAGGTAATCAAAGGGATGCGGGTGGTTCGTTTGATTGAGCATGTAACTACGGGTGACAATTATTATCCGACTCTTGACGTTGTAATAGTGAATTGTGGAGAAATTGCTGAGGGGGCAGATGACGGGATGTCTGACTTCTTTAAAAACGGTGATGCTGAACCTGATTCAGACGGTGATGCTGACCCTGATTCAGATGGTGATGCTCATTCCGATAGTGATGCTTACCATGATTCGCCAATTAATGTAAGAAAACACATCTAATATTCTAGTTCATCTGTAATTGACTAGAATATTAAATGTGACACTGGCTATTGAGTCTCTCCAGTTTCAATGTTACAAGTCTTCCTAAAGGGTTGCTGTTAAACGCATTTCATTTGGCCCTCTGGAAGAAAACACTTGCATCACTTTTATCAAAGGAAAATTAGGGGTAGTTTAAGTAGATGATCATTACTCTTCAACCCAATAGGAGCAACGAGCAACATGGATCCGTCCTAGACTCAATGTCATCGTTTACAGACATTCCTAACTTTCCTTATTTTTTCTACGTACATGTACCCAGCTTGATCAGCTTGTTTTGCAGCATGTTGTCATTTTAAAGCAGCCATCATCATTTTCGGCTCTTTCAATGAAGTGGCTTTTGGTATAATTTATTATAGATTAGGTTAATTATCAGTTACAGTGCTGTTCAATTCCAACGTGAACCACATCTACTTAGTCTGCAAATTTGAAAATATATTTGGGTAGCATGTCACTAGCTCTATTATACAGAAAAGTGTGTTTTTTAAGACTTAGGAGTTGTGTCTCCTAGACATACGACTATACAAAAATATCGATTTTTGTATTGCATTTTTGTGGGACCAATATCCTGCCTCCACCAGAAATTTGATCAAAATTGAAGCACCCATTATTATTTTTCCTTTCTGGTGATTATCATTTTTCTCATATCCATTTCAATGAGTGTTTATTATCATTAAGTCTTGTTATATCTTGTTTAGCCATTTACCAAAGTTAATCTCCATGAATTCATTGTTGATTTCGTCATTTCTTGTATGATCTCTCAAGATCTTTTTCACTTGGTATAGCATATAAAACAGAGTAGAACCGGAAATTAAAACTTAGGCCTTTCAAGTAAGAGAGGCTTTCCATGATTCCTAAATGGCAATTATCATATTTGTGTAGTACCAATGAGAGATAACAAAGGAGCTATCCCATGTGGAGCTTAAGCCCCACTTTTAGAAGCTTACTACAGAGATTCGATAAGCTAAGCGTTTCTCTAGTTTCGAGTCTGCAGTTTTACCCTTTGATGCTTAGCAGCTTCCAGGCCTACTAAAGAATTCAAAAGGTGGCTAAACCTGAAATCCTTGGATCCTTCCCAAATGACTGGTAGTTCTATCTTAGTAGAATCTCATATTAGAGATCAGACACGTCCAGCCCTTTAATTTGTAAAGTTCCATTCTTCTACATCATAATTTATTCTCAGTTGGAAGAAATAAAATGTCTAAATATCCAACCATAGTTGTAAGTAGTATTTTACGGAAATTATGTTTGCCTCAACCATGTTTACCTTCTATAGGAACTAGGCTATCAGCTAATCCAACTTCAGATTGATATCATGTCTTGACATGTAAAGGGATCATGTTAAGCAGTATATACCACATCATTTGCCAACTATTATGCATTAGGGATGTTGTTATTTGCTCTACATTATCAACCCTGTTGAAGTTTGGGATTGAATACATGCTTTTGTTTTAATGGAATGAAAAAGGTACAACTTGGTCTTAGTTGCTTCCTGCATTTTGTCTTCTGCTGTGCTTTACTTGAGTAATCATTTATCACTGACTCACTGCCTATAATTAATGTTGTGTTTCCTTTGTCTACCGAATGATGCATTACATTCCTGCTTCAGGCCTGCAAATTGAAATTAAGAGATTTAGAAGGAGCATTATTGGACAAGGACTTTGCATTGCGTGATGCAGACGATACTGTGAAAGCTTTGTTCCACCAAGGCCAGGTTGGTACTCCTGGCATTGTAATATCAGATTGCGGAGAAATTGCTGACCGGGCGGCTGATGGGATATCTAACTTCTTTAAAGATGGTGATCCTCACCCTGATCGGCCAGCTGACGTTGACGTGAAGACAGATAAAATTTCTTGTTGGATGACTGCTGTAGACTCCATTAAAGCTTTTGGAAATGAACATTTCAAGGTAGATGTTAAAATGTTGCATCTTCTGTGCTGTCAATTTTCTTCATGTGAACTTTCTCCTCTTCTCTTCCTCTCTCTCCTCCAAAGGAGAAAATTCCCAATGCAAGCGTTGGCATTGACTTATGGGTTTTCACTCTAGTAAAGAAAACTATACAATGGATATATGTAACAGTAGTAAATTTCTTCAATTAACGTTCCCCGTTAGTATTTTAGTCTTTACTTTTTCCAATTCTTGATACAAACACCGGTGCTAATTCTTATCCAATTCTTTTGTTTGGTGATTCCATTTGTCAATGGATACTATTCTAACTGTTTTCTATATATAGAAACAAGATGATAAAACGGATCTTACGAAGTGCGGTAAGGCTCTGAACTACTTAACTGTATGCTGGGATGCGGAAGATATCGATCAAGGTTGTCCATTTACTTTGCTCATATCATGCTGTTTTTTCGTAATTCTTGCAACTAGTATTCAGTATGCTGCTACATTCCTTTCAGTCTTCTCTCTGAAGAAAGTCTTTATGATTGTACAGAGAAAAGCCCATCTTTGAGAAAGACACAGTCTCAGATCTCTACAAATAGCTTTGTAAGTTCCATACCCCTTTTTGCTTCATGGAGGTAGTGCGGATTTGTTTGATGGAATATCGGGGGCAGCTTTCTTTCTAGAAGTTCCTCATCATTCTCTGAATTACTTTCAGAATAGTTGCTACTAATACTTTTAGGGTAGTGATAATGCCAAAACTGTTTCTGGCATTATTCCATCAAGGTTTTTTTTCTTTGTTCATCTTCACCGTTAAGTCATAGTTAATGGCTTGACAAATCTGAACTCATTTACTTCATTGGTAAAAAAAAAAAAAAGTGTACTTATCCAATTGGCCTCCAAAAAGGAAATGGGATGGATGGAACCACCACCTGCGCAAGCGATAAGAGACCTAGCAGAAGATGATCTGGGCAGGGCTAAAGATGAACTGGACAGAGCAGAAGATGAACTGGACATAATCACGGACGAAAGGTAATTTCTAATTCGCTAATGGATTTGAATATCGAGTAGTGTTGGAATTTCAAATGTAGGTTTGTGTCCTGCTTGGTTTGTTATTGTTTTTGCATTAAATAATTCGATTCTGCAGTTGATTTGTTTTGGTGGGGTTAATTTTTTTGCAGTTGCTCCTGCTGTGATGACTGCGACGACAGCTGTTTTGATGATTTGTGCTGTTGAAAACCTGTTCAAATTTTATCTGAGTAGTACCATCAATTTTGGGGATGCATGATAATGCATCAGCTTAGGAACCAAGTAGATCTATCATTCATGTTTCTTGTTAAACCAAAATTTCAAATGGAACCGATGATACAGCTTGACTCTTTCTTTCCTCTTTTTTCCAATTTTTCTTATTTTTCCTGAATGCGATGCATTTACTTTTTTTTTTTTTTTTGGGTTGTGGAAGAGCAAGAACTTCAATAAATAAATAACCAGTTTACAAAAGATAGAACAACAACAGAGATGATGCCTAAAATTGCCATAGCCCGCTTTGCTGGACAATGGGCTTAATGGATATCACTGCGTTGAACCTTTGTGATCTTAAACAATAGTGTTTGGTGATCTCTGAATGCGATGCGTTGCAAAGTCATCCATGGAGTTAAATTTGACATTAATTATTTTTTTTTTTCAAAAGAGTAAGTAATTCAATAGATAATTAAACAATTTACATGAGATAAACAAAATGAAAAATAAAGCAGTGTTGAGATAGAAAATTCTACTCTAGACTACTCAAAAAGGCGTTGATCGCCAAATGAGGTCATGGCACTTCTAGCAAGACAATGGATCAAATGAATGTTCTTGCGTTCAATCTTCATGATCCTACAAAGAGAGGTGCTTTGCACCCCCCCGACACTGCCCAACCCGGGCCCCAAATTCCTTTTTTTTTTTGGTTCTAATTTTATTAATTTTATTTACTATTTTAACTTTATTTATTTAATTAGTCATATAATTTGGTTTATTCAAATTACATTTGCAAGTAAATTTGGCGTGAAAATGAAGTGCTTTGATATGTTGCTGTGAAAATAATAGCTCTGGTGTAGCTTAGTTGTGCTAGTTGCTTCATCTGCAAAAACCTTTTCTTTTATAGACAAAAATACGTTGTGCAATCTTCTTCAGTAGTAGATTCACAATATCAAATATGGAATAGTAGATTTACATGTTTGGAATAGTAGATTCACATGTCTTCAGTAGATTCACATGTCTTCTTTGGAATAGACAACAAAAGCTTCATTTATTGACTAGGATGAAGACTTGTGGACCACTAATTTATAAAAAGATAGAAGAGAAAAAAATAATAATAAAAGAAATAAATAAATATTTAAATAAAAGATATGAATTAAATAAAAAAACTAAATAAAATTAAAAAAATGAATTAAATAATTAAATAAATTAATATAAAGAAATGAGTTAACTAAATAAAAGAAATAAAGTAGTAAAGAAATAAATTAATATTAATAATAAAGCTATAGTAATTAAAGGAGGGCCACTAATTTCTAAAAAGATAGAAGAGAAAAAAAAATTAATAAAAGATATAAATAAATATTTAAATAAAAAAATAAATTAAATAAAAAACTAAATAAAATAAAATAAAATGAATTAAATAATTAAATGAATTAATATAAAGAAATGAGTTAACTAAATAAAAGAAATAAAGTAATAAAGAAATAAATTAATATTAATAATAAAGCTATAGTAATTAAAGGAAGAGAGTAGGGGTAAAATTGTAATTACGCGCGTGACAGGGGTGGGGCCAGGGGGTGCGGTGTCGGGGGGGCGCAAAGGATTTTCCTCCTACAAAACATAGCTTGAAATTCTCATGTTGGAGTTCATGTAACAAAAATCTATCAACAAAACGACATTGATTCTTCTCACTTGTCTGCAATACAACTGTTAAGCAATAATATTAACTCCGTCCTAATTTATTCGTTTCTTTTAGAGATTCCAACTTGTAGGGTAACGTCATCATGACATTTGTCATATTTTTTCTTTTTTTTTTGTACCCTTCAAAATATCATCATTACATATACTTACTTTCAAACAGTAAGGAAAAGTATAAACTCATTACTTTTCAAATGGGACAAGTTTTTAGGACAACAAAAAATGACATTTGGGACCAAAATTGGGAAAGTAGGGAGCATGCGATGGTGAAATTGTTGTGTGTGAGCCTTTTAACAATGGAAAATGCTAAAATGGACCAATAGGAGCATGTTAAGGTTAAAAAAAAATAGGTGTAAATATATTGAAAAATGTAAAAGGTGCCTTGGGATATGTGTTTTTTACTTATATATATATATATATATATATATATATATATATATATATATATATATATATATATTCTTGTGTGTCTAATGGGCAAATATTAGCAAGACCCTATTACAAAATCTCTCATCGCCTCATCAACAACATCCGGTTTCTAAATTGGAGATTTAGAGGAATCAAATTGCTCTTACAGACCAAAATAGAGGTGTGGGTCTCACACCTCTAGGATGCTTTGGCAAAAAAGTTGCGAACTGGTTTTTTGATTTTGTCTTTATTTAATTTTTTTTGCATTTGTTAGTTTTGCATTAAGTTTTCGTGATTTATGTCCAACAAGTATAAAATTATGGTCGAAATAAATATTTTTTTGAATAAGGCAAAAAATAAATCAATAAATAAACCATGAAAACTTGATGCAAAACTAACAAATGCAAAAAAAATTTAAATAAAGACAAAACGAAAAAAACAAAAAACCATTTTTATTTTTTTGCCAAGTGATACGAGTCCTCCAAAATCCTCTTACAAAGTACTATAAAAAGTTAAAAAAAGAAAAATGAAAAAATATATTATAGTCTTCCCAACATGTCAAATCCAGTCTTTTCAAAGTGAAGATGTAGAGCTTCACAGGAGATGCTCCAGACTTGTTACAGTGAAACCCTTGCTTTCCCCAACAGGAATCGTACTTCCTCAAGCACTGTCAAAACCTCTAATTTCCCCTCTTAATCTCTCAGAAATTGGCAAGGAAGAAAGTTAGAAAGAGGAAATATCATTTGAGGTTAATCCACATTTGCCAGTGGGTTCAGCATTGGGAACCATCTGAAACTGAAGCAAGCAAAAGTATGTCAGTTTTTCTCTAAGCGAGTCTTGCTAAATGGGTTTCATTCCTTGATTTAATGTGCTTTCGTACCTTTATTTGTTGCATTTTCGATGGATCCTTAATCTGATTTTATGTCTGTATCTATTGGTTTATGTTATTATTCTTTCAAATCAAAGACTACTTTGAGCTGTATACTGTAGTACGTGTTGTATTGATTTTGCTTTTGGGAACATTATGCCTTTAATTGTAGGGCAAATGGATGAACAAATTTATGATATTGACCTAAATGAGCTTTCTAACAATGAAGAAAGGACTGTGCAACTGGAAGAAAATGGTTTAGAGTTGAAGCGGTACCCAACAGATGCAGTACAAATCCATCGTGATACACAAAATTCTGAAAGTGGGGCTGATCCTTTTATTGGGCAATGTTTTCTTAGTGAAGAAGAAGCTTTCATTTGCTATAAACAATATGCAAGTAGGAATGGTTTCTTGATTCGAAAAGATCGCACGTTCAAAAAGAATGGAGAATTGAGGAGACGTGACTTTTGTTGTCAACGTCAAGGAAAAACTCCTTTGAAACTTTTTGATCCATCAAAGGAGCAACGAAATAGAAAATCTGTAAAATGTGGATGCAAAGCTCGGATGCGCATCACTTTAAGAAAATCTTCCGATGGTTTTCCTCAAGAATGGCGGATCACAGAGTTAGTTAAAAAACACAACCATATTTTGATTGCTGACCAAAATGAGCTTCTTAATGATGAAGAAAGGGCTCCAACAGATTTAGTGGACATGGATGATGATACAGATGATTCTGAATGTGGGCAGCAGAAATATGATTCAGTTAGAAATGAATTTGATCCATATATTGGTAAGCGTTTTCTTAGTGAAGAAGAAGCTTTCCTCTGCTATAAACAATATGCATGTAAGAATGGTTTTTTAATTCGGAAAGATCGCACAGCCAAAAAGAATGGAGAAGTAAAAAGACGAGATTTTTGTTGTCAACGTCAAGGAACAGCTCCTTTGAAACTTTTTGATCCTTCCAAGGATCAGCGAGATTGAAAATCTATAAAATGTGGATGCAAAGCTCGGATGCGTATCACTTCAAGAAAATCTCCTGATAGTTTTCTTCAAGAATGGCAGATCACAGGATTTGTTAAAGAACACAACCATGAACTGTTGGCTTCTTCGGAATTTCAGTGTCTTCTAGAAAATCAGAAGATCGAGGCTGAAGGAGTCCTTTCTGTTGGGCAAATAATGCGTTTTGAGGAACTTGAAAAAAATTTGAATCATGGTTACCTTCCATTCTTCGAGATAGATCTTTTGCGACATTGTGAAGCTGCAAAGGAAGAAAACTGTAAGTTTCGATATACTTCTACGGTAGATGAAGAAAGAAAGTTAAATAAAAAAATTTGGTCTCCACCCTATTGTTTTGATTGGTACCAAAATGCGGAGATGTTGTGTTTCATACTTCTTGCTAAATTGATACTACTTGCAAGATTAATGCTTATCAAATGCTTTTTGGTATTTTTGTGGGAGCAATATCCTGGGCTTTATGGAAAGGCAATCATTCTGTAGAAGCCAGAAGGTATGGAAAGCCACCCAAAATTCTGGAAATTTATTTTACCTTGTGATTTATGTTTTATTTTTCTGTGCATGTGTTTGGGATGCCTAAAAATCAGTTTTTATGTTTTATTTTCCTCTACACTCTACAGTGAATTTTTGTAATATTTGCCAATTTCATTCTTTTTCGATTTGTATCAAGGAGAGGGACAAGGTTTTGAAATCGGGATACGTATCGCGTATCGTTTTCCTTGTTTAATAAATCGTATCGGGATACGTATCGCATATCGTAAGATACGTTAACCATAATTTATATACAATTACCAAGTATTTACCTAATAACACCAACAAACTATTGTTTTTTAAGTTGCAAAATTTCAAGTCTCTTAACTGGGATTTATCAGATTGAGGTTTCTTACTACCTTAGTCAAGGATAAAAGACAATACCTAGTAATATTCTCCCAAAACATGATCGAAGTATGATTTTTCTTATATTCAAGCCCTTCATTGAGGTTGGATATCTTTCAAATGGTTTGAATGTCACTCAAACAACTTAGATTTATGTGTTTGAGGCTCCACTTTTTACAATGATGTTTGATCGGGATACATAAATATATTGTAGGATACGCCATCGTATCGTAAGATTTCTATATAAAAAGGATACGGTATGAGATACGTATCCCGTATCGTAAGATTTTAACAACAATGAGAGGGATTAAAAACCTAAAAAAATACGGACTAAATTGAAAAAGATTCCACTAAAGCCAAAAATAAACCAGATAAGCTCTTTTTTTGTTGAGTTATCTTTGTCTTTGGGGAACTTCTTTGGTTCGATTTTTCGTCAAGTTGGAATGGAAATTTAAAATTTCAGCCAAAGCATTATAAAAAAGAGGTCTAAAAAAAAGAACAAGTTTGGCTTATTTACGACAGCCCAAACATATTTGCCTGCACCTATGCTTTTTGTTGGGTGAGTTTCTCAGTGTGAATAGTGTATCTGGTTAGCTTTTATGTGCAGCTATCTTGATAGATAGCTACAATTAATGGTACGGCAGCACATCAATCTCAATGCACGAATGAATAACCAACATCCTAAGGCATCACCTCAGCATGCGTTTCTATATTTATAGTACATAATACAACCCTACAACATCCTAGAGTGCCAACTTCATGGATCCTTGTCCATGGTACCACCATTTGGGTGGCTCCACTTCCTCTTCATGGATTTGGTCCCTTCAGCATTGTTGCACAACACAATACAGCGCTGTGCAGCTTATTTTCGTTAGAAGAATTTAAGCAGATATGTACTTGAAGTTTTATGGAAAATAGACATTGTTCTCCTATTTGAATTCAATGAACTGCGTGTAAAAAGAACCAAAAGACAAAACAACCGAAGAGCCAAAAGACAATCGAAGAGCCAAAAGACAATCTGCGTGTTTTACAGAACTGCGTGTTTTTCTTCTCCAGAAGAGCCAAAAGACAATCTTTCACTTCTTATAAAAATCCCATACGTATAATATGATGATATTAGGCTTGTAAAAATGCAAGTTCTATTGCTGGGAATTTTCATTTGGCAAAACAACTTTTCATGAGTTACATTTCTACACTTAGCCAAATTTTGGCCATTCTCACACAGACTACATGGCATGTCTAAACTCTAAATTACCTACGCAATGTGTATTTTTTTTTTATTTCATGAGGCTTTTTAAAATCTCTTGAACTTCTTCTATGATCTCAAAGAGTTCGTATTTTCAAACTCCAAGAGATGCTCTTCAGCATTCTAAGTCTTAGAAAAGGTAGTCTTTGTGATGTCTGCCATGGCTTGTAAGCTCTCTTCACTGGCACTAACCATGGCGCTTGAGACAATTTCTTGCCCTATTTTTAATTGCCAATGGTGAAGATCCTTCCCATTGCATCGGTCACCGTATCTTCTGTCTTGCACAGTTTCTAGCAGTTTATCTAGCTGCCGTTGATGTAGGGTAGTAAGTACGTATCAATGAGGTCTTGCCTTAGAGATATCAGATATGATCTTATGATTCTTATTGCTAAAAAGTTACCGTGTGCCCCTTGTATGCAACTACTATGCACCTTTGGTGCTACGTCGCCTATCCGTGTCTGTGATAGGACACGGGGAGCTCTCCTTCATGCTCGGTGCTCATATGCACATGCCAAACAACTATACATATTGTTTCAACTATGTGAGATGATTTGAGTGGTAAAGCCCTTCTACGTTGATCTTCTGACAAGAAATGGAGAGCAAGTTATCCTTGGTTTAAAGACGTAAGAATAAAGAGTTCTTGAAAAGGTAAGATGTCAAGTGTTATTGGACAATATGATCCTCCAATGACTCTTCAATACTTATTAAGCACCTATCAGTACATGCGACAAGCATTCAGGTTGTTTGCCACCTGGTTTCACCATGCAACGATGTGTGTCCTACACTTGATAACTTTAAACGAGGACAATAATCTGATTGCTACCTATTTTTAGTCCAGAAGTTTCTAACAGTTAGCACACATTCATTGGACCAAATTTGGTCCAAGACGAACTTGACATTTACAATGCACTTGCCATGTTCATGCTCCACCACTTTTCCTTATATATAGGCCATCAGCTTCATTTTGAAAGTTAGGAGAAAGAAAAAGAGAAAAGGGGACAACAAGAAAGATGGAAAAGAAATTACATGCTTTTGTCATACTCAAAAATTATACTATTCAAAAGCTATGTGGTCTACCCTATATACCAAGTTTAGCCATAGTCACATTCTGTGAGGTGCACTTTGTTCATGCTGCGTATAGACAAGTTCTTTCTTTGTTATCTTACTATAGTCATACTTATTTATTACTCCGAAGTGTAATCTTGTGAACCCAGCTTAGAAGCCTGACAATACTGGCTGTGTTTGGTTAGATAGTTTAGTTTAGTTTTGATGATGTCATCAGGTGTAATGAGTGGAGAGAGATAGAGAGAGAAATGAGGGAAATGATGATGTCATCAAAACTAAAACTAAAACTAAACTGGGAACGAACAGGGCCACTAACTTTCGCCGAGCAAAAAGTTAGAGGCCTGAAAGATGGTCCAGCACTTCCACTGTGAGCTAGAGGCCTGAAAGATGGTCTGTAGTTCAAATACTTTCTTCTTTGGCATGAGCTCCTGGGGTCAATATGGGTTGAAGAGGTGGGGAAATGATTATAGGAAGAGGATACCACACTCAAATGAAAAACAAACTAGGATAATAACAACATTAGAAGAAGATGGGCAATTGGGCAGAACTCCCAGAAGACCTATTCGTTCTAACTGCCAAACGAATAGCTCTCTTTGAACTTGAAAAGTTCAACAGCCTCATATTGTAATATCACTGAAGGTTCTATTAGAGTATCGCGATTTGCTATGTCTCTATTTGGCAAAACTACCTTCTACTTACACGATCCACTTCAACAGTTCAGCACACTATTGCAAGAACCCCACCCACAATTCGCCACTCCCAAATTAATTGGATTGTACAATCCGCCACGCCATTGACATTCACCTACCCAAGGTCACAATAGTGCGCCAGTCTATGCTGATGTGGATTGCAATGCAAGATGGATTTTTAATATGCTACTAATTTTCTTTCATATTTTTCAAACAGATACATGTTATGAGGGATATAAGAGGATAAGATCACCTAGTGAAGAAAATCTCCACGGCAATGTGGCTGCTTTTGCATATATGAGCAATGAACGTGAACAGAAGAAAGCAAGAACTGGTTCACAAGTTATTGGTTATTCCGATCCACTCGTGGTGCATAATTTGTTGGAGGAACTTGGCTCTGGAAAATTTGAAAGTTTGACGAAACAAATAAAGGATTTTCTTGCTCGAAAGAGGCAGGTGCTGAATCCACATTTTGCCATGGATCCTATACTTACAGATGTGGAAATGAACCTGGCGAAGGAGGCTTCGAAGGCGAACCAGCTGGCTACTCCTTTGGCTCATCAGGACGTCTTTGACTTGGATAATAGTAATGATGCAAATGATGTATCAGCAGAAATTTTGCCGATTGTAGTTCATAAATTGCAAGTAGTAGGTCAAGGATTGCCAGTTGGAGTTCTTAATTCTGATAAGGAAGAGACAGGAGATAAGAGACCATTTAACCCATATCCAGAAATTGTCTTGCCAAAGCCAACCGGGGAATTTGTAATGAAGGATTTTCGGGTAATTTTTTTATCTGCACTTAACATTTTTGAGCTTAGAGTTTAAGCAGTACCAAATTCTGGACATAAATGTGGAAGTAACAATCTTTCCCTTAATCATATTGACTTACCTAGCCAGTACCCACTTACTTAGTTACATGTTAAGAGAGGGCTTCCATGATAGTTTTACCAAATTTTATTTACAAATGGTGTTCCTGGGCACTGCTCTCACACTAACGTGATTCGAGTGCCGCTCACTGGGGGTGGTTGGCAAGCACTAGCAGATCGAGCAGTTAGTGCTAAGGAGATAGTGCTCAGGCTTGTGCACGATAAGTGGGAACTCATCGTGGCGAGCCAATGAGCTTGCCCCAAGAGCAGTAAGCCAAGGTCCTAGCATACCTTTTTCAGGATAAGGGGTAGCCATGTCACCCCTTGTCCTGCTTGTAGGGGTGGCATGGAGTCAAATCCACGTGGGGCTAGGAGAACCGTGCTCACAAATAGCCAATGCTAAAGCAACACATTCTTCAATAGGCATTAGTATCTAAAAGTGGACAATGATTCAAATGTTGTCTTGCACCTAGCGCTTATGAAAAATTATGGGCCTCACTATGTCCAAATGTTGCCTAAAAATTGTGATAAATGTGTGGTGTATATTCTGTCCACCTTATTGCAGGTACAATCTATAGTTGGGCAAATTATGCACTGCTATGTTACAGAGATTGTTCAAAATGTGTTAAGTACTCACGTCGGGCACTCTAACTTGGTAAGGGTATGAGATATGTCTGACATTTTGGTTGGACATTCCCTAAGAAGAACATTTAGTAATTGGAATTTTACCATAGATCTTTGCATAAGCTATCATGGTATGCATGAATTGCTCAATGAAACATTGCAAATGCCATTTTTACACTGCAAAAATAACTAACAGTACAAAGAGCTACAAGTACTTTTCGTGTCCCTATGTCCTTGGGAAGGGAATTAGGCAAGTACGACACTTGGACACATACCATCACCCTATTCGATGCACTGTATGGTTATTGTGTTAACCAATTGGGATTAATCGCACAAGTTACCTTTCTTAGTTAACTTCCTTCTCAAATTTGGAGCCCGAGCTTTTTGCGATGACATGAAGCAAATAATTCCTTGGGATGTCATCTGCTCTATTATAAGCAGCACATCGTTGCACTCTAATCACTTGTAGTTGTAGCAAATGGAACCAAACAATAATGAAGCACGGTACGGTTGCCTTTTAATATTTCACATTTGCTAGAAAAAAATGACTTTGTATGTATATAATTTACATGGTGCTTATGGCCAAAAATTTATACGATTTCCGGGGGTTATTGGCTTATTAAGGTGACTGGGAATGGTGGATGTGAGTTATGGAGTACTACACTACTACGTATCCTTTTTTAGATGAAAAAACGCTTAATACTTTTGCCTTAGATTTTTACTTTGGTTCATTTATTTCAGTTCTGTATAATTTTATTTTATACTCTCTGCCAATTGCTTTGAATCAGTACCAGATACAGGATAGAGATTGTGCTAACAGAAGTTCAAGAAAAGATAACGCGAGGCTTCCTGAAGAAAGTGAAACCCTGAAAGATAAAGGTGTTTACGTTGGTGTAGAGGATGACATGGAACTTGAGGATGGCAATCGCCAAACTGATACTGAATGTGATGGTCTGGCTGATATATGGAAGGAGATGAATGTTGCACTGGAGTATTCAAAGGTAATTTGTTTTGAATGCCATACTCTGTCGTAGTGCCTGAATGTTCCAATGCCTTGTATTCTTCAATATTCGCTTCTACAGAGTCCAGTATGGACCGTGCAAAGTTTATTGCCTTTAAGTTAGTTGCATGTGTTGTTTTTGGTGAGTGAGTGAGATGCATATTGGACAAAGGATTCAAGATGCTCCATATTCCAAAGTCATTACTATAATTGAATTAGTCAACTCTAATATTGAGTTAAATTTTTTTGAAGGGCATACACGTTTTTTTCCTTCCGAATTGTTATGTGTTGATTTTGTGTTTGGTTACTTATTTTTTAAGGTTTGCGGCCTGTTTAGGCAGAATAAAGGGGTTTAAGGGTTGCGTTGCGTGCTAGTTTAAAAAACAGTAAACAACTTAAGTAAATGAGGAGGAAAATGTCACAGATTATGGTTCATTTTGTTAGCAGTTGCATTTTAGTTTCAGGGAACGTGTGGTTCAAACAGTTATTGTTTTAGGAAGATGATCTTCCTCAAAGACTTGTCGTGGACAAAATAGTAATGAAACAAAACAATATTTTCGGAGTCGTGGACAAATAGTAATGAAACAAAACAATTTTTTCGGAGTAGCTGGAGGTGGAGTCATACTTGAGGAACTTAGGGAAGAAGGGTTTCATTTGACAACACAAATACAATTAAGAAAAAAGGTCTTCTTTTGGGCTAAATATTAAACAGAAGAAGTCTTCTTGTTGCTAGATACCTAAAAGTTTTGGAAATAAACCACAGTATTATCAATAGGTGAATCTACAAGAGGATATGGACCATAGCAAAAGAAGTTTTCATTAACTTGCACAGGAAAAAAAGTTGAAAAGAAAAGATCCTTTGATTCACTCTTAGTTAACTTTGTATTCATTTGTATAAGCAAAACTTCATTTTTATGTGCTCGTTTCTAGTGTATACTTTCAGCTATGCTTCAACTACTTTGAAGTTTTGTTCATCGTTTATTTGACTTGAGTGAGATCCAAATCTTGCGCTTGATAGTCTTGTTTCTAGTGTTTGAGTAGGCAGTTTCACATCTATTATTTGGTTGTCGGACTAAATTAGTTAATTCTGGAATCTTTGATGTAGAATCAGGTATTATTAGATTCACATCTAATAGACCATGATCAAGTTTTCTTCCTTTTCAATTTCCATAATTGACCATGATCAAGTTTTCTTTCTTTTCAATTTCCAATATTGACTTTGTTAGAGATTGTCCCACATTGGTTAGTTATAACCTTTAAAACTATTATATGAGCTTAGGTGGCCTTTCCACTCATTGCCAATAGGTTTTGAGTTGGATGGTTTAACAGAATTCAACTTTATACTGTCTGACAGGATACTGAAGACCCCCCACCTGATGAACGTGGAAGGGAAGGACAAGATCAATGTGATCATACTTTTGTGTTGAAAGATGATCTTGGGTATGTTTGTCGAATATGTGGAGTTATACAAAGAGGAATTGAAACAATAATCGAGTACCAGTATGCAAAGGTATGTATTAGCAATATTACCTACTTTTTTATTTCCTTTCTTGTAAGGCTGGAAAATTGTCATGCAAGTTCGTGTGCTCACCATGCTTTTTTCGTGGTGTTTGCTGCTTGAAACTGTGATATAAACATGTATCCTGGTTGACATTTTACTTGTATGACAGTTTCTGTTCACCACTTCACCCATTTGTTAATATAAAACATTCTTTCTCTGTTTTCCACTCCCTATCAAGTGTGTCATAAGTTGTGGTTCATTAGATCTAAAATATGAACTAGCTCAATGCAAAGATTTAACAGTTTTCTAGGTTGATATGTTACGTGAACGAGCTCACATCAAAAGCAAGACGCGTCTAACCTTTTGAGTTGTATTGGATTTTAAATAGTATTTTATCGTTTTTATTATCATTTTATTATCTACCAGCATGTCTGCTTTCATGAAATGAATCCATTAGGTTTTTCCTTAAATGAGGTGATGTTCGAATACCACTGGGAACTTTTCTAGCGTTATCCCTTCTATTTAGTCTTTACTTTGTTAAATTGTTATGCTTGTCTTTGTTCTTTGAGGAGTTGGTTTAGTGATCATTTTTTAAGGTTTTATTTTTTGAACAAGTGGTTAAAAGCAACTTTAAGGGTTTTCCATGGTCTTGAAACATAATTGCTAAATATGGCTCATTTGTTGATCTCTTTGCTAACGGGAGGCAGGGGTAATGATGTGAATTTAGTTAATCATATTGGGAGGTAGGGGTAATGATGTGCATTTTCATAGATAGACAGGAACAGATTTCGAAGGGGAGAAGCATAATGCAAAAGGGGAACAAATGCAAACAGAGTCTTGAACCCAAGACCTCTCCCAACTAGTGCTCTGATACCATGTTAAATTACCAGTAACCTCAAAAGCTTAAGCTGTTAGGAAATGGGCACAACTATGTAGAGCAAACTATTCAACACATATATTAGGGAATGATTGTTAGAATGAGTGTTAGTCGCACAATGGTTAATTAACAGGATCATAAGACATGGGCAAATCATTTAAGAAGCGAGTCACATTTAGGGACTCACGCTGACGAGTGATGACGGATAGAACTCAACCCCAAAAGCTAGCTACTAGGGAGAGGGTGCCCTTCCGCTTATATACTTTGTGTTACTTTGTTACCCAAACAATGTGGGGCTTCACTTGAGACCCTACCTCATGGAGGCTAGAGACACGCACCATTCCCATCTCTGATATCATTTCAAGTAACCAATATTCTCAAAAGCTTAAGCTATTACGAAATGGGGCCAACAATGTATATCAAGCTATCTAACACTAGGTATTGAACTTCTATGATTAGCAATAATAATCTATGATTCTAGGTTCTATCATATGACTTTTTAGTGATCAACTTTGGGAAGCGGGTTAAGTTGGCTTGGAACGGTTGTTTGAAAGGATTTGAGAACTTTCCTCCATATCTTCATCTGTCTGGATTAGGGGTTTTAGTTAAATGGATTTTGCTAGAGCCTAGTTCATGTAAAGCTTGCTTTGAGCTCTTTCAATAGGCCGTTCAATCCGAATTCCGTAAGTGTTTTAGGGCTCCTTCACTTGATGAGCTGCACAGATAGGGGCATACGGATTGTCAAGTATTATGCTCTTTTAGGCTACATTATTCCTGCTATGTTATCATCCAATATTGAATTTTTTTTTTCTTCATGAAATAGAAATTCAAAACCAAATAACTTTTTGTTTCCATGTGTCTATTAACTAGAACCAAAGAGAAGTGAATTTCTCATCATTTTCGTTCTGTAGATCTACAAAGCTGCTACCGTACTGTCGTAACGTGGCAGAAAGTTTTTGATGCCCTCGGAATATAATCCCAATTTCGTTCATGGTTCACCTACGTAATCTGTTCATTACATCATCTCTTTAGAAGGACTCTCTCGAGGTTGCTCGCTTAAGTTGGAACACTGGTTATTTTTTGTACACAGGTCACAGAATTGTTAGGGACCTTCTGTACTTTGATTCACTTGATACATGCAAACATCTGTAATCATGACATGGATTTGTTTTTATTTAAGCTCTATTGCTTTTATGCCTTTTTTCATTCTTCATCTAATTTTTCTTTGCACTTTACAAGGAAGTTAGAATATGTTCCTGTCCTGAAAGAAATAAAGAGCCTTAATTTTCTCTAGGCCATAGAGAAAATCTTCCTCACAGATTTAGAATGGTCATGTGACATTCTAGGTTCTTCTGACTTGAATTGTCACATGCGACAACATGTAATGTGCACATTTAAGTGGAACTTCTTACTTTCTTTCATGATTCATAACTCCATTTCTAGCTTGAGCATCTGGGCCTTCTTGTATTTATGGATTCTATGTTATTGGTCTGATTACAGTTTCTGTTGAATGTAATTGAAGGATCCATTTGTGCAGGCTTTGAAAGACACCCTCTAGTAGAATCGTTTGGGGCTTTCATATTTTAGGCTAATTGGTTGGCATTTATCTATGGAAAAAAGAATATATTCACCGAAGTTTTGCAAGTTTAGCAATGGCACTTATATTAGCTAGTTTTTGTAGAGGGGGAAGCTCATAATGTTATCAATTGCTTACATATATACATCTGCTTATAGATACATATGTATGTCGTTTACATATTCCTTAGCTGTAAATGTTGCCAATGGTTAACCTTGTAAGTTCCAGTCTGAAGTTGTATGTAAAATTGTCTACTGCATTCTTTCTATAGCATGTTCTTTAGCTGAATTTCCATATTCATTTTAATTCAGAGCGTGAGGGTTACGCGAACACACTCTTATGAAGGCCGGACTATGAAGGACAAGGACCCTACGGAAATCTTTGATGTGGTTAAATCACCTGGACTGAATTTTGTTATAACTGACATCGCAGCACATCCAAAGCACATGAAGCAAATGAAACCCCATCAAGTTGAGGGATTCAATTTTCTTCTTAGTAATTTGGTCTCAGAGAATCCCAGTGGATGCATCCTGGCCCATGCTCCAGGCTCTGGAAAAACATTCATGATAATCAGTTTTATCCAGAGTTTTCTGGCCAAGTATCCCCAGGCTAGATGATAAGCCCCAAATGTTGTTTATAATCTGGGCTTATCTCTCTCATTTTGCACACACTTTCGCATTTAAGTACTTTGAATTGTTTGATATTGCGTGTTTTGTGTGTTTTTCCAAGTTTTAGGAAATCGGAGCTAAAAGGTGCGTCCAAAGCTCCAAATAATCCCCGGTTGTATCCGGAAGTACCCAAGGTCCCGCAATGCCGTGGAGGACAATCGCCGAAGCTTAGAAGTCGATTCAAGAAGCTTTGGAAGGTTCAAGGAAGGCCCGGAACAAAAGAACAAGACATTTAGAGTTATGAGCCTCGAGAAAATCTAACCAACCGATAGAAAAGGGCTCATTTCTCTCAAGGTACAAAGGCTATGAAGATGAGGTCAATTGGGTTTGAAAGTAGACTCATAGAGCTTTCCAACGGTTCGAGAATCGCCTCATTCCGAGTTCGGACGAAGCCGGGAGGCCAAAACAAAGAAATGCTCAGAATTTTACTCTTTCAACCGGTTGGAGCTTTTTGCTCGACCGGTTGAAGCTGAACAGAAGGTTTTTCAACCGGTTGACACTTTTTGCTCAACCGGTTGAAGCTTCAAATTTCTGCAACTTTTGAGCCCGATCAAGAAATATCTAGTGGCAATTTTGTAATAACTTGGGACGACTTTTGGGGCCTATAAAGGGTCCCCAACCTCAGATTTCTAGGGTTATCTTACATTTTCACTTTCTCTCTCTACCTCCCTTCTTCTTCCTCACTCATTTTCTCCACCTTCTCTCTAGAAATTAGTCTTCAATCTTCAAGAACCAAGGTTTTCTCCTTCATTAATGTTGTAAGCACTTCTCTAAGCTATATAAATCCGTAGTTTATTTTCATTTTCGTTATGTTTCACGTTTTCTTGGTATTTCTACGTAGTATTTCCATTTCTCCTTTGAGTATGTGTGAGTAGTGTAGCAAGGCTTGGTCATGGGGTGATTAGCACCCCATGACTTGGGTTATTTTTGTTCTTCTCTCAAAATGAGCATTCAAAGTTGTTTGTTTAAGAGTTGGGGTTCGATTTTATGTATCAAAATTTAGTCTTGTTAATCTCTTTGATCTTGTGTAAGCAAGGGCTTGACTACTTGCCACACATGATGCTTTGAGCTATGGCATTCTAAGTGTTTGTAAAAATGCCTCAATGAACCCTACTCTTGATCAAACCCATTTTCTAGAATCCAAATGTGCTATAATGTTGAATCTTCCGGTTAAGCATGTTTGACTACGTGGTTTAACCGAGTAATCTTGAGAAGAACAATGTAATTCAAGTCATGGGTGTTTTGAACCCCTTGACTTTGCCTTTAGTTTTAATTAGCAAAACCTTCATTTTCTAGCCATTTAGAGATAGAGAGAGAGCCACCCAACAAAACCACCTTATAAGTTGGCCGTCTTAACGCCAAAACTCTCATCGCAAGTCAATCTCATGCCGGTCGCATTTGGTCCCTGTGGAAATCGACCCCGGTCTTGCCGGGTTACTATGCTTACGACAACCTAGCCCTACGCTTGGGGCGACGCTAACTACAACAACGCTAGGTCGCAAGCACTAGACCACTGGTGGTACTACCAAGAGGCATCTTGGCTACATGGAAGAAAGAATTTCAAAGATGGCAGGTCGAGGACCTTCCGCTACTTGACTTTTACTCTGTAAAAGCAGATAATCGAGCACAGCAGCTGGAAGTGCTAAAACAGTGGGCAGATCAAAAGAGCATTCTTTTTCTGGGGTATAAGCAGTTTTCATCGATTGTATGTGCTAATGAAACCAGCAAGTCTGCAGTTCCCTGCCAAGAGATACTTCTGACATACCCATCCATTCTCATATTAGATGAAGGTCACACACCTAGGAATGAGAACACCAATGTCCTGAACTCCCTCAAGAAAGTTCAGACTCCTCGGAAGGTTGTACTTTCTGGAACCCTTTATCAGAATCATGTAAAAGAAGTGTTCAATATTTTTGATCTTGTTCGTCCAAGATTCCTGAGGATGGATACTTCCCGTGCCATTATCAGGCGGATATTGAGCAGAGTGCCATTTATGAGGGAACATGTGAAGGCAAAGGGCCTGGACAATGTTTTCTACGAATCAGTTGAGCTCACTCTTCAGAAAGATCAGAACTTTAAGAGGAAAGTAACTGTGATTCAAGATTTGCGTGAAATGACAGGAAATGTTCTCCACTTTTATAAAGGAGATTGTCTTGAGGAATTGCCCGGACTTGTTGATTTCACAGTGCTTCTCAATCTCAGCCCTAGGCAGAAGCATGAAGTTGAAGAGTTGAAGTTGTTAAAGAGGAAGTTCAAGATTAGTTCTGATGGGAGTGCACTTTATCTGCACCCACAGTTGAGGTATCTCTTCAATAATACTCCAAGAGAAAGAGATGGAACCGATGATGCAAAAATGGACCAAACTTTGGAGAAGTTGGAAGTTAGAGATGGAGTTAAGGCAAAATTCGTTCTTAACATGTTAGAATTGTGTGAATCAGGTGATGAGAAGCTACTGGTTTTCAGCCCGTATCTACAACCACTCAAGTTCTTGGAAAGGCTGGCTGTGAAAGTCAAGGGCTGGAGTCTGGGAAAAGAGATTTTTGTAATCACTGGTGATTCCACTTCTGAGAATAGGGAGTGGCCCATGGATCGTTTTAACACTTCCCCTAACGCTAAGGTTTTTTTTGGGTCAATAAAAGCATGTGGGGAAGGCATCTCTCTTGTTGGTGCTTCCCGTATCATTATACTGGATGTCCATTTGAATCCATCAATTACCCGCCAAGCAATATGCCGTGCTTTCCGACCGGGTCAGGTGAAGAAAGTATACACCTATAGGTTGGTAGCCGCGGACTCACCTGAAGAGGAAGACCATGCCACTTGTTTTAGAAAAGAGTCCATTGCGAAGATGTGGTTCGAATGGAATGAGTACTGTGGTCAGAATGAATTTGAAATGGAGAATGTCGACGTGAGAGACTGCGGTGATAAGTTCTTACAGTCCCCAAAGTTGAGTGAAGATGTAAAAGCTCTGTTCAAAAGGTTAGCCAAGTTCACTCCTCTTATCAGTTGAAACTTTTAATGTGATCCACAAATTTGACATCTTTTTTTCTTTTTTTTCTTTTTCAGGTAATTGACTCGCGTATCAAATATTAACAGGCAGCTGAGCATGGACACTTTCTAACCAATAACCATCTTTCTTTCAGATGTGCTGGTAATCAAACATTTTCTATGTAAGGTTCTGCAGAGCCAGAAAATTGCAAGTCCATTGAGATGTTCATTAAAAATCTATCTTGTAAATGTGATTGAGATTGTCTTGTGTACATGGAACAGTTCATTTCATATATGTAGCAAAGTAAATGCTTTCTACAAATATTTTGTGTGTAGCGTATTTCATGTACCTCCTTGATGTCTAATTGCCATCTTTCGGTTTGATGTCTATATGTAGCAAAGTACATGCTTTCTACTTGTTCGTTTCATAGTTTTAGTTTTGTTTTGTAATCATTACACTCATTTTTCTCTCTATCGCTCTCCACCATTACACATTTTTTCAAAACTAAACTAAACTAAACTAAAATTACTAAACGAACAGAGTTTGGTGATAAAAATTTGGAACAATTAACTAAAAAGGGATAAGTTTTAGAGAGAGAGAGAGAGAGAGAGAGAGAGAGAGAGAGAGCAGGTGGAGAGGTGTATGGGAGAAGCTTCTCCCTAGGCCAAACCCTAGCGGCCGCCGCCCCTCCCCTCCCCCACCGCAACTCTTCCACCTCTTTTCTCACTGCTCTCCTCCTCTCCTCTCCTCTTTTACTTGCCCATGGTTGTAGAGACCCGTAGATTTTAATTATTATTATTATTATTTTTTTAAAATAGAGTTGGGAAATTTTGAGGAATTGAAATTAGAGTAAAGTGGGCCAATTTGATGGTAGTATATGCTTGAGGGTGTTTTTAAAATGCATTTGAAACTTAGGGGGTATAAGTGCATAAAGGGGGGTTGTATATACAAGTATATGGCTGTTTTTTTTAAAAACATAACACCTCTCTCTCTCTCTAAAAACCACCGGTGTTTTCTTCCTCTTGCTCCTCTCCAAAATTCTTCCACCTCCACCTCAAATCCCACTTCAAATCTCAAATTCCTTCAAAACCTTCACCAATACTAGCCTCCTACGCATTTTTGGAAGCCCGGGTTTGGTTTATTTCACTCCGGAAGGAGGAGTTTCGGTTGGAGTATTGGGGAGAAGGCAAGGGTTTTGCTCATCCTTTGTTCACAAGCTTCTAAACCTTGAGGTAGGGGGATTTCTACCATTACTAAGTGTTTTGAAGTGTGTGATGTGTAGATTATACTCATCTTTGTTCAATCCCTCTTATGTTCTTGAAAAACCCATTTTCTAGTTCCATTGATTTTGATTGGAGATGGATTAATGCTTGTTGATGTTGTCCTACGTAAACTAGTTGTTGTAATACCTTCTTGTAGCTTGTGATGTTGATTTTTGATCATAAACATGTTTGGTTTGGAGCCCATTGCAATCCCCTTATTTCTTTGCTGTCAAAAATCTGCTCGGGATGGCCAGTGGATCGATCCACTTTTGGGTTGGATCGATCCAAAACCTTCTGATGGTGTTCCGGACCATAGTGGATCGATCCACTCATCACTTGGATCGATCCACAACCTCCTGTCTTGCTCTGAACCATAGTGGATCGATCCACTCGCGCAGTGGATCGATCCACTCCCACAGTGGATCAATCCACTCCCCCCTTCACTTCACCAAAACTTGTTTTCGTCGATTTCGGTCGCTTGTTCGTGTTAATACTTGGTGTAATCATCTCTTATACCTCAATACTCGTTGAATAACTCGTCCCTAGCCTATCCTAGTATAATTGGTGACTCGGTTTGATTTTTTTGTACGACACCTACATGGTCAAACACTTGTTATGCGTGAATTAGGTGACGTTGGCGAAATGCGTGAACTTGAATGACGAATCGAGGTTGGGAGGGACATGATGACACTTGTGCGAAATCAATGAATGTGAATTAACGTGAGAACTTGAAACTTGTTATACGGGACCGAAAGGGTAGCCCGGAATGATACTCGGGCCGTCCTATGGGCGTGTCGCTAGGAATTATGCCTTGGCCAAGGGGAAGATTATACGGGGTCGAAAGATAGCCCGGAATGATACTCGGGCCGTCTGATGGACGTGTCGCGAGGAATTTCTAAAGATCTAACTTAAACAAATGGTTGACACGGCATACCAAACGAATCGGACACCTATAAGAGAGAACACGTGTCGGGTACGCATTGGACATACGAGGGTGATAATAAGGGATTATAAACTTATGTGTGTCTCGTAGGACTCCCTTAAACTCTTGGCTATCTTATTTAGCTTTCACCCTCACGTCTCATCTCGCATCTACATTTCATTGTGTTTAGTTTTGGTAGACATTTCTCTATTGGGCTAGTGAGCTCAACCTATCATTTTTCAGGTACCCAGCATGGAGCATGACTTGGATGTGCATGAAGTGAATGCATACATCTTTTGAAAGCTTAAAGAGGAGTTACCTCATCATCTTGAGTTTATAATTTTGACGAGATGATTTTGTAACTTATTCTTATGAAAACTTTTGACTTGGATCTGTAATAACTTTAACACTTGTGTATTTCGATTTGGGGTATGGGTACCCATAGATTATTGCACCCCTTGATGTTATCTTTGACTACTAAACTTAGACTTTGCCGTGAGCCGTGGACTTGTGGTTTGTCCACGTGGAATTTCTTAGTGTATTATCCTTTGATTTTTTTTTGAGGGCGTGACAATGGTTTCCGGCAACCTCCCACCGCGTGCGAGCTTCTCTCCTCCTCCTATGGGCGGCCGAAACCTGATTTTTGGACAAGGGGAAGCCGGATCTAGGGTTTCCAGATTCGGGCTCTTGACATCGGCGGCGGCGGCGGCGTGACAACTCCCGCTCCGGCGATCTTTCTTCTTGTTTTTTCGGTACCTTTGTTTTTCTGTATTTTCTTTTTTTTAGTAGGTTGTAATAGGATTTGTTTGGTGGTTAATGGAAATTCTCTCTTTCTCCAAAAAAAAAACTAAAAAGGGATAGGATAAATAGTCACTTCTTACTTCAGACAAAAAAGAGCTACCCAAGCTTTCAACATCGGAATTGCAAACCAAGCTCAAACAAGCTATTCTCTCTATGCCTTTTTAAATGCGTTGCTTTGTAAATTCAATTTATTAAAAAATATCATCATTACACATTTCACATCAACTTTTACATTTACTTTACATTTTTTACATCAACTTTTATATCCACTTTCAAAAATTATCCTCCTGGTTTATCCATTAACTCTTTAAAGGGGCAAAACAATAATTATACAAAATTTTACCCATTAACTTTTCAAAACACACACTTATTAAGGGATATCATAAAATGGAATAGTCAACAATAAAAAAAGGGGATTGATGTGGCAAAACAACAAAACAGAGTAAATCAACCTCGTTTTTTGTGGTGCCCGGTTTTCATCATTTAAAATACTTACCGCTGCAAATGTAATACTAACTTCAGTACATATCATCCAGAATACTTGCAACAACATTTGCAATACTTATATTTTAGATGTTATGTGCCAATTTGGTGTGTCATTGAAAAATGGGTCTTGCTATTGTGCGTCCAACACAATAAGCACGAAAAAAACCCATGCATTTTAGTACACTTTTCACATTTTTTTATACATGTATACTTATTTTTATACATTTTTCAGACATTTCAACACGTTTTTTCAACTTTAAGATAAATCCCATGGTTATGTTAGCATTTTCTTACTAAAAAATTTGCTGTCAGACATTAAACTTAAATGGACGTCCCCTACACCTAAGCCACCGTCTTCTCTGTTGTCGAATTCTTAGTGGACCAACACGGTAAGTCAACTCTGACCGTCTTCTCTGTTGTCGTTTTCTCTTTTTTACTCTCTGTCCAAATCACCCGTAGACAAAAAACACAAATGCGCACTGCGTATCTTAGCATCACCCCCTGCGATTCGTATCCCAGCCCTTTTCAGTTCAAAATGCAAAGCGGGGTTTATTAGGGTTTTACACTGCATTGTTTAGAGAGAGAGAAAGAGAGAGAGAATGGTGAACCCGAGGTGCTTCTTGGACATAAGCATTGGAGGAGAGGTGGAAGGGAGGATAGTGGTGGAGCTTTACAAAGATGTTGTCCCCAAAACCGCTGAGAATTTCAGGGCTCTCTGTACTGGTGAGAAGGGCATTGGCCCTAACACCGGCGTTCCCCTCCATTTCAAGGTCCCCCTTCCTTCTCTTTCTTCTATATCTATCTGTCTACATATGCATCGTCTGTATTCGTTTTTGACATATATCTTCATAATGAATGTGTACTTTAACCAGGTATTAAAAGCTAGATTCCAGGAATCCCTGCCCTTGAAATCGCCCAGGGCACAATGCATCACATTAAACTAAACAAATTCTCGAGATTATATGTTGAATAGCAGTTTTATTCTGCCTCTTCCAATTACTTGAACATATAGTAAGAGATATTGTTTGGCCCATAGCATAACAGCTTTTGGACAACTTTTCTTGTCCAAATTTGTTTGCCCTTAAGTGAGGGTGAACAAAACCCTCACTCTAATTAGTGGAAAAGGTGTGGGGTCCACGAAATCAATATACTTTTTGGTATTTAACTATTTATAGTGTTAGTTTACGGTGCATACACGGCAACAACACACTCTATTCACGCTTCTGTGTGCATCATAGGTCTATACTTAGGCCAATGTTCCTTCCTGCAAAAAATTGTTTCTACAACGTGAAGTTCTAGTATGCTTTCAACTTTGCGTATTATGAGTGTTAAGAAAACTTCATACCTCTAAATGATGGGCCATAGCCCCTAAAACATCTTCATGGTCTTTTTAAGTTAGAAAAATTGAGTTTCTTATTTTGCAAAAGCATTATGCGTCCTGTCTTTCTTTCTTTTTGTCCTATTTTTGGCTGCTGTTGCTTCTTCTCCTACTTCCATTCCCTTTCCAAACTGCACAAAATTGGGGGTTTTCTTTGCAGACCCGATACAGGATTATGTGTTTGTCATATAAATACTACTGCTGTCAATAATATAGATTCGTTGTTTCTTGTTTAAGTCTTTTAACTTCTAGCTTCAGAAATGATTAGATCCTATTGACTTCATTTTAGCTAATTACCTTGTTTCATTGGAGCAAAAATTTAATACTGCGTTACTAGTAAATTATCTTTGTCTTGCTGAGCTATCTGTATGCTAAATGCTAATCATAGCTCAGTATTGCTTACAGGGTTCTTGTTTTCATCGTATCATAAAAGGCTTCATGATACAAGGTGGAGACATATCTGCTGGGAATGGCACTGGTGGAGAATCCATCTATGGCTTAAAATTTGAAGATGAAAATTTTGAGCTAAAGCATGAACGAAAAGGAATGCTCTCAATGGCTAATGATGACAGTCCCAACACCAATGGATCTCAGTTTTTTATTACTACCACTCGAATTTCTCATTTGGATGGAAAGCATGTTGTTTTTGGGAAGGTAATCAAAGGGATGGGGGTGGTTCGTTTGATTGAGCATGTCACTACAGCTGAAAATTATTATCCGACTCTTGACGTTGTAATAGCGAATTGTGGAGAACTTGCTGAGGGGGAGGATGACGGGATGTCTAACTTCTTTAAAGATGGTGATGCTTTCCCTGATTGGCCAGCTGACCTTGATGTGAAGTCAGATAAAATTTCTTGGTGGATGACTACTGTAGACTCCATTAAAGCTTTTGGAAATGAACATTTCAAGGTAGATATTGTTAATATTAAAATGTTAATCACCAACTCGCCTGAAAGCTTATGCGGTTCGAGAGAGGGATAACTTTATGACTTTATGATTTATATCTTCTACCCCACCCCCCCACCCGCTCTCATGTGTTGCTAGACTCTCCTCAATAAGGAGACAAAACACATGCAAGTATTTAATTATTAGGTAGGCGGTGAGGTTCGAACACAATATCTGTTGTCTGCTATGATGCCTGGTCAGTGGTTAGATTATTAACCACCAACTCATCTAAAAGCTTAAGCTGTTAAGTAGACGGGTAACTTTATTATTTATATCTTCAACAGTTAATTTTTTTTAACCTTATGTGCTGTCAATTTTCTTGTAATGTGAACTTTCTCTCTCCTCTCTTCCTCTACCCCCCCCAAAAAGGAGAAAATTTCCATTGCAAGCGTTGGCATTGACTCATGAGTTTTCACTCTTGTAAAGAAGAGTATACAATGGATGTGTGTGACCACGTTTCTGTAATTAACATTTCCAATTATCTTAGTCTTCACTTTTTTCCACTTCTTGATACGGATACGAGTGCTAAATGTTTAACCATTTCTTTTGTATGGTGATTCATTTTTGTCTAAAGATACTATTTTAACTGTTTTCAAATGCAGAAACAAGATTATAAAATGGCTCTTAGGAAGTATCGCAAGGCTCTGAACTACTTAGATGTATGCTGGGATATGGAAGACATTGATCAAGGTTGTCCATTTACTTTGCTCATATGATACTGTTTATTTCAATCCTTGAAACTGGTATTAATTATGCTGCTACATCCTTTTGAACCTTCTCTCTTAAGAAAGTCTTTATGATTGTACAGAGAAAAGCTCATCTTTGAGGAAGACAAAGTCTCAGATATTTACAAATAGCTCTGTAAGTTCCATACCCTTTTTCACCAGAAAGGCATTATTGGTGCAACGTAAAAGCTAAGTCTCTCAAACATGTGTAAAGTCCACTCTGTGCAAAGCTCCTCTACCGTCTACCACGGTGGGCAGCCTTGGGGACGCCTGCTAAGGCTAAGTTCTCCAAAAAATTTTAGCAACCAAGTTGCTAAAATCAAGCATGATTTTATCTTTTGAGATGGGGAGGTGATTTTATCTCCAATGAATCTAGGCATAATACTAAATTTTTTTGGAGAACTTAGCCTAAGCTCATTGGCAGAAATAATACTAGTACAATACTTTTCCTGTTCATCTGTAATTGTAATAGTGTTTCTGTTGAACTGACATTATGTAGCATTCATTGCCTTGACCATGTTTACCTGCTATAGGAACTTGTCTATCAACTAGTCCAACTTCAGATTAATATTATGTCATGACATCTAAAGGAATCATGTTATGCAGCATATACAGTAGTTCATTTGCCTACTATTATGTACAACTGATGTCGTTATTTGTTCTATGTTATCAACCCTGTTGAAATTTGTGATTTTAGACATGCTGTTGTTTTAACGAAAAGAGAAAGGTACAACTTGTTCTTATTTGCTTCCTGCATTTTTGTCTTTTACCGTGCTTTCCTTGAGTACTCACTTCTAACTAATTCGCTGCCTATCATCAATGTTGTGATTCCTTTTACTACAAATGATGCATTACATTTCCTGCTTCAGGCCTGCAAATTGAAATTAGGAGATTTAGAAGGAGCATTATTGGACGCGGACTTCGCATTGCGTGATGCGGATGATAACGTGAAAGCTTTTTTCCGCCAAGGCCAGGTTGGTATTCTCGGTTAAGAAATATAAACAACAGTTGTCTCATCTTTATAGCTAAATTTACGAATGAACAACTTGTCTGCTAGTATGCAAAATACGGTAGCACCCGCATAGGGATTCACATATATTATGTTCATCATTAAAAGTGGAGATTACTACTGAATTAAGCAGGTTTTTGGACGGAATTACACAAGAATGTACAGTTGATTAATCATCCTCCACGCACAAAATTAAATTATCTTCCATTAGTGGTGGCCGATGGGCTTGTTGAAATATGGAATTCTTGTGGGGGGAGAAATAGCAGTACATGTCATGTTAATGGTACTTGTGAAGTTATTTCTCACATGTGTTATTCATTGTTGGCCATCCTCCTTTATGAACAAACTAATTAATTTTCTTGAACAAATCATCTAATTTATATGAAGTACATCGTTTACAGTTTTTCTATTATCTCTATTTTACACCTATGTTTCATTCATTATTTTTTTGCTTACTCCAGTTCCCCTTATTGCCTCTTCAGGAACTGTTGCAAACCTTTGTTGTGGGTTCTTTCATATTATTCGACCCATCAAAACATTTGTAATGCCCTCGCCAGACCTCTTGCCCAGTAACTTGTTGGAATCTAACAGCATTGCCCAAAATGCTTGAGCCCATGTTATTAGTAGTAGCTTACATGGTTGATTTTATTGTCGAGATCACCCATTTAGACTTCTGATGTGGGACATGATGCTACAAACTCCCCACGTTACACCCTTGCATCCCGGTGAGGTTAAGCTCTAAAGTTTCCACAGCTTTTCTGGGTCTTTTTCCTAGAGGCCAGAGTCACATAGCCTAACCTGAGGCTTTTCCCTGGCTTCGCCTCAGTCTCGCTGCAACTGGCGGGCTACGAAACTTCCTTGAACCCACATGGTCATGTAGTGTAGATCCCTAGCCCATTATCTTGTTGGAGCTTAACATGGCCCAAAATGTTGTGGCTTAAGTTATTACTAGGTTAATATTCCAAGATTGAAATTCCGATGTGGGACGGGATGTTACATTATCTATATATGTTGGTGCACATCACCAATTTTCTATATGAAGTGGATAGGCTGTGCTAAATTTAGGATTCTGTATGCAATTTCTTACAGCACTGACTCAATAAATTTGAAGCATGCTGAAATACTTTCCAAGGACGGTTCATTGGTACTTTTCTTGATGTTAGTGTGAGAATTGAACGCACAATTTAACAGTTGCAGGATATGACTGGTAACATTTGAAATTTTGCATCACTTGGTGCATATGATCTGCATTAGTGAATCTATAATTTTCTGCCTTATTCCAGCTTAAATTGTGCTAATTTAATCCCTCTTGAAATTTGTTTTTTGTCTCCTCCTAGTCCTTGATCCTGTGTAAATTTCAGCACATCATTTTATCTCTAGTAGTGCAGTCATCCCCTACCCCATCTCACATGCCTTTGAGACAAAGGAGAGTATCTATTGCCTCTTGTTTGCGCAATCTATTTCATATTTCTTGATTGTGTCCTGAAGTTCTTCTTTAATGGTCAGGCATACATGGCACTTAATGACGTGGATGCTGCAGTTGAAAGTTTCAAAAAAGCATTGGAGTTGGAGCCAAATGATGGTAATGCAATGTATAATCAGTAATAAATGGATTGCTGGCTTAGGGTTCATATCACCTAAACAAGGACTGGAATTACTGGGCGCTTTCTACGGCCTCTTAGATGGATAATGAAAGATTACTTGGAGCTTTTTTTTTTTGTTAAACTGCTTTGTATTTGTTGTGGAGCTCCCATAATTAGCCTTGCTAGTGAAGGTTTTGAACCTTATGCTTTTGAGATGTTGAGATTAGAAAAGCTATAGGAAAAGGAAGAGGGAAGAAAGCAAAACAGAACTGGTTTCTCAAATACTTCCTCTGATTAACTATTCTGAAGGTTTGAGGAGATGATTGCTTATCGAGAGAAAGAATAGGCAAAATGGCAACTTTAAAATATTAAGCTCGTCTCCTTGTACTCTTTTTTGCCCCTAAGTTTCCATGGTGACCAAACAAGGAAAAAAGTGTCTTAGGGTGTTAAGATAACCTCATAACCCTAATACACATTTTATTCATTTATATATACTGTGAGTACAAGATACATAAAGACTCAAGTACCCTCACTTACTAATACTTGATCAAATAACTCCTAACAGTACCAAACATTTAGAAAGTAAAATTTACACTCATTTGTAGGCACAAAAACAGGAAGAGATATAGGTGAAGATCTGTTAGTAATGATTGTGTCCTTGCTCTCTAATTCTATCTTTCAGGTGGTATAAAGAAAGAGCTTGCTGCTGCAAATAAGAGAGTCAGTAACATCTTTTGATATACAATTCTGTTTAATTTTTTCTTTTTCATAATCTTCTGTCTGTGTTTTTTGCTTAGTTTTCTTGAGTCCATTTTGATGTCGTAAAGTTGTTACAGATTGTTGATAGAAGTAGCCGGGAGAAAAAAGCTTACGCAAGAATGTTTCAGTAGAGTTCATGCAGTAACAAGGTATATTGGTACGTTTCGGTGATCATTCTTTATTGGTGTAGGAGTCAACTTTGGCTCTCCATGTTTCTTCTAAACTTCCGTCTGCTCTTGTAGGAATGATCTAATTTTGAACCTTTAGGTATACATGCTTAAGTCAGATAAGCTCCGTGTCAGGCTTTTTTGATTGGCTTTAGGAGGCCAAAGGTATGTACTGGGATCAAACCCCTTGTTAATGAGGTGAAATGTTAGTACATTTTGTGTTGTCGATTATTTACTAGCTTTGTATACCAACTTGGACCATGCCCGGACTTTTCCAATTTTCATTCGAACTGTTGTGTTCTAGCCCATAAAGCATGGCTACTTCGAAAACCGTATCATACTTGTACCCATAATGTACCGGGTAGCAGTAATTTGCCGTGTCCGTACTTCTTAGATTGGATAACATGATGATGTCAATACTTAGAAGTCTTTGGATCATTATTCCTGAGCCAAAGATACTCTCTTTTGTTATCTTATTGATTTTTTTCCCTTTTGTATAATTATCCAGGTTTTTTTGAAGAGCAATGAAACTGTTGTGGCGTTATCTGATAGTTCAATGGAAACTGTGGTAGGCTTAGAGCTTGAATCAGATATTGTCCTGAAAATTTTTGTTCCTCCTAAAGATAGTTGTAGCATTTCATTAAATTTCACTACAAGCTGTAATTAGGGTAAGATCTGATGAATACATCTATATCATCCACACAATCTTGTTATCTCCCATGCAAGACAAGTTCCGATTTGAACGAAATCGGTTTCAAGTTTCAACAACGAATTTTCTGTTATTACTTCTTGATCTTCTCACTTCTTGTAGGGGGTTACCTTGAGTAGAGTTGCTATTAACTTGGCTCGAGCTTTAGGCATAGCATTCTCTCTATTGCTTGATTACCCGAAAAAAAAGAAAATCTCTATTGCTCACTTGAGCTCCCACCCTTGGTCTTGAATCTTTTTCTTCGTCATCTCGTTCAACATTTCCGTCAATTCTCTTTCCTTTTGCTTTTCCTTTTTGTCTCTATGCGATTATTTCAAACTTTTTAAAGCCAAGCTCTACTTGCCTCAACCACAAGCCTTTGTTCCTCGGACTCTGAAACTCTGCATTCCACAGTGAAGTCTCCTCTTAAACTCTTCTTGTTATATTGATCTTTGCTCTTCTTTGCTCTTCCTGAGTCAGTTTGGCGGTATCTCTGAATTGTTAACGTAGTGAAGTGCTTCTGCAGCAGATGATTCAAAAGCTTTCGATTCTAACCTTATGTCTGTAAACTGGAATTGCAACGACCTAAATAGTCTCCTTTTTCACCCTAGGGGGCTTGTTTTTGTTCCGATCTTGCCTTCTTCTCTTCCTCTTTTTCTGGCTTGAGTTGTACCAAAGCTTCATGTATTTGATCCTGAAGCATGATTTATTTCATCCTCCTTTGGATCTGAGGGACTTCTCAATCATTTTGAGGAGATTCTAGTTCTGATAACTATAGTCGGCTCAATAAGTCCGTTTTGGATAGCAGGGAGGCTTGATTTTAGCCTTTTGAGCTGTTGAAAGGAGTCTTGGATCCGACCATGTTCGGTTGGGTTCTCAAAACCCGGTTTTCACTTTTTCAGTGGCCCCCCAAATGCCACAGAATTTTTTTAGAACTAATGGATTATTTGTGTGGGTCTTTGAAGTGGGTCCCACGAATCTATCTCGCACAAGGTATCCACTTGATTAGTATTTTTAGAAATGTAGATGAAAGAGAAATTGGATTTACGAAGTAACACACTTAAAAATGGAAGGAGGGAGTTACTTCTTTTGAAGTTGTCTATGACTTGGGTTCCTGTTCGCATTGTAAAATATATTTTTGTTCGGTGAGATCAATGTTTAGTATGACATTGAGGTCTATTTCAAAATCCTTCGAACATTCTGTTACAAATTATTTCGAGTCTATAGAATTCTGTTATCAATTTATTTCGTCCTATGGAAATACATTTCTCATCCAATGTAAGGCTGGTTCCGATGCCTTTCGAATGGGAGAAAGTTACTAGCTGCTCTCGCGACATTGCTACGTGGTGTTCAATTTGAAATAGCGTGTAGAACGCGGAAGAATTTTTTTGACCCGAAGAAAAATGTTGGTGTCATCAAACAAACTGCATACAACAAAAAGAAGCATTGTGGGTGCCTTTATTGTCCTCTCTTATTGACAAACAATGGGACTCATCCAGAGATAGTGTGAAATCCTCCTACAAGAAACACTCTCATGGCAAAAGCCAAATTCCGAAATGGAATTTTCCCTCCTTGTCGGAGCTTCTTTTCTGCAGAAAGCTGCTCGGCGAAGCGAAGAAGAGCTGCTTCATTCGTGCCTTCTCCTTGAACCTCATCAAACCTGCCCGTCTCCACGTTCACCCTCGAAATTGGCTTCCTTAACAGATCGTTTCCGATTTGCACTAGCTTCTGCAGGTTCTCCGTGGTTGCAATATCAACCGAGGATGCATCACCGGTTAATGTGTCGTCCTGTCCATCCAACACTGAGACATTAATAGGGTATAGTATTTGGGATATGTACAAAGTGAGAGGGAAATGTGTAATGCACTCTATCCGCACGATTGTGCCTCAGAATTTGTTTATTTCGAGATTCTCCTCATATCGCGTGGCTGAAAAAGCGTTGAAACAGAATTTTAAGGGAAACGAGGATCTACAGCCGTTGTACCTGAATTCGGAGATAGTTCTGTTTGCAATGGAGGGATTGGAAGAGAGTGGAAATGTGAATATCAACCATATCTGAGCTTGCGTCGCCATAGACATCAACCATTGGCGTTGCGCCGTTGTCATAAACCCAGTTGAGCAGACCCCATTTGGAGGCTTCAGCTGCACTATATTTTTCAGCTTGCTTGGGGGCTCCGGTACCCAATGATAGCACTAACATCCTGCTGCTCTCCATGGGTTTCATGTCATCAAACTTGAATTTTCCCATCAGGATTTCTTTGGAAATGTGAGTTATGGCCATTAAAGTCTGCGAATTTTGACGACAATGTCCTGCTAGTAGTGTTCTCGAAAGTATTAGTAACAGTATAAAATCATGTAACTCACAGGATTATTTGCTGCTACTCCACCGTCGATGAGATCAAAACTTCGGGTTTTTCCGTCGGCATCCTTAGTCTCAAAGTAATGTGCCGGAAGAAAGGTGGGAGCTGCAGATGTGCCGAGGCAAACATCCGATAGCAGAGCGTTCTTGGAAATGTTTTCCTTTCCCTGGCGAGAAATTTAAGTCAATTTAAATTACGTAAAATTTCAGATTTGTAGCTTTTGAAACTCCAAAGAATTATGCATAGATCTTGAATTTTTTTGGGTTACTAGGATCATACATCGTCGGTCGAGAAGATTACTGGCTGAAGTCGCTTGATGTCGAAAGCCGGTATGATCACATCTGTTAGGGTTTGATTTATGGTGATGTTGCCTAGTAGCTCCTTTGTCAATGACTTCAGGTACTTCCCATCATATTTTGGCCCCGTGACCTTGCCAAACAAGCTTGTAACCTTTGCGATGAAATTGTTCCGGCTAATCAAGAAACACCCGTTACTGATTCATTCATCAAGATCGCCTATAATTGAAGTCTTTGTAGAGGGAATGGCTATTTGCGCTGAATCCGGGGACTCTACTGTCCGTTGGGGATGGTAGGCCCTGCCGACCGATCTCGGCAGTCCAAACATGTTTTGGACGTCCCAGATTTGACGGGAGTTAAAATACCCAAAACACTCTTAGGCACCTCTCAAATCTGGGCCGTCAAAACACATTTCGACGGCTGATATTGGGTCGGCAGATCCTACCATCCCTAAGGGACAAAAGAGTCCATGAGGTCTCTGCCGTCCCTTACTGACAATGCAAATGAACTTAGAGACAACAGACGGGCAGAGTCCCCGAGTTCATTTGCACCGTATTGAACTTAGTGATCAAACGGGTCATTCATAGATCCATCCAGTCTGGTGACCCGTTTGGTGACCCATTTGGTCACCAAACTCGGTCATAGTCATTAGAAAGGTTTTAGGAGGAAGGATTTCTAAAGTTCTTTAATACAAAGTTGTTATTCACCTGCTTTGAGGGAAGATCTTAGGGCAGTGCTCCAAGTAGAACTTGTTGATATCCGAGGCGGCGTACATCGGGCGGTTATCCTTGTTCGGAGCCGTGAGCATAGTTGTCACCAGCCCACCGGTGCTAGTCCCGGCTATCACATCAAAGTAGTCTGCAATTCTTACGCTGGGTCCATCCAATTCCTTACAAAATTGATTCACAAAAATTGAAAACAGAAATCAAAATAAGCTACAACTTTGTTAATGAAGTTTTGTAGTACCTGAAGCTTTGATTCAAGGTGGCCAAGAATGGTGCTTGGAATAATTCCTCTAATGCCCCCTCCATCTATGCTCAACACTGTCGCCATTTTCCCTTTAGTAAGCCCGGAAGCCATTTGAGGCTGTAAAACTTGAAGGGCTACTGCTAGAAAGCTTATTGCAATAAATAAATTTGTCTTTTGCAAATTGCTATGCATTTTTGAAGAGGATGAACTGATCAAGTATTTATAATACTAACAAGATAAAAAAGAAGAAGATGAAATCTGTAGCTTGTGTCGGTATGGGCCAGGCTACATCATGATTTTTGTCATATATATACATATTTCTGTATCTATAATTCTGTGCCTGTGGTGGGAATTGTAAGCACATGTACACCATTATTGAATTTTGGACAGAATTGACTTGGGAACTTTGTCTGGTTATTTCGTGGGGTTTTGTCAAGAACAGCGAAAGTTGATCATCATTCTTCCAGAGATTGTCCTTAATTTTCTTCTTTTATGAACTAGTCCTAAAGCATGGAAAGCATTCCTTGGCTTTTGGAGTTTTGTTTGAAGTTCGTGTGAAAGCAAAATTGGTTAAATTCTAAAGAATGAGTTTGAAAGCTGCAAAAGTTTATTAGGGAAGACTAAAAGACATATAGACTTGGAAAATGGAATACTTGACAATAATGGTGTGGTAAAGGACAAGGCTGGGGTAAACATCCTAAAAAATTGGCGTACAATATGCATTTTATATTTTGAGGCATGAAGATTTGGAAATCATCGCAAAAAGACTTGATTGAAGATCACAAATATTGCATAATGTACAAAAAGACTAGAGAGAGATTTTGAGCCGTCTTTTTTTAGCTTGTGCGTCTTTTTTTACCACAAAATTCATAAACAACACTATTAAAATTTGTAAACTAAACCACAAAAATTCCTAAAAGTAGCCACAAGAATTCATAAAACAAAAACCGACGAAATTCATATATCAAGCCACAAAAATATATAAGATGGGCCACAAAATTCATAAACTGTATACCCAAAAATAAAACGAGCCACAAAAAATCATTAACTGAGCCAAAAAAAATTCCTAAAATTAGCAATAAAAATTCGTATTCCGTTTCATATAGTTTTGCATTACAAAATATATCTTTTCGCTTCACTTAAATCCTGAAGCAACCTCCACTCGGTTAAAGCTTGCAAAATAGACCTTGAGATGTGACGAGAGCTTGAACTAATCGACTACGTCAAAAAGATATAGAGTACTGTTTTAACAATAATTTCACTTGAAAATGATACTCGTTCCGTTAAAGGAGATTTTTTTTTTTTTTTTTAGGATTAATCATTCCCTTCACATATACTATTATCAAAAGGCCAAAGTCATTGAAACGGCCGCTCTGCTAATGTTACAAACTTTATGAATACAAAAGTGGCATCTTTTTTTTTTTTTTTTTTGTAATATTTATCGATCTTTCGCCGCTTGGAAGCCCACCTTCAATAACCACCGTCACACTTGATCATTATTCTGGAAAAGCAGTGGAGCGAGTGCTATCATATCGAAATCAAGTGTTTTTTGAAAATTGTTACCACAAATCATACATCATTACTTGCAATTGAAAGAACGAGTAGACATGTATGCCCCTTAATTATTGTCGTCATTAGTATTAGTAGATGCTTGACCGTTCGGGTGATTAAAAATTAACTAAGATTTCGTCCCAAGCGTAGGACTATCGACCGGTGTAGCACAATAAATCCGGAAGTACCGGAGTCGAACCACAGAGACGGTCTACGATGCTCACTCAAACTGTGTCGGCTCTATGTTTGTAAATGGCTCTTAGGTAGCCACCCCTTGCTCAATTGGTTTAATTAACTAGCTAAATTGAACTGATTTAATTACTGGACTCTGAATTTAAAAGGAGAGCACAGCCGTGGGCACTACGGTGCCCGCAGCTAGTCTAATTCACGCTCACTCGGGCCACAATAATTCAATTAATAGATTTAAAAATATGGATAATCGTTTCCAACAAGTGCACACCACTTGTCACCGATTCAGCGCGCAATTAGAATGGGTGATGCCCGGGTTCGTTTGCTAGAAAAATTTCCGTATTCAAAAACTGCGCATTAATTGAATTGATTCGGCACCGAGGTGGAACATAAATTAGCCTAGCCACGGGACACCTTGGTCCCGAGGTCGCACTCAGACGACTACTCACTCATGAGAACTTGAACGACTAACAAAATCCTAAGAGTAAACATGCTTCTGTAATTGAATATTGATTTAAACGAAAATCCGAAAGCAAAACGCGGACAAACTCCCGCGAACTAAGATTTAAATGAAAACAAATCAAGAAGTACCCGAAGCAATAAACGAATACGCGATCAAAACTTCAAAACTTCAATGGAACAAGCTCCAGAAAAATCAATCTCCAAGAGGAAGAACGGCTACTACTTGAGAGCAAAAGTTAGAATAAAGTTCGAACCCTAATTCGGCCTAAAATCGGGGTATTTAACCCTTCCCGAAGTCAACACACGTGGCCAGTCAACGCTGGCTGTATAAAGCCCTCGGTATCGATACAGGAGAATTCTTGTATCGATACCCATACGTTCTGTTCCTGAAGTGGCCAACGGGTATCGATACAGGACAATCCCTGTATCGATACCGGTCCTCTAAGTTGACTTTTCAGCTTTTTGGTCGTCCTTGCTTGGGTCCCACCGGATCTCAACATGCCCCACATTCTTGGGTCCAATTGCACGCTCTCTTCCAACCTGTTACCTACAAAAACAAACAAAGACAAGAAAAACCAAGGACACACCGCATCAAGTGGAAAATGGAATAAAACCGCCCCTCTAACGCGCTAATTTGCCCTACTTAGGCGCTTATATCTATGACATTGCGCGCCTATCACACCCCCCAACTTGAGCGTTACTAGTCCCTAGGAACGAACGAAATAAAACCTAAGACAAGAAACTAGGAAACACCAATGGGGGTACGGTGGTTATGACACTTGTAGAAACAATCAATCATAGCGATAAACATTCGCTTCTTAATATGCCTGTAACTCACATGCATGCATGCCTTGACAGAAAATCAAACATGGGTAGCATAGCGCCACATGCACGAATAGATATCCGTACAAAAATAATCGCGTTACACTACTCACCAGATCACTCAACATCCCATATAAGCGTTTGGCGAGATGCGTGGAACCGAACAACTGGTTCCCACGTGCCAATCAAAAGCAACGCTTAGCAAGAATTAACGCATAATATGCACCATATGTCCAAACATGATTTCACAAAATAAGCAACATCATTACAAACCATGCATAAGAGAGAGATAAACCACGTGCACACGATCGACTAAGGACTTTTTGGACTATATTGACCTTGGTTAGAACAAAATAGGAAACTGCAAACTCAGGTGCCGGCCCACAGAAGCTCAAGGTTAACTACCCTAATCGGCCGCACCTGTCATGTCTCAAACCTGTCAATGCGCCCATCGGCGCCACCCAAACCAAGTCCTCAATACAAAAGAAAACAAACAGTACCCATGCAAGTTATATTACACACCCCAAATAAGAAAACAGAAATAAGTCTCATATGAAATAACAAAACACCCAACATAAAATAACACCTGCTCATCATACTACCTACCCTCCAGTCAGCCCCATGCAACACAAGTTCCTCAATCAATCCGACTCCTCCTCACTCTCAGGAGCATCCGCCTCATCCGCGAAATCATCACTGACCTCCAACTCGGGATACTCAAGAGGAACATAGGGATCCGAAGTCGACCCCTCAAGTCGCCCTACCATCCACTCCTGCCTGTGATTCATCTGCTGCTGAAGCCTTGCATTTTGTCGCACCTCCCTCTTAATCTTCCGCTGACTCCGGATGGTAGCGACCCCTTGGCAGAAGATCTTCTGCAGCCAAGTAGTATTAGATGCGTTAGGGGCAGGTTCAGTAGTCAAATAAGCTCCCCCTCTAGTTCCACGAGTCTGGGCTATGCTCTTAGTCAGGATGGTACCGTCAATCGGCCCCGGAATCAGTGGATCATTGTTGAACCATTTGGACCCCGTCAACCCGGAGTCTCTAGCAATAGCTGTAATCAAGCACGGGAATGGCATACGGGTCTGTGTTGGGGCATCGCGGAAATCAATGATCTTAGTGTAAATAAATAACGCCCAGTCACACACAGTCTCCGGCTCCATGAAGGCTGACAACAAATTTCCATTATTTTCAGAGTGCTTATTTTCAGTTGCCCTCGGGTCCACATTATAACAGATCACTTGGTTCAGAAAACGAAATGCCGGCTTAAACTTGCCCGGCTGGTGAGGAATACTAGCATCTCTACGTTTCTCATACAAATTACCCACCACTCTACGTTGATCAAAATCCTCAGCGGGGCAAGGGTAGTTAGTACCGGTTTTTCTCACATACCGCAAACTCGCAGCAATAATGTCGGGGGTAATAACAATGGGCATCCTAGCCACTCGTGAGGTTATCTGAGTCTCGGAACTAAATGCAGTCCCGGATGCTGGTACATGAATATTTTTATAGAATTCCCTCACAAGTTCTAAATTATACCCGGGGTTTGGTTCGAACCAAAACGACATACCTTGCCGGATGATGGCTTGGATGGTGATGTCATTCGGGAGAAACTCATCCCGGATAATGTGGCGCTCGTTCTTGACGCCCCTTTGTTCCATGGAAGCCTCCCACTTTTCCCGCTCATCCCGGGCAATCTGATCCTTGGTCCTCCTTCCCCCGGTTGCTTGCTCTGGCTGTGCACTAGAGGATGCCACCCCATTGCCCTTAGCACTAGAGGAAGTCCGCCTGGGTGCCATGTTTTAGAAGTTGGGTTTGAAAACTTAGGGTTTTAGATCTGGAGCGATAAGGATTTTGGACGGGATTGGAGAGGTGTATGTGGTAGAGATGGAGAAAAGGTGCGTTTTGATGAAGTTTGGTGGAATTTGGGTGAGTTTTGGAGGAGTTATGGAGGTTTGAAGGTGGTGGTTATGGAGGATTTCGTGGGTTAGGGTTAGAGAGAGAGAGAAAAGGTTGAGGAAGAAGAAGATGGAATGTGGAATGTGATCGGCTGAACCCTTTAAAATTCGCGTTTAAGGGTCTCGGTATCGATACTAGCATTATGCTGTATCGATACCCATGAGTTCTGTTCCGGATTGGGACAACCGGTATCGATACAGCACTTTTGCTGTATCGATACTGACGGGCTTTTTTTTTTTTTTTTTTTTATTTTAGTTAAGGCTAAGGTTAAGGATTATGGATTTGGTTTCCAACACATGACACCCAATCGAACTCCCTCAAGCACTATTCTCTTAAAACATATCATTTCTCAAAATTTTCCCACAACAGTACGGCACTCATATTGCACGGAACTTGACTTTCCCCCCAACTTCAATCCAACCAAAACACCGGTTTCCTAAGTTAGACTCGAGGACTGACTCGGACTGGTTTAAGATGGGTCAAGGAGACTCGTATGTGGTTTAATCATGCAAGAATGCCTTGTTTCATCCCCTATGCACGTATTTTCCTCTCTCAAATGCATGAAAAATAACTAGCCTCTTTCTTGCAAAACAAAAGCCTACTATTTTATGCGATTGCAGAAAGGAATACAAGGAATATGGGGATGTTCTTCAGGATACACTATTATCAATGTGGAGACACTATTCACATGCTTGACCATGCACCATGTTCAATGTATGTGATCAAATATATACATGCATTAAAGTTAAAACAGGCATACATTCAAGTTAACTATTCGCTCGAGGATGCTCACAAGATGCATAACACCCGTATCCCCAAAAACTACCTAGCAACGCTATATAAGTACAAAGTACACCCTCCCCCCAACTAGAAACATGCTATGTCCCCAGAGCATGGAGACAGAAAAAATTGAAAGAACAAGGGGAAGAATTGGACCGCCGGGTGGCAGCCAACCACCATGACCTCGGCCGATGTACGAGGAATTTCAGGTACGCTCACCGTGCAACCTGCAAAACACGTCAGTCCAGCCCGGCACGTGGTATCCGGACGTACATAGAGAAAACAAAAGAGCAATAAAGAAGAAATAAAAGACACCACCACTTTCGTCACGTGAAAGACACGGGTACTACTTTTCTCCCTAATTCCTCACTTAAATTGGTGCAAAGAAGGTCATCAGGACAATCCCGGGTAAGTCATGACTCAACAGGTTAAATTACTCAAGGTTTTTCCTCAAAGAAATCAGAGCCAATCGTCTTTTATGACTATCCGAGACACGGCAATAAGATTGTCAGAAACCCAGATACACAAACTTAAGGCTAGGAATTAGGTGGCTATACCGGACCGTTGTTTTTTTTTTTTTTTTGAAATGAAATTAAAATCAGACACGATAATACACAAAATGCCCTTACTAACCGGAGCTGGGCACACGATCCTTATTTTAATAGCGGCGTGTGAAGCTATAAATACCCAAGTCAATGATGGGTACCCCTATTGCTAGGGGCCGGGTCCACACTCAATTAAGAGCATGGTACGCGTGAGCTACCCGTCAACACCTGGCTGAATACGCCTAGGTAACCGGGTCGTCCGAATACACAGGATCGACCAACTCCTCATCAGGTTCTCCCACTTCTAAAAATTCCAAAAACGGTTTCAGACGCTGCTCATTAACTTTAAACACATGATCATCCTTAGAATCACGGACATCAACTGAACCATTGGGATGCACTTGCACCACCACATAGGGACCTTCCCAGCGGGACCTCAACTTGCCGGGAAATAGATGGAGACGCGAATTATAGAGCAATACTTTCTGACCCACTCGAAAGGTTTTGCGCTGAATATTCCTATCATGATACGCCTTAACCTTAGCCTTATAAATGCTAGCATTCTCATACGCGTCATTCCTAAGCTCCTCGAGCTCACATAACTGTAACTTCCTATGCGCACCCACCACATCTAGACTCGAATTGATTTCCTGGAGGGCCCAATAGGCCTTCTTCTCTAACTCAACTGGCAGGTGGCAGGCCTTACCGAAAACAAGCCGATAGGGTGAAGCACCCAACACGGTCTTATAAGCAGTGCGATAGGCCCACAACGCATTATTCAACCTGGTGGACCAATCCTTCCTAGTCACACCTACAGTTTTCTCCAATATTCGCTTAATCTCTCTGTTAGCTAACTCGGCCTGCCCATTAGTTTGGGGGTGGTACGAAGTGGACACCTTGTGAGTGACTCTATACTCCCCCATTAACTTTTCAAACGACCGACTCGTGAAGTGCGTGCCCTGATCAGAAATAATGGCGCGTGGCACGCCAAACCTCGACAGAATATTAGACTTAATGAACTCTAGCACGACTCGCGACTCCATAGACTTAGTGGGTATCGCCTCTACCCACTTGGACACATAGTCCACCGCTACCAAAATATGCTCGTAACCATGAGACATAGGTAAAGGACCCATAAAGTCAATGCCCCAACAATCGAAAACCTCTAGCACAAGAATGGGCCGGAGGGGCATCTCCTGACGTGAAGACAATTTGCCAAGCTTTTGGCAACGGTCGCATGACCTACAAAATGCATGAACGAGCTTAAACATATCAGGCCACCAGAATCCACACTGTAAAATCTTGGCGGTGGTCTTCTTCGCAGAGAAGTGACCACCGCACGCCTCGCTATGACAGAACTCTATAATCCCCTTTTGATCAGACTCGGGGACACATCTACGCACAATCTAGTCCGCACAGTACTTAAACAAATACGGGTCATCGAATATATACTGTTGGACACTCCTCAAAAATCGCTGCTTCTCCTGGGTAGACCAATGAGGAGGGATCTGCCCAGTTACCAAATAATTGGCAATATCGGCGTACCACGGGCACTCATTAGCGGCGAACAACTGCTCATCCGGAAAAGAATCTCTAATGGGAAGATTCGAGGTAGGGTCCTCGAATTCCAGACGAGATAGATGGTCAGCCACTACATTCTCTACCCCCTTTTTATCCTTGATAATCAGGTGAAATTCTTGCAGCAGCAGAATCCACCGAATGAGGCGAGCTTTCGCATCCTGCTTAGTCATTAAGTACTTAAGGGCCGCATGATCGGTAAAAACCGTGATCTGCGAACCTACCAGGTAGGACCGAAACTTATCTAATGCAAACACCACCGCTAACAACTCCTTCTCGGTGGTGGTGTAGTTCATCTGCGCCTCATTCAAAGTTTTACTAGCATAGTATATCACACACGGGTCTTTCCCTCTCCGCTGCCCTAGAACAGCTCCGACTGCATAGTCAGAAGCATCGCACATCAACTCAAAGGGAAGACTCCAATCCGGGGACTGCACAATCGGCGGAGTTGTGAGACTCCGCTTTAACGCCTGAAATGCTCCCTCACAAGCATCGGACCACACAAACGGTGTGTCCTTTGCCAACAACTGACATAGCGGACGGGAGATAGCACTGAAGTCTTTAATGAACCGCCGGTAGAAACCAGCGTGTCCCAGAAATGAACGAACATCCTTGACAGACTTAGGTGTTGGGAGATTTCGGATTAGATCAATTTTGGCCTTGTCCACCTCAACACCCTTAGAGGACGCAATGTGTCCCAACACGATTCCCTGGGTAACCATGAAGTGGCACTTCTCCCAATTAAGCACCAAATGCTTCTCCTCACATCTCTGTAAAATTTTTCCCAAATTTTCGAGGCATCCATCGAATGAATCTCCGAAGACCGAAAAATCATCCATGAACACCTCTACTATCCTTTCCACCATATCACTAAAGATTCCCATCATGCACCTGGAAAAGGTACCAGGTGCATTGCACAACCCAAAGGGCATGCGACGGTAAGCATAGGTTCCATATGGACATGTGAAGGTGGTCTTTTCCTGGTCCTCTAATGCGACCTCAATCTGGTTATACCCCGAATAACCATCTAAAAAGCAATAAAAGGCCCGACCCGCTACCCTCTCTAAAATCTGATCAATGAAAGGAAGAGGGAAGTGGTCCTTCTGGGTGCTCGCATTGAGCTTCCGGTAATCTATGCAAACTCTCCATCCTGTGGGAACTCGGGTCGGCACTAAAACTCCCTCATCGTTGGTCACAACGGTCACTCCTGCCTTCTTAGGCACCACCTGCACTGGGCTCACCCACTCACTATGGGCAACTGGGTAAATGATACCCGCATCTAACAACTTAAGCACCTCAGCCCGAACCACGTCTTTCATGTTGGGGTTAAGACGCCGCTGAGGTTGCCTGGAAGGCTTTAAACTCTCCTCAAGGATAATGCGGTGTGTACACACCGTTGGGCTTATACCATGCAAATCCGCTATGGTCCAGCCAATCGCGCCCATGTGCTCTCTCAACAAATTTAGCAGTTTCCTCTCTTGATCTTCCTCGAGAGATGAGGAGATCACAACCGGATAGGTATCATTGCCTTTCAAAAAGGCATACTTAAGCGTGTCCGGTAGAGGTTTTAACTCTGGTTTAGGCGGCTGGACAGATGACGGAAGAACCTTGGGCGGAGGGTCGCCCAATGGCTCAAACATAGGATTATAAGTGACCCCACACACCTCTTCACACGACTCTTCGACATCTAGCAACTCTAACAAGCTCACAACCTCTGCTGAGTCTAAAAATGATGCTTCCTCGGAGGTAAGAGCAACCTCCAAGGGGTCCTTATACAGGACTGTGTCAATATGCTCCTGGACTAACGTGTCAATCAGACACAACTCCTCAGACTCCTCCTCATCATCCTCTAATGTACTGACACTGAACACATCCACCTCCATTCGCTCCTCACTGACAGATAACTGGACCTTGCCAGTTTTGCAGTTCATGACAGCATTGGAGATGGCTAGGAAGGGACGCCCCAAAATGATGGGAGTCTTCTCTAAAGTCTCCCGACCAGGACTAATGTCTAAAACAATGAAATCAGCGGGAAATTGAAACTCCCCTACCCTGATCAACACATCCTCGACTACTCCCTTAGGCACTCTAATACTCTGGTCAGCCAACTGTAGCGTGACTGGAGTCTCACTGAGGTCGCCTAGGCCCAATCTCAAGTATGCTGAATAAGGGAGCAAATTGACACTCGCTCCCAAATCCAACAATGCCTTGTCAAAATTCTGACCTGCTATGGCTATAGGAATAGTGGGGCACCCTGGATCCTTGCACTTGGCAGGAATCTCAGTCTGCAGAATGGAGCTCACTTGCTCCGTCAGAACCACATTATTCTGACTCTTGCGCTTTGGTGTGCAAAGGTCCTTTAATACCTTAGCACACTGGGGGAAGGACTCTATAGCCTCCATTAGAGTAATAGGGAATTACACCCTCTTAAAAAGGTCTAACATCTTATGGTTCATGCTCTGCTTAGGCTTCACCGCCAGCCTTTGGGGAAATGGAGCTAACGGTCTTGCTGGCGGTGGTGGAGTCGTGGGGTCTGCAGCTGCAGGCACCACCACTTCAGGTGACTCCACCCTCTCATCTACTTCCTCTCGAGGCACCCCAACAGTATCAAAAATGACCTCAGGCTCAATAACTGGCTCCGGGGGTGGAGCCTGTCTTAGTGTTGGCTGAATGGTCTTATCAATTGCTTTCCCACTCCTAAGAATGGTAATTGCTTTAGCCTCTTCCTGATTTTGCCCGTGAACATTGGGACCTGAAGGATTTCCCACATAATGGGCACCTGCCTGACTACCTTGGGCCGGAAACCTACCCTTTTCCTGTTGCATTTGACTGATCACCGCAGTGAGTTGCGTCATTTGGGCCGTAAGGGCCCCAATTTGCTGCCTGGTATCAGTCTGAAATGTCAGCTGAGACTGCATTAGGGAATTCATGGAATCTTCAAAACGGGGTGGTGCAGTCTGTGCATAACCTGGGGGCGGACCACGAGTGGATGGACCTCCCCCCCTTCCTTGCTGTGACTGGTAGTTGTAAGGAATAACCTGGCCCTGCGGAGGCCTGGGTGCTTGGGACTGATGAAATTGTTGCGGCGGAGGCGGCGCAGGGAGTTGTGCTTGACCTCCACCTGTGGGTCTATGGTCTGACCACCCAAAGTTGGGGTGATCTTTCCATCCCGGATTATATGTATTCAAGTATGGGTCCCAATTTCTCATAGCATTTACCTCTTCCTGAGTATTCTGACTCGTTCCCTTAGCAGCTAAAAATCCGGGGCATGCAGTTGCAATGTGCCCCTTACACTCGCACCACACACAGACTTCCTCTATACTGACCTCATGCATTGGACGAGTCTGCCTAACCTCTAATTCCTCTAGCTTTTGCGCAATCTTTTCGACCTGGGCCTGGAGTCGCTGGTCACGCAAGGTAACGGGGATAACGTTGGACCCAGAAGGTCCGGACCGATCAAAATCAGAGGGTTCTAACACCCTCTGCCTATCTGCTAGGTCATCCAGAAAATCCCAACCCTCATCCGCAGTTTTGGACAAGAAGTCGTCCCCTTTACACGAATACTCTATGTGCTGGATTGTCTCAGCGTTGAGACCCAGGTGAAAGAATTCGACCAACTGTATCTTCTCAAAACCAGGGTGTGGCATTCTTAAGAGCAAATCTTTGAAACGCTCCCATGCCTTCACAAACGACTCTCCCCTCTCTTGCCTAAAGCCTTGGATTTGACGCCTTAAACTATTAGTTTTAGCCTCAGAAAAATATTTTCTATAAAACGCGTCACGCACATGCGCCCATGGGGTGAAGGACTGAGGCTTTTGCATTCTAAACCATCTAAGTGCGCCATCTTTTAAAGTTGCCTCAAACAGCTTGAGGCAGGCATTGTCATATTGGGTTAGTAGACGCCAGGTTGCGCACTAACCCCTCAAACGTCCGCACATGTTCGTACGGATCATCAGACTCTCTCCCATAGAAGTTAGGGAGGCTATTCAAGACACCAGGTTTTACAGTGAAGGCATTGCGTGCCTCCTGTGTCTCTCGAGGAAACACAATCGGCCCGGGAGGAGTGGTCCTTTCGGGATTCAAGTGCTGCCTCAACGACGGTTGTTGAATTACCTGTTGGTCTCCCATTTCAAACGATTCTGGTTCGGAAACTGACTCTGACTGATAAAGAGGATTATTGAAATTAACTGACTCGACAGGTAAATCTATGTAGAGTCCACTAATGGGAATGGACTCCGACCGACTCTCTACTGACTCTGACAAAGAATTTGAAAACTCTGACTGACTCGACCCGTTCTCTATCCTAACCAAGCAATTAGTATGATCACGGTAATAAAGAGGATTAGGCTTGCGTACAGCTTTCTTATCTCTACCTATGATGACTCAACTAAAAATTGAACAAACACTAAACTAACACCGTTTAAACACACATCACCGTCCCCGGCAACGGCGCCAAAAATGCTTGACCGTTCGGGTGATTAAAAATTAACTAAGATTTCGTCCCAAGCGTAGGACTATCGACCGGTGTAGCACAATAAATCCGGAAGTACCGGAGTCGAACCACAGAGACGGTCTACGATGCTCACTCAAACTGTGTCGGCTCTATGTTTGTAAATGGCTCTTAGGTAGCCACCCCTTGCTCAATTGGTTTAATTAACTAGCTAAATTGAACTGATTTAATTACTGGACTCTGAATTTAAAAGGAGAGCACAGCCGTGGGCACTACGGTGCCCGCAGCTAGTCTAATTCACGCTCACTCGGGCCACAATAATTCAATTAATAGATTTAAAAATATGGATAATCGTTTCCAACAAGTGCACACCACTTGTCACCGATTCAGCGCGCAATTAGAATGGGCGATGCCCGGGTTCGTTTGCTAGAAAAATTTCCGTATTCAAAAACTGCGCATTAATTGAATTGATTCGGCACCGAGGTGGAACATAAATTAGCCTAGCCACGGGACACCTTGGTCCCGAGGCCGCACTCAGACGACTACTCACTCATGAGAACTTGAACGACTAACAAAATCCTAAGAGTAAACATGCTTCTGTAATTGAATATTGATTTAAACGAAAATCCGAAAGCAAAACGCGGACAAACTCCCGCGAACTAAGATTTAAATGAAAACAAATCAAGAAGTACCCGAAGCAATAAGCGAATACGCGATCAAAACTTCAAAACTTCAATGGAACAAGCTCCAGAAAAATCAATCTCCAAGAGGAAGAACGGCTACTACTTGAGAGCAAAAGTTAGAATAAAGTTCGAATCCTAATTCGGCCTAAAATCGGGGTATTTAACCCTTCCCGAAGTCAACACACGTGGCCAGTCAACACTGGCTGTATAAAGCCCTCGGTATCGATACAGGAGAATTCTTGTATCGATACCCATACGTTCTGTTCCTGAAGTGGCCAACGGGTATCGATACAGGACAATCCCTGTATCGATACCGGTCCTCTAAGTTGACTTTTCAGCTTTTTGGTCGTCCTTGCTGGGGTCCCACCGGATCTCAACATGCCCCACATTCTTGGGTCCAATTGCACGCTCTCTTCCAACCTGTTACCTACAAAAACAAACAAAGACAAGAAAAACCAAGGACACACCGCATCAAGTGGAAAATGGAATAAAACCGCGCCTCTAACGCGCTAATTTGCCCTACTTAGGCGCTTATATCTATGACATTGCGCGCCTATCGACATCAATGTAAATGAATTTAATGAAAATGACATATCAACCAACGTAGCATGTGCATGATTCTTTGACCTGAAAAGATCAAATACGTAATTTCTAGGGATAATTCGGGGCATGTTGGTTTTTTACAAAAACACAATCATATCATTAAAAGGCCCAACAACTTTTATAAAGAAATTCATCCAAAATATGAAGATCAGGACTTAACGGGCAACCCTTCCAATGAGATAGACAAATTACATCAAAATAATTAGTATCTTTCATCGAGACAAAAGCACATCCTATAGAGCAGAGACTAAACACAGAGTTCGGCCAATAGAGCTAGTTAATGATAAAGAATTAGGCACACCTAAGAAGGCATAAATTCAAATCAATGCATAAACAATAGGGCACCGTGGATTCCAATTAAAAGACCTGAAACTAAAAGACTTAAACCAAACTAAAATGCAGTGGCGGTTTCATAAATTTTTAACAACATTTTCAAAAAATATCTTAAATTCTACTAGTTCTATTAACCGTCACCTATTCCAAATTTTACTTATCATATGAATAATGCGACAAAAATTACTAAACTACATAAGATGTTAATTATAATTGTTATCGGTGAATTTTTATATTTTGAGCTAAGCAAGCTTAATTGTGTGCATAAATACGTTGATATTATTTTATAGAAAATTGTGTGGTAAATAGATTCGCACATATGTTTTTTGGATACATGCTCTTGTTTTTTAAGATATGAGTTGATTGTCATTAGTGAGAAGCCAGAGCAAGACACCAATGACAATATGCATCTATTGTGTGATCTATATTGTGCTACCTCATTAGCAATCGTAACATTTTTTAGTGTTTCGTAACTTTTCAGCAATATGATTCGTAACATTTTCTATGATTCATAAAATATTGGTACGTCTCGTAACTTTTATAAAAAAAATCGTAACTTCTATTAATAAGAGAATCGATTAGGGATGCGTCCAATACATACCCAAATAAGGGTTGTATATTGTAGTCTTTCCCAGTAATACATACGGGCTTGGTAATACATATGGGCTTTTGCAAATTATATGTATGTATGAAAGGATAATAACCTATGTTTTTATTACGGGCTGGTACAAAAAAAAATATTTATTACCATTAAGGTCAGTCATTCTTTTTTAATTATCATTAAGGTCAATCACACTTTTTTGGCGTATAGGCACTTAGGGTGTACTTTTCCTATTATAAGATTTTTAATGGTTTAGATAATTTCATAGGGTACCCTAGGATTTTAGGCACTTTCATAAGGTACCCTTGTAACGCCCCGATTTTCAAAAGCATTAGTTAAGACAACTAATTAGGATTAATTTAATAAAAAGAGTTTCTATCATAGTACACGTTGAAAAACGTGAAGTGCATCCCATTACAAAATACTTAGTATGGTTTGAGAAATTAATATTACAGACCCAACATTAAAAATAAAGGGGTGGGTTCTACAAATTAAGGTTCAACTCTGGATTCCACGGCTCCTCCTGAGCCTGGTCTGTCGGAAAACCCTTGGCTCCGAAATAACCGTCTTCTTCGACACCAATGATACCTGCTTGATTACAGTCTGGCATAATATGACCGAGTCGCGAAGCAACATCATTGTATTATATCAGGGTCACACACAATGTAACACCGTGAGCGATAAATCACTCAATAGCTACTCTAACCCTCCCAACCCTTGCTTAACATATAAGTACAACATATATGATTGAAAAACAGTAATTAAAGGAATAAGCAGGTAATTAATCGTAAAGCAGAAAATAAACACATAATTAATTTCATTACTAGCCATTAACTTACATATTCATCTAAGTTCTCAACCTAGAGAACTTTCCTCCCGGTTAACCACTAAAGACTATAACCAAACTGTGATTTACTCCCCCCTTGTTTGCCCTTCACTCGAGAGCCCCGACAGAAGGTATAAGTTATGTTCTTAATCCAGCCGCTAGCCGTCTCGCAAGGATGAATTTCCCAAGGAAGAAACTGTACCACTGGGCTACGTATGACAACTGCTAGGTCCTGTAGGTATATAGTCGAAACTGGTCTATAATATTTCCACCCTTATAACGCCTCAGAATTCAAATGAAGCAAATCACAGAGTGTCACATCCTAGGGTTTCAAAATCAAGGCAGATTGCCAAACAATCCTCTGAAACAATCACGTAGCAGAACTACCATTCAACAACAATCTTGGAATAACTCCCCATCAATCAATTCCAATTCACTTTTCCATTAACCTCATCGTCTATGTGATATCCGCGTACGATCAACCAACCCGAGAACCTAGTTGTCCATTCTAACATTCAACACGTTTATAGAAAAGTGCACTTAACAGTAGAAGCAAAGCGATAACGATATCACGATGGTCACAACCGAATATCTCGATTCATAAGTTCACAAAATTCGAGTAATAAAAAACCAGGGGTCTAAACGTAATAAATTCAAACTACAGGGGCCAAAACGTAATTTAAAGAAAGTAAGGGTCACCAACGTCATTTTAAGTAAGTACAAGGTGTCCAACATAATTTCACGACTCTAGGGTCCTTAGTGTAATTTACAAATTCTGGGGGCCTTTTTGTAAATAAACATAATACGAGGGCAAAAACATAATTTTGCCACTGACAAGGGTAAATACGTAAAAATACTTTATTTTAGTTAGTAAAGTCCTAACTTATCACAAAACGCAATTCCTTTTTTTTTTGCTAAGTACAAAACTACACACATTATGTAATTTACACACACGAGGGTAAAATGGTCATTTTACACCCAAAGGGCATTTTAATCATTTCGTTACACTCCTAAATTCCCAGTAGTGACACTTAGCTGATAAAAATAGGTTTCGTAAATAATACACAAGTACGCACGCCAACTTTCACAAAATTATACTTTAAGCCCCTAATTTTAACACAACGATCAAGAACAAGGTTAAGCACAATAAATTCATGGAAAAACTCATATAAACACTTAGTAAAGTCTTAAACATGCTTATAATAGCTAAAAACATGAACCACAATGAATCTAAGGTTTACTAAGCACAAAAACACGGTTTGGGGTAAAAAGGGTCACATCGCATTTTGGCTCGGATTTCGTGAAACCCTTGTCTTGGGGCTTTAACCCATCAATTCTAAATTACTCATAGACTATTCTAACTCATTCAAAAGCTTGGAATAGGTTGGGTACGAGTTTCTACCTTGTTTTGCAAAGATTTGGCGAAAAATGGGTTTTTGCGAAAAATCGGTGGATGGAGCTCTTTGGCCGGCCTTGGGTGGCTTTGGTGGTGAAATGTGGGTACCTTGGAGTGTGTTGGATGATCTTGAAGTGGAAGATGATAGGTGGGAGCTTGTGGTTGATGTTTTGAAGTGAAAACCCAAATTTCTTGACTTTTCTCACTCTAAAACTTGAAGGATGGTAATGGGGCTATGTGTTCTTGGTTTGGGAGTTCTTGGGAGAGTTTGGAGGAGGAAGAGAGTGAAGGACAGGGGCAGTACAGGGTGTGGACGAATTTGGGGTTTGGGGGAGTATAAAATGGGTTTTGGGTGAAGTTTGGAGTGTAGGATGGGTGAAAGAAGTACCATAGTGGGTTAGGAAGTGATGGGGGAGGGTGAGGGAGTGTGAAATCAGTCTTGGGGAGAGTGAGGGGACTGATTTTGTGGTGTAGTGTGGTGTTGGGTTGATTTGGAACAAGTAGTGGGGTGGTTGGTTGAGTGTGGAGTGAGTATGTATGTATGTATAAAGTACATGTATGCACATATGTGTGTATATGTATACTAGTATTGCTTGTGTATGTGTATGAACTTGTATAATTACGTATGAAATGAATTTATAAAAATGTAATGCTCGCGATTAAAATGTAAAAGTGCCTTAGGGTCGAATTTGTAGCAATTTGAAAGTATTAGGGTATAAACCGTAGTAATTACAAATTAAGGGCTCTAAGTGCAATTAGAAATTAAATAACGCAATTAAAGTAATTCAAACAAAATTAAATAATCCTAAATTTTATTAAAAATTTCGGATTATTACAATCCTAGGGTTTTAGGTGGCATGGGTAGAGAGAGAGAGAGAGGCAAAGGAGTTGGGAGGAGCTTTTCCCGAGAAAATGGAGCGCGACGTGCATTTCCTCCAAAAAGTGGAGCGTCTGGTACTTTCCCCAATAACCTAAGAAATTAAAATCTTCAAATAATAATTTTCTGTCTCGATAAATTCTTGGAAAATATTTATGACCAGACCACAATGTAACGGATTATTACAACCCTAGGGTTTTAGGTGGGGTGGGTATATATATATATATATATATATATATATATATAGAGAGAGAGAGAGAGAGAGAGAGAGAGAGAGAGAGAGAGAGAGAGAGAGAGAGAGGGAGAGAGAGAGAGAGAGAGAGGCAAAGAGTTGGGAGGAGCTTTTCCCGAAAAAATGGAGCACGACATGCATTTCCTCCAAAAAGTGGAGCGGCTGGTACTTTCCCCAATAACCTAAGAAATTAAAATTTTCAAATAATAATTTTTTGTCTCGATAAATTCTTGGAAAATATTTATGACCAGACCACAACGTAAAAGCAAATTAATCTTATGAGAAAAATTCACATTAAGTATTGGAAGTCATTTTTTCTCGTACTTATATGCCTTTTGGAATTCACTTGAAGTAAGTATTGAAAATATCAGACACACAAAAATATCACAGACCACAGATGTGACAAAAAATGACTTCTTAGCCGTCCGATGTTGTGGGTCACGTGCATTGGGTAGGTCAATTAAGAACTCTCGTTGCGATGGCTTATGGGATATTTTCAATGTTGAATGGTAAAACTTAAAAGGTCACAAATCGTAAGAAGGTTCTGATCAATCAAGATTTTGAACGGTCCAAGATCCATCACCAATTAGCAGCCTTAACCTCTTAATGGCTTTTTTAGATCCATAGATTTGGGGCCTCACTACAGGGTTGTAGCGAGGTCAATCCGACCGACCATCTCGATACCGATTGCTTGGATTTGATCTAAACTCAAAATGCTCCGAGTCATTTATTGTTTGGATTAAAATTCGAACGTTCATTGCCGAAATAGACAACCGAATGGCCTGAGGGTTGTAGTGAGGCCCTCGCTACAGGACCCAAACGGCACAAAGCTTTTGATCCATTCTTGAATACTGAATAGCCGCCCCTGCAACTGTCCTTTTCTTTTGCTTATTATTTCTTCCGTCTTATTTCTTTTTTAACTTATTTTTAGATCGATATATAAAATATTTGTGAGCGTAGTTTTTTTTTTTTTTTGACATTTTTCACGGAACTTTATGCCAATTTCAAATGATTGTTTGAGATGGGGAAATTTTAAGGGCTCAAAGTGCATTGGATGCTGTGAATTAATGACAGTTAAATGTTTGGGTGCTGTGAGAATTGCAACGCGTATGATTCGGTGGGCTAAGCTAATCTGGTTTCCTCTATTTTGCGAGCTCAATCTCACCATTCACTTGCAGGGAACACAATTAGTGCTAGAGCAAAACTCTGTAAGGACTGATATCATTTCAAAAAAGTTAATAATACCTACGAGGTTTCAAATCTGAGACTTTAAGAGGGAGTAAACCCTAAGACCTTTGATCACCAACCATTGGATTATCTTTCATTAGTGGCTGGCTTGCCATAGAAAGCTTGCCGCATTCTTGTCGGATTGCCACTAAAAAAAAGTTGTGTTCATAATTCATATGCAAAGGATGGAGCCAAAGGGGAACAAGCGGTGGTGGCCGTCATCACAAGATTTTCAAAAAGATAAAATTATTATATAGAAAATAAATTTTCATCTCCAAATTATATAGACTCGCCACCACTAGATTTTTTTTCGTTGAATGGATGAATATTCATAATACAGTTTGTCTTTTTTAATTTTTAAGTACATATTTTCGCCACCACAAAGGTAAAATCTTGCCTCCGTCCCTGTTCATATGGCTATGCAAAAAGAGGCATTTGATCTTTTGTTCTTTGCTTGAGTTTCCTCCTCTCAAATCTGAAAGATGGATCTTGGCTGGCTAAATGGCGTCTTTAATGAATTGGGTGGGCATGTCTGCAGGTTGGAAGAGGAAAAATCTCTCCATAAAGGCATAAATAAACTTGTGCCAAAGCTCTCTCCTGCCTGGCATAAATTAACTTGTGCTAAAACACTCTCTCCTGCCTGGCATAAATTAACTTGTGCTAAAACACTAAGTTTTGGGGGGAGTGTTGTGCTAAAACACTAAGTATAAAAATATAAACGAATCAACTAGAAAGAACAAAACACAAGATTTACGTGCTTTCCCTCAAGCACAAAGCAAGAAGGTATGTCCGCGGGTAAAGAGAAAAATGATTCACTATAAACAGAGAGAGAACAACAAGCTAGCTATACCCGTAACTCAATTTGAAGTACTTAATAGATATATTGGGACAAATGTCTCACAAATACGATGGAGACAAACTCACAAACTCCCTAATATCTAATCCCAAGAAAAATACTAAAAAACACTAAACCCAAGTTTTCTACCAAGAATTCCATGGGGCCTCTCGCGAAAGGATTCACCCAAGAAGTTCAAACCCTAACAACCCTCAAGGCTGCTATTTATAAGAAAGTACATCAAATTAGGTCAAAAGGGGCCTCAATACTCATTGCCTTCGTTAAACCGGTACGTTCAACCGTTCGGATAGACTTGACACCCATCTGGACGAGAAAAACAGAGAACTTCCTCAACGATCAGAAACGAAACCCTACGCACCACGAACACTGCATCTTTCTTCAAAATGTCAAATTCAAGGCAAAACTCCAATAGGGTGAGGAATGGGAGAATCATTAGTAGTGCTAGCCTTGATATGGAAGGTGTCCTAAGTCCTAACCAAGATCCAAAAGCAGAGCTTGTATTTTATTTTATTTTTGACGAAGGAACAGCCCCACAACTAGGCCACAAATGCTCCCAACGACATGACCCAAATCTCCGGGGGAGCTAGCGTGACCACACTAGTCATGGCCCCCCACTTACTGCAAGGGTACTCGCCCTAACCACCCCTTGTATTACATCTTGAAGTCACATTGCTGCAGTCCGAGGAGAATAGAACTCTGGTTGTACTCTGGGTATTTTTTCCCCCCTGGCAATTAGTGTAGGGTGTTTCGGGAAAGCTTGCATGCACCTCAAACTAATCCTTATAGCTCATTCTACAATCGTTACACAAGCTTACGCGTGGGGGTGAGGTGCCCAAGAGTTACTGACAAAGAGAGTCCAACCATACCTTCACATCTTCAAAATGAAGAATCATATCACTCCAACCATGCAAGTTTCATTTCTTCATTTGAGGTCTTTATTTTGAAAAACCCTCTTTGATTCTTTAAATATGAAAAATCACCAACATTATTCATTTCATTTTAATATCTCAAGATGTATTTAATCTAAGATATTATAATTTAATTTTATAACAATTTGTACCATTGGGAATAGAGGTGTCAAACGGGTCGTGCCCTGCCGGCATGGCCCATTTAATTTTGTGCCAAACGTGCTTCGTGCCGTGCCAAACTGTTTACTAAACCAAGACGTGCCGTGCCCGCCCATTTACTAAACCATGTCATGACGTGCAGTGTCGTGCCTTTTCTTAATCGTGTCATGCCGTGCCGGCCCGTGTACTAAACCATGTCGTGCCGTGCCGTGCCGTGCCTTTTCTTAATCGTGTCATGCCTTGCCAGCACATTTACTTAATCGTGCCGCGTCGTGTTGTGCCATTTTGTAATCGTGCAGTGTCATGCGTGCCCGTGCTGGCCCATCTTTGAGTTTCATCGAATTTCTTTGTATAATCTGGCCAAGTTTTGTTGAAAAAAAAATTGTATATCTAATAACTATAGCTATATTGACTTATTAAAAAGTATATAACATATAATTCAATTTTTTTTGGTATAATCTAGCCAAGTTTTAGCGTATTGAGATTCACAAAATATTTGTATTAACTTATTAAAAACTGTATAACATATAATTAGAAAATCCATCATTAAAAATTAATTTTTTTGGTACATTAAAAATTAGTATTTGTTGTGTTGTGCCCTGGACCGTGCCCGACCCAGTTCTGTGCCGTGCCCGTGCTGTGCCCATCTAAAACCGTGTTTGTGTCGTGCCCGTGCCAGCCCGGCCCGTTTGACACCTCTAGTTGGGAAGGTGTATATACCTTCAAAATAAGACCACTTTTCAATATATTTTAGTAACATTAGAAACTTGAAAAACTTAAAATTCGGAGAGGGAGTTGGGTTTTGAAGGCAAATTGAATGAAAATTTGAAAAGTAAAAATAGCAATGAATAATTGTGATTGAAGTGAGTGAACAGTAACATTTTTCAATTGCACTTTTTGATTAAAATAAATTATTTTGATTCTCCAAAATAAAGAAATGGATTTGAGTCTTAGAGACGCTCTTATAAGCTGTCTCAAGTTAAGACGACCGGGTCAACCCCTTAGATTGTATTCTGGATATTTATGTGAGAAACTTTTTCCCTTTGTAAGTGGATTTTGAGGTAGTTTCTGTTTCTTTGTATGGTTTGGTTTTCCCTGAGATCTAGGCCTCTCCAAGATCTTAATTTTTTGTTTTGGCTCTCTGTTTGGTTTCAATGGTCTTGCACTCTTCCGGCAACTACATGCACACAAATGACACAATACACTCTCACTCACTCTCACATGAACACTGCCATCCCACACATTTATTTATTCTAATATCTAAATAGGAGAGTATCAGTTTGGTGTCTTCATTAAAGCCCCGTCACATTTTTCAAAAAAAAAAAAAAAAACTCCATCCAACAATTGATAGTTCCGATCCATTCCGATTTGAAGTGGACCTTTGTCAAGCAAAAACAAAATTCAAAAGAGACCGTGTGAAGTAGAATTGCTTCTTTGGCTTCGACAGTTAGTTCTACAATCACATCCAATGTCTAATTTTATTTGTTGAATTGTGTCTGTGGGTACCCAATTTCTTTTTTGTATTTTTAATTTTTTTTTTATAAAAATAAAATTTGCACACGCATTGCGCGCGCGTGTCCCAGAGTCTAGTACACATAATTTGGGGGAGACGGTTTCCCCACCTTCTCTCCCACACTTGAAACTCATACACACACGTACATAAATAATACACAAATACACCTAATAATGCAACTCTCCGATCACATATTCAATCACCGTATTCTAGCTCCTTATCACTTGTGGAATATTAAATTTATATGGGAGAATCTAAATAAATACTTAGTGGATGACTCACTAACCTTCTGCTGTGGTGTTTTAGTCTTGAGAAATTCAAAAACTGTTTCGATGAATTGATTCTTGAAAATTATAATTAAGATCGATCTTACTAACCTTCTGCTATGGTGTTTAAGTCTTGAAAAATTCAGAAACTGTTTCAACAAATTGACTCTTGAAAATTATACTCCAATTAAGATCAATGTGGCATGTGACCCACGTGGATAAAATCTAACCGTCGTCTATCTTCAATTCTTTGCTCCTCACCATTCACAAACAAATGGCCCACAACCCAACCAAGATTTGTTATGTCCAACAATTATTTATACCAAAACTTAATGATTAGCAAGAAAAACATCATAAAATAAGAACCTAGAAAAAGAATACAATCCGCATATATATCTTATTGATTGTTTAAAAAGAAATAAAAATGCCAACAATTGGCATACTACATTCAACTTTTGTATCAAACAAATAAATGAAATAAATCACTCATAAACAAACCATATAACAAACACAACACACCTCTTAAGATAAAGAAATTCATGCTACTAGAAGTCTCCTTAAAAATCACCCACAAAAGCCCTAAGATTCGCATATGATGATCCTCCTTCTTTAGTCGCATCCTTTGCCAATTCCTTCCACTTTTCAGCATTCCTCCTAACTTCTTCCCCCTTTTCTCCTTCTCCCATAACCACTTCTATGCACCTTTTCACCTCATAACCTTCAGCTATTCCTTGTTCATTCACTGTCAACCTCACCCCGACTTTGAATGTGTCAATCAAAAGCTTCGCGTTTATCGGTTGGTCTGTAAACAACGGTAAACCCACCACCGGAACACCGCAAGCCAAAGTCTCTAGCGAAGAGTTTCACCCGCAGTGAGTCACGAAACAACCCAAAGAAGGGTGCGAAAGAACCTCTACTTGAGAACACCACGGCACAATCATCCCTTGCCTCTCTAGTTCTTCTCTGCAACTTAGTTTGTTGCCATTTTCGGTATCTTTTATAACCCACAAGAAAGGCCTCTAGCTTTCGAGTAACCCACGTGCAATCTCCTTCATTTGTTGATCTGATGCCCCGAGAAAGCTTCCAAATGATACATACACGACTGATAATCGGGGCTTTGCATCCAACCACTCGACAATACCATCAATCCTTGATTTTTGTACAAGGTCACACCCATACGCGGTGTCTGACTTATCTTTTCCGTCCAACAATGCTTGTGGGACTAACGGTCCTATCGCGACCAAGTTGTACTTGTCAATAGCTCTCAATTCCTCTTCTTCTAACGAATCAAATGTGTTTACAAGTACCGTTGGCTTCTTTGACTCTGCATCCAGCGTTTCTAGCTGCTCTTCAAATGCTGGCAATGCGAAAGGATTCGCTGACTTTGAAGGGAGCATAAAAGTTGGAAGATCGCGGCGAGTGAGGGGTGGCAAGCCGGGTAATGTTACCTGGCTGCAGCTTGAATTATCAGTGCTGATTTTTCTAATTTCATCCCCATGGCCGTTGAAATAATAGTAGTAGATATCGAATATAGCGGCTGGTTGCACTTGCACCCATAGAGGTGCGGAAGCAATGTTAAAATCGCGAGCCACTTGGGCTGCCCACGGAAGAAGCATGCAATAGACTAGGCATGTTATCGGGAGACCCTCGTTAGCACTTGCGGTGATGAGTTCGACCATGGCTTTGGTACTGCGGCTCTTGAATTCCGACCTGAAGTGGTTAAGGTCCACGCTCAAAGTGACCCCGTTGTCATAGCCATCGGAGAAGTAAGCGAAGGTTAAGCCCTCTGGGGCTGGGGAGGCATTGTTCGATTCCTTTCCTCGCCGGACAAAGTGACTTGTGAGTACGGTGACCTTCACGCCCATTTTTACGAGGTTTTTGGCGAATTGGAGAGAGGGGTTTAGGCTGCCGTGTGACGGAAAAGTTAAGAGGAGGATGTGACGGTGCACCATGTTTGGCTACTGAATCTTGAGTTGTGAAGTACTACCGTAATCAAACGTAATGGACCTCACATCTCCTCGATCAAGTTCATTCATCATTACACAAAAACTTTCCCTCTCCCCTTCTCTCTATCTCTCTCTTTTTCAAATAATAATCCTGTGTTTGGTTGATAATTTTGAGAAGAATATTTTGAAAAATATTTTGGAGATAGTGTTTGGATGAGTTTTTGGAAAAAGTAATAATAATTAGAGAAAAGTGTAATAACTGGAGAGAGAAATGGGAATAACGATTGAAAAAAGGGCTATGAGTAGAGAGAGAAATGTGATTAATGATCGGAGAGATGAGAAATGGGGAAAGAGAAAATCCCTTTCAATGTGATCATTTTTATGAGGCTGCGTCACAAAAATTGATTTCCATTATTGTACTAATTAAAATCAAATTTACAATTGCTTTTATAGCGTAAACTGGCCTTTAGGATGAAATAAGAAAATTACTCAAACTCAACCACTCCCTCACGTGCCCAAAAAAACTAAACACTCTCAAGTCCCGCCCCTCGCATATATGCAAGTGCACACGCGGAGTATGTGCCCAACGCTAGTAGATTGCTACTTCCCAACGACAAGGCGTAAAATGTGCGTTTCGGAAATGTGGTCATTATCAACCAAAAATGTTGTCGCTTACGGAATCCGAACACTTGAGCAGCTCACTTCGGTTGACCATGCTGAAATGTGGTCATTATCAACCAAAAATGTTGTCATTAGAAACTTCAACAAAAATTTCAAACACTTTGTCGTCACGGCAAACGTCAATCTGCTCCTTTCTCTATTGTAAATAACATAGTAAAAAACTTCTCAATCCATTTCATATACAAAGCAAGAATTTTCTTGTCCTTCACCAATCGAACCACCAAATATTCGCAACCCAGAAATTCCTTTAACCATTCACCTTCCCCAACTCAAAATTCAGTAGCCAAAATGGTGCAGCACGCTCACATCCTCCTCATAACTTTTCCAACACACGGAAGCCTAAACCCCTCGCTCCAATTTGCCAAAAACCTTGTAAAAATGGGCGTAAAGGTCACCGTACTAGCAAGTCGCTTTGTCCAGCGGCAAATGATATCGAACAACGCATCTCCAACTGCAGACGGCTTAACCTTCGCTTACTTCTCCGACGGCTACGACAACGGGATCAATTTGAGCGTCGACCTTAACCACTTCAGGTCAGAATTCAAGAGACGCAGCACAGAAGCCATGGTTGAACTCATCACCGCAAGTGCAAACGAGGGCCTCCCGATAACATGCATAGTATACGGCATGCTTCTTTCGTGGGCAGCCCAAGTGGCTCGTGATTTTGACATAGCTTCTGCACCTCTATGGGTGCAACCGGCCGCTATATTTGATATCTACTACCATTATTTCAACGGCCATGGGGATGAGATTAGAAAAATCAGCACTGATAATTCAAGCTGCAGCCAGGTAACATTACCCGGCTTGCCACCCCTCACTCGCTGCGATCTTCCTACTTATATGCTCCCTTCAAAGTCAGCGAATCCTTTCGCATTGCCAGCATTTGAAGAGCAGCTAGAAACGCTGGATGCAGAGTCGAAGAAGCCGACGGTACTTGTAAACACGATTGATTCGTTAGAAGAAGAGGCATTGAGAGCTATTGACAAGTACAACTTGCTTGCAATAGGACCGTTGATCCCACAAGCATTGTTGGATGGAAAAGATAACTCAGACACCACGTATGGGTGTGACCTCGTACAAAAATCAAGGATTGATGGTATTGTCGAGTGGTTGGATGCAAAGCCCAGATTATCAGTCGTGTATGTATCATTCGGAAGCTTTCTCGGGGTATCAGATCAACAAATGGAGGAGATTGCACGTGGGTTACTCGAAAGCCAGAGGCCTTTCTTGTGGGTTATAAAAGATACCGAAAATGGCAATAAACTAAGTTGCAGAGAAGAACTAGAGAGGCAAGGGATGATCGTGCCGTGGTGTTCTCAAGTAGAGGTTCTTTCGCACCCTTCTTTGGGTTGTTTCGTGACTCACTGCGGGTGGAACTCTTCGCTGGAGACTTTGGCTTGCGGTGTTCTGGTGGTGGGTTTACCATTGTTTACAGACCAACCGATAAACGCGAAGCTTTTGGTTGACACTTTCAAGATTGGGGTGAGACTAACAGTGAATGAACAAGGAATAGCTGAACGGGATGAAGTGAAAAGGTGCATAGAAGTGGTTATGGGAGAAGGAGAAAAGAGGGAAGAAATTAGGAGGAATGCTGAAAAGTGGAAGGAATTGGCAAAGGATGCGACTAAGGAAAGAGGATCATCACATGTGAATCTTAAGGCTTTTGTGGGGGATTTTTAAGGAGACTTCTGGTTGCATAAATTTCCTTTTCTAACTTGGTGTATTCTGTTTATTATATGGTTGGTTTGTGGGTGATTTAGTTCATTTATTTGTTTGATACAAAAGCTGAATGTAGTATGCCTGTAGGTGGCTTTTTTTTTTTTATTGAACAATCAATGAATGATTTTTCCGCCATATCAGCAATGGACCAATATGTTTACGAATTTGGCTGTCACTTTCAATTTTGTGAATGTTAATAATTCTCAGGTTTACATAGTTCTGTCTCTGGTGTATGAAAGTATCAACTTGCTTCGACACTGGAAATATCTTTTTAAACAAAGGAGACTGTCATTTCCCAGGGACAAGATCCCAAGTTACCATTCAAAGTGAAGCATTCTCTTTCCCCTTGCTTCAACATCTATATAGTGTAGATTATGTGGAAAATTATTACCAAAAAGAAGTCAAATAAATGAATAATTCATGCATGAAATCAAAATGATACTTTAATACTATCGTCATTTTTTTAAAGATTTTAACTAGTATTAAGTATTGAGAATACGTACCAAATTGTAATGTTGCTTCATTTCATACGTACCCGCAGTCCACCATAGCTGCTTGTCATTATCTTTGTAGTATCAAGGGCTCTCTTCAAGTCAGATGAGTGTACCATAGAGATCTTAGGCCCGCTGGATAGTCTATGAGCTACCTTCAGAAGGAAAAAAAAAAATAGTAATAATGATATTTTGTTAAGTATCATAGACTGAAGGCAGAAAAGTTTGTCGATCGCCTGACTCAAAACTTACTGCAGTTGCTTGTTTTCTTCCCACATTATTTAACTCGATATCCAGATGGCCCCGAAGATTAAAGTACCATATCATAACCAAAATAGATAACACATACAACATTAATCTTGCATACACAAGTGCTATTTATCCACTAAGTCTCAAAACAACAATTGCACAATAAGATTACATTGATCGTTTAACTCCTGAATTGCTTCATACAATACATGAAAGGACACAAATGCCAGTTAATTAAAGGGAAAACTACGATACAGTCGTATTTTGTGATGCAATCTGCATCTACAAAGATGGCCTAATTTGTAGGAGGTTTTTTTCATAGTAAGGTTACTTGTGTAATTTTGTTGTAGGGTTTTTTTAGGACTAAATGTTGGGCTTGTGAACCTTAATTCGATTTGTGTCACTCTTTGCTGACAGCTCGGGTTTCAACCAAGGCAGGAGTATTGCGGTAATAGGTGATGTAAACCCTAGGTTATAAATGATTTCTCTATGTATGTTGAGAATGTTTTCTTGAAAAAACAGCGTTTGTGTTTAAATATTATGTTCACGTGCTATTTCAATTTTGTGGATCATTGTGGCTTGAATATCTAGTTTACATCATTTAGGGACTTATTTCCCACGAATATAAAGACAACCCAATTCCTTTTTCAGGTCAGCCTGAGTTTCTCATTCTTATGCACACGATATTCTTTGCTAACTATATTGATCTTTTAGCTGCACTGTGTAAAGATTCACCAAGAGGATTTTCTGTTGTCACCAAAAAGTGCAGAAATCTTATGCCATTGTTCGGAAACAGGTTCTGAAAAAAGGACTGCTCCTAAATTCTGGGGCAAAAGAATAGAAGAAGCATTGAACTCCTTCACGCAAGCTCGACTACGCTCTTGCAATTGGGTCATTGCGCATACGGGTTGGATGTCTAATTATCGAGGTGGTAATGAGTTTACCCATGATAATAATTAGGTGATAATGTGGACTTTTGTTGCTCTTCAGGGGGGCATTGGACTAATAAATTGTATGCTACATCAATTTAAACTTGCTCAATCTGTTGAATTACGACCTTATAATGCAACTGCACCCTCGAGCCCAGTTGTTTTTGTTTATCTATTCTTGATTTATCCACTTGGTCAATCTGATTGGTTTTTTGCACCTAGCTTTGGTTTATCAACTATATTCATTTCGATTCATCCTTTAGCAATCAAATGCATGATGCAACTAGAAAACCTGCAAATTAGGTCTAAAAGGGCATTTTATACATGGACGAAATAACGTTGATTCAACAACCAAAAACAATATAAAAAATTAAGGCTGGTTGTTTGTATCACAACGGATTATAACTCCTAGACCACTACTATCTCTCTTAAACCAAAGAACGAGTCATCCCACTCACACTCCAGCACACTAAAGAAAACTCACACACACCCTTCACCATAAGCTTCGATGAAAACTAATCGACCAAAAAAAAAAAAAAAACCTCACAACATCATAAAATCTGTCACCAGCAAAACCACCGACCACAAACCATGAATCACCGGCGATCTCAAGGGGACAAAATAAGACAATCTATAAGACAAATTCGTGTCATGTCAAGGGGACAAAATAATTTTTTGAAAACATTGTTGAAAAAGAAATTAGGACAGATGGAGTGTAATGACGAGTGTTCGATTGGAGAGATGTGGGGTTCACCAAATTTGGTTATCCAATGGACAAAATTTGAGCAAATATTGCTAACCTTAGCAATCTTTTAGGACTATAGTTAGGCCATTATAGATGCCCAGAGGGTCACAAAATTACAGTCACCATAACATAAGGCAAAGTGTTTAGGACTAACAAATATTTATGGAAATGACTACAATACACACCCTTTATTTGGGTGTATCATATGCACCTATTGTATGGTCCAGATTCTGCCACCTCATCGGCATTCGTAACATTTTTTAGTTTTTCGTAACTTTTCAGCAATATGATTCGTAACATTTTCTATGATTCGTAACATTTTTATGTGTCTCGTAATTTTTATAAAAAAATTCGTAACTTTTACAAAAGAAATCGTAATTTCTACAAAAAATTTGTAACTTTTATAAGAGTGTCTATCATACACACCCAAATAAAGGGTCTGTATTGTAGCATTTTCCAATATTTATAGATGCTTAGATTTTGAATTATGGATCTTAGATTTTTAGACTATAATTAGAATCTATAAATTATTTAGATGATAGATGCTAACTAATCTCAATTTCAAGATCAATAGAATCAATTCTAATAATATATAAAAGGAGAAAATCCCTTTCAGTGTGATCATTTTTATGAGGCTGCGTCACAAAAATTGATTTCCATTATTGTACTAATTAAAATCAAATTTACAATTGCTTTTATAGCGCAAACTGGCTTTTAGGACGAAATAAGAAAAATACTTAAACTCAACCACTCCCTCACACGCCCAAAAAAACTAACCACTCCCAAGTCCCACCCCTCGCATATATGGAAGTGTACACACGGAGTATGTGCCCAACCGGTAGTAGATTGCTAATTCCCAACGACAAGGCGTAAAATGTGCGTTTGGTATCATTGTCGCTTACGGAATCCGAACACTTGAGCAGCTCACTTCGGTTGACCATGCTGAAATGTGGTCATTATCAACCAAAAATGTTGTCATTAGAAACTTCAACGTTAAAAAAGACTTCATGAAGTTGGTCTTCTAGAATTTTTTGAACAACAAAAATTTCAAACACTTTGTCGTCACGGCAAACGTCAATCTGCTCCTTTCTCTATTGTAAATAACATAGTAAACAACTTCTCAATCCATTTCATATACAAAGCAAGAATTTTCTTGTCCTTCACCAATCGAACCACCAAATATTCGCAACCCAGAAATTCCTTTAACCATTCACCTTCCCCAACTCAAAATTCAGTAGCCAAAATGGTGCAGAACCCTCACATCCTCCTCTTAACTTTTCCGTCACACGGCACCCTAAACCCCTCTCTCCAATTCGCCAAAAACCTCGTAAAAATGGGCGTGAAGGTCACCGTACTCGCAAGTCACTTTGTCCGGCGAGGAATGGAATCGAACAACGCCTCCCCAGCTCCAGAGGGCTTAACCTTTGCTTACTTCTCCGATGGCTATGACAACGGGGTCACTTTGAGCATGGACCTTAACCACTTCAGGTCGGAATTCAAGAGCCGCAGTACCAAAGCCATGGTCGAACTCATCACCGCAAGTGCTAACGAGGGTCTCCCGATAATATGCGTAGTATACGGCATGCTTCTTTCGTGGGCAGCCCAAGTGGCTCGCGATTTTAACATAACTTCCGCACCTCTATGGGTGCAACCGGCCGCTATATTCGATATCTACTACTATTATTTCAACGGCCATGGGGATGAAATTAGAAAAATTAGCACTGATAATTCAAGCAGCAGCCAGGTTACATTAGCCGGCTTGCCACCCCTCACTCGCCGCGATCTTCCAACTTATATGCTCCCTTCAAAGTCAGCGAATCCTTTCGCATTGCCAGCATTTGAAGAGCAACTAGAAACACTGGATGCAGAGTTGAAGAAGCCAACGGTACTTGTAAACACGTTTGATTCATTAGAAGAAGAGGCATTGGGAGCTATTGACAAGTACAACTTGTTTGCAATAGGACCGTTGATCCCACAAGCATTGTTGGATGGAAAAGATAACTCAGACACCACGTATGGGTGTGACCTCGTACAAAAATCAAGGATTGATGGTATTGTCGAGTGGTTGGATGCAAAGCCCAGATTATCAGTTGTGTATGTATCATTCGGAAGCTTTCTCGGGGTATCAGATCAACAAATGGAGGAGATTGCACGTGGGTTACTCGAAAGCCAGAGGCCTTTCTTGTGGGTTATAAAAGATACCGAAAATGGCAATAAACTAAGTTGCAGAGAAGAACTAGAGAGGCAAGGGATGATCGTGCCGTGGTGTTCTCAAGTAGAGGTTCTTTCGCACCCTTCTTCGGGTTGTTTCGTGACTCACTGCGGGTGGAACTCTTCGCTGGAGACTTTGGCTTGCGGTGTTCCGGTGGTGGGTTTACCATTGTTTACAGACCAACCGATAAACGCGAAGCTTTTGGTTGACACTTTCAAGATTGGGGTGAGACTAACAGTGAATGAACAAGGAATAGCTGAACGGGATGAAGTGAAAAGGTGCATAGAAGTGGTTATGGGAGAAGGAGAAAAGAGGGAAGAAATTAGGAGGAATGCTGAAAAGTGGAAGGAATTGGCAAAGGATGCGACTAAGGAAGGAGGATCATCACATGTGAATCTTAAGGCTTTTGTGGGGGATTTTTAAGGAGACTTCTGGTTGCATAAATTTCCTTATCTAACTTGGTGTATTCTGTTTATTATATGGTTGGTTTGTGGGTGATTTAGTTCATTTATTTGTTTGATACAAAAGCTGAATGTAGTATGCCTGTAGGTGGTTTTTTTTTTTATTGAACAATCAATAAATGATTTTTCCGCCATATCAGCAATGGACCAATATGTTTACGAATTTTGCTGTCACTTACTATCGTCATTGTTTTTAAGATTTTAAGTCGTATTAAGTATTGAGAGTACGTACCAAATTTAATGTTGCTTCATTTCATACGTACCCGCAGTCCACCATAGCTGCTTGTCATTATCTCTGTAGTATCAAGGGCTCTCTTCAAGTCAGATGAGTGTACCATAGAGATCTTAGGCCCCCTGGATAGTCTATGAGCTACCTTCAGAAGGAAAAAAAAAAATAGTAATAATGATATTTTGTTAAGTATCAAAGAATGAAGGCAGAAAAGTTTGTCGATCGCTTGACTCAAAACTTACTGCAGTTGCTTGTTTTCTTCCCACATCATTTAACTCGATATCCAGATGGCCCCGAAGATTAAAATACCAAATCATAACCAAAATAGATAACACATACAACATTAATCTTGCATACACAAGTGCTATTTATCCACTAAGTCTCAAAACAACAATTGCACAATAAGATTACACTGATCGTTTAACTCCTGAATTGCTTCATACAACGCATGAAAGGACACAAATGCCAGTTAATTAAAGGGAGAACTACCATACAGTCGTCTTTTGTGATGCAATCTGTATCTACAAAGATGGCTTGATTTGTAGGAGTTTTTTTTTTTTTGTAGTAGTACGGTTACTTGTGTAATTTTGTTGTAGGGTTTTTTTAGGACTAAATGTTGGGCTTGTGAACCTTAATTCGATTTGTGTCACTCTTTGCTGATAGCTCGGGTATCAACCAAGGCAGGAGTATTGCGGTAATAGGTGATGTAAACCCTAGGTTATAAATGCTTTCTTTGTGTATGTTGAGAATGTTTTCTTGAAAAAGCAGCGTTTGTGTTTAAATATTATGTTCACGTGCTATTTCAATTTTGTGGATCATTGTGGCTTGAATATCTTGTTTACATCGTTTAGGGACTTATTTCCCACGAATGTAAAGACAACCCAATTCCTTTTTCAGGTCAGCCTGAGTTTCTCATTCTTATGCACACGATATTCTTTGCTAACTATATTGATCTTTTAGCTGCAGTGTGTAAAGATTCACCGAGAGGATTTTCTGTTGTCGCCAAAAAGTGCAGAAATCTTATGTCGTTCGGAAACAGGTTCTGAAAAAAGGACTGCTCCTAAGTTCTGGGGCAAAAGAATAGAAGAAGCATCGAACTCCTTCATGCAAGCTCGACTGCGCTCTTGCAATTGGGTCATTGCGCATACGGGTTGGATGTCTAATTATCAAGGTGGTAATGAGTTTACCCATGATGATAATTAGGTGATAATGTGGACTTTTGTTGCTCTCCAGGGGGGCATTGGACTAATAAATTGTATGCTACGTCAATTTAAACTTGCTCAATCTGTTGCATTACGACCTTATAATGCAATTGCACCCTCTAGCCCAGTTGTTTTTGTTTATCTATTCCTGATTTATCTACTTGGTCAGTCTAATAGGTTTTTTGCACCTAGCTTTAGTTTATCAACTATATTCATTTCGATTCATCCTTTAGCAATCAAATGCATGATGCAACTAGAAAACCTGCAAATTAGGTCTAAAAGGGCATTTTATACATGGACGAAATAACGTTGATTCAACAACCAAAAACAATATAAAAAATTAAGCATTCACCATTGGATTCGAATTGAGGCGATAGAAGTGTCAGATTCGAGTTAATTACAGGAATTCCGATAGTTATGAGAAGAAATGGATGGATACAGACCTGGAATCCGAATGTTCCATTGGAAACAAAAAATTGTTCGAGCAATTGCCAAGGAAATTGTTCACTCCATCAACTGGAAAACTGTGAGAAAGTGTTTGAGATTAGGTGTGGCTAGCATCTCCAATCCTAACCCTTTTTTTATACCCAATTTGGGTAAAATTTTGAAGGAAAAAAACCGCAATTTCAGTACGAGCATCTCCAAAGATAAAACCCATTTTGTACCAAAATTTATGATTTTCTAAACACCTGATGGCATTCATGTAATTGAGAGAGGAGAGAATCTCAGATCTCCAACCACATCTGCCTTCTCCATTGGCATCTGTACACACTACTCCAGTGACGCTAAAAAAACCTTTGGTGATCTTCGTAAATCTCTGGCGAAACTTAGTAAAACTCCGGCGAAGCTCAAGACATCTCCAACGAGAAGATCAAACAAAGTTCAGACAAATCCAAAGATGTCGACCAGCTCCGGCAACTTTCAGAAACAGGTCTCTGGTCTTATCTCTCTGTGTGTGTGTGTGTGTGTGTGTGTGTCTCTCTTAAAAGAGTCGTTGGGAAAATGGGTTTGGATCTGAGTTGTCCCCAATTTGGGCGAAGAAATGGGTAAATCCAAAATGAAGAGGGATTTAGGTCACCCTATTGAAGATTTGTTTTTGAGGTTTTTGCCCAATTTTTAAATTTGGATCTTAAGGTCAAGATTGGAGATGCTCTAAGTGCATGTTGCCAACAATCTAAAGTTGAATATGGCTGTATAACTTTTACTCCATTAAAACAAGGGTTGTTTTGACTAAATATGTTATTCGGCTTATTTTTTTGTTTTTATTTGAATTTTTTTGTATTTGTTAGTATATTGATTTTTCTCGCGAGAATAATCGAAAAAATAAAAAAGCATGACCGAACTCAAAAAAATAAAAATAAATAAATAAAGCAAAAAAATCTGCCTTTTGGACTAATTTTTGTTCTTATTCCAAAAGAATCCGGGGGAGGCGATGTGTGGTAGGTGTTGTGCGCCTTGTTGTGCGGCAAAACTACGTCGTTTTGCTCATGTTCTTAGTATATCCAAGGGCCCTATTTGGAGAGTTAAGTGTGGGGTTTAATTTTGGGGTTCAATCTTAGGGGATTTAAGCTCTTTGGGTAGCGTATAGTGGGTTTAGGCACTTTGGGTTTAGGCACTTCAGGTTTAGGGTTTAGGCACTTTATAATGGTTTTTTCTTCCTCCAAACAAGGTCCTTGGAAGTTTTGGAAGTGTGCACAAAAATTAAGCAAAATGACGTAGTTTTGCCGCACAATACAGCGCACAACACCTACCGCATAGCACCCATCCCAAATCCATTCCAAAACTTTTAAGTTGAAAGAATCATTTTTACTTTTTTCGATTCCTCTTACTGAGAAAAACTAATAATTCTCATTTTTTCGTCCAGCCATTTTTATATCTTGCTTATGGTCATAATTTTTACTTTTAAACTTTTAAAGTCTTAAAATTCGAATGATTAATCTAAAGAACTTAACCTTCAATAAATAAATAAAAACAAGATAAAAATAAAAGAAATGAAAATTGTTGGCGACATATTGTTAGAGAGCCCCACCTGATTTCTAAACTGACAGTTTTCCAGTTGGTGGAGTGAACAATTTCCTTGGCAATTGCTCAAACAATTTTCAGTTTCTCAATGGAAGATACCGATTCCAAGTCTGTGCATCCTTCCATTCCTTTTCATATGTAGCGACATTCCCACAATTAATTTGACTCTGAAACACTTATCTACGTTAGGGTTTTGCCTCCATTCGAATCCAATGGTGAATACTTATTACACTCCGACGATGAATCAGCTTACGCAGAGATTATTGTTATCCGTCAAGGAGAAACGGAGTGGAATGCCACTAAGAGAATTGTAGGTCTCACTTTAATTGTACGCATGGAAATTATGTATTGGTTTTGGTTGTTGGATCATCGTTATTTCTTTTCTATAGAAAATGCCCTTTTAGACCTAATTTGCAGGTTTTCTAATTACATCATGCATTCGATTGCGAACGGATGAATTGAAATATAGTCAATACACGAATGTTAGTGCAAAAAATCAATCAGACTGACCTAATGGATAAATCAGGAATACATAAAAATAAAAAAAATAAAAAAACAACAACAACAACTGGGCCAAAGGATGCAATTGCTTTATGAGGTCGTAATTCATTAGATTGAGCAAGTTCGAATTGCCATAATGTAAAATTCATTAGTCGAAAATCGCCATGGAGAGCAACAAAAGTTCACAGATCCACCTAATTAACACCACGAGTAAAATCTCCTTATGCTTCAGGAGAATCAGGACACAAAATAACAAATAAAAAATATTGTCATTACCGCCTGGACAATTAAACATTCAACAGTAATCGCAACCGTCCAATTGTAAGAGCGGAGTGGAGCTTGCAAAGGAGTCCGATACTTGTTATATTCTTAATTTTGTGCTAGAACTTAGTAGCAGCCCTTTGTTCAGAATTTGTTTCCCTACAAGGATAGGTAAGATTTCTCCACTTTTGATGATCATAGTTTAAAAATCTACCATGGATGGGTAAGCAGTAGGTCAGGAGGGAGTATGTGGGAAATGTTAATTTTTTAGCTACTCCTGTAGTGAGAGTAAGTGGGAAGGTTAGTGTATGGGTTAACTTTAGCAAATATACAGGTGATGGCTAGATTTTGACTACCTTTCTAGCCATTCAAGAGTTGCCACTGACAAATTATAATTTCTGTTTTAATTTTTTCCAAATGCATATGTATATGTAGAAAATGAGCTGTCGGGAATAAAAAATTATTGCATTATTTTTATTTCTAATATCGTACACTGCCGTCCACATAATGTAATAAATATTACTTGTACTTTTTGGTGATTTAATAATTTATTATATTGCCGTTAAAAAAAGCAACTTTATCACATTTGCATTAATAAATATCCCTAGCAAAAATAAAGAGCCGTTAGGTAAGAAATATATTTGTTGTCGTTTAATTAAAATGAGAGGGGCGGCTATTGGCATTTTAATTGGAAGTATTTATTTTAACTAATGAACTTTTTAACTTGTCCATAATACTTCACTTGAGTTCATAACCTAACTTGTATCTTAACTAATTGAAATGAACTCTAAATTTAGCCGTAGGAACACTTTAACATGTAAAAACTTAACATGTCCGTAGTGGATGCTATAAGATCAATAATTCAAAAATGAACCCTGTTAGGGGTACCCCATTTTTTGTACTGAAAATGCACCCCATGCCTTCGGGGACCCGCTTTTGGGTCCCACATGAGTGATCCGAACCGTTCATTGTTTTTAAAACATTTTTCCGAGGGGGCCCACCAAAAATCAGCTCGATCGGACGGTTATAAGTGCTTGAACCAAAATCTCACCGTTTCAAATCAAAGTTTTTTACTATTTGAAACGGTGAGATTTTGGTTCAAGCACTTCTAACCGTCCGATTGAGCTGATTTTTGGTGGGCCCCCTCGGAAAAATGTTTTAAGAACAATGAACGGTTCGGATCACTCATGTGGGACTCAAAAGCGGGTCTCCGAAGGCGTGGGGTGCATTTTCGGTGCAAATATATGGGGTACCCCCACGTTTTCCGATTCAAAAATTGGGTATTGCTAACCTCCACTCATTAGGTGCAGGATAATATGCATATAATGACAAACAAGTTCGGCTATCAATATACTTTCACAGTAATTAATACACTTTTCTCGAATATCGATACACGTTTTACACGTAGCATTAGGGGTGATTTGGCTAATTTGAAAAAACTAGTTTTTTGGTTTTTTTTCGTTTTGTCCTTATTCAAATTTTTTTTGCATTTGTTAGTTTTCTGTCGATTTCTTGTGATTTCTTGGCTTGTCTTGACGAGAGGAATCTAAAAAGTATAAAATTATTAGCCAAACTTAAAGTTTTGTGAATAAAGACGAAAAATAATCCAAAAAAATGATTTATTTTTGTTTATTTTCGGATTTATTCAAAAAAACTATTACTTTTGACCATAATTTTATACTCTTTGGATTCGTCTCGACGAAAATCTTGACGCAAAACTAACAAATGTAAAAAAAAAAAAAATTAAATAAAGACCAAACGAAAAAAACCTAAAAACTATTTTTCTCAGATTAGTCCTGAAAAGCTTGCTTACTAGTACGGTGATTGTAATTCTGCGACACTTGGAATATCCACAATATTCTAATCAAAACTAAAAGATTGTTAAGATTGGAAATATTTACTCAAAAAAACTGATCATATTAGAATAACCAAACTTAGCGACCTCTTAACCAAATTTTGGTCATTGGATAACCAAAACTAGCATCTAGCAACTGTTTGCTAATTAATAACTAAATTTAGCAGACACCTTTCTCTCTTTCTTTTTCAAAAATGTTTTCAAAGAAATTATTTTGTCCCCCTTGACTTGACACGAATTTGTCTCAAAACTTTAAGAAAAATTATTTGGAATTAAAGGGACTATTTCATTTTTTGGAAACTAGTTTCCATTGTGAATTGTGATAAACTTGATAAAGTCAAAATTATTGCTAAATTTGACACGAAAGAGACTATTTCATTTTTGTGACACCGAAAGATAGCAACCTATGAAGTCTCGAATGTTGCGAAAGTGGTTTACTCTTAATGTGATTTTACTTGCACGAAATTCTTATTTTTAAAAATTTTAAAGATTATAAATGTACAACAGTTACAAAAATATTAATATTGAAAATGAGAGAGAATGAGATCAATTAGTTCATGACGTGGGTCATGGGTGTACCAAAATATGGTGCAATGAAGAAACCTTTAACATGTATTAGGACTTGCAAGATATGGACTTTGGAAAAAAAAAAAATTTTTAACCGAAAAAACTTATATTATTAGACTCAAAAGAAAATTACCGGTCCAAAAGTACAAGAAAACAACAAAAGGAAAAAAAAAAAAAAAAAAAAAGGCGCAAAAATTGTACAACAAACGATGATGGAAAGCACCAATCCTCTCAGATGTGGTTGGAGGATGTTGACGCCTTGACGGAAATTAGCGTGCGGAGCCCCACGTCTCTTCGTCACACTGCAATCATAGCTGGTTGCCTAGAATTTGCTCAAATATAAAAGCCGAGATTGCTAAGTACACAACCATTCAACCACAACTCAATCCACAATCCCTCACTTGCACGTGGGCCTGACACAATCCATGTATATGTGAGGTGTTGTGGATTGGGTTGCGGTTAGATGGTTATGTACCTAGTATTTTTTATAAAGGTCATCCATAGGATTGGCCTACGAGTTCCCTTATATGAAATGGTTGGATAAAAAAAAAGTCCAAACAATAAATAGATTGGAGAATGAAGCAAATGTCAAGGGGGACACAATGCCAAAATCGAAATCAATTAAAATTAAGTTGACACAAATTCATTTCAAGCTATGACAATTATAAGACAATCTATAAGACAAATTTGTGTTATCTTGTTAGATAAAATCTTTGATATCTTGATCTATACGGGATAGATTGTAATGTATTTTCTGTAAGATCTTTAGATTGTATTTTCTATAAGATCCTTGGATTACGATTTTATTTAGATTACCTAGAATAGAATAACACAATTATCAGAGGTATCTTGTATAAAGTTGCAGTATCCTCTGATTCAATAAAAAAATTACTAAACCTTCGATCCTTCTTTCCAAAATGGGGTGCCCGAGGCACCTCATCTTGTAATTTCGTCATTGCTCATTCCCATTCCCATTAGGCGGAAGTGTTTGGCCTTTTGAAAGATTTGCGGATATTGCATCCAAAACCGGCATTGTTATATTGTGATAACAAGGCAGTCTTGCACATACCAACCAATCCTGTTTTCCATTATAGAAACAGGCACATAGAAATAGTTTGTCATTTTATTCGAGACAAAATACAACACGGTTCGGTTGTAACCAAACATGTTGCTTCAACAAATCAACTTGCACATGTATTCACCAAGCCATTGGGATAGGAAGTTTTCTCAATCATGATACGCAAGTTGGGAGTTCTTGACATTTACTCTCCAACTTGAGGGGGAGTGTTGAGAAGATCTTTGATATCTCGATATATATGAGATAGATTATAATATTTTTTGTATGATCTTTAGATTGTATTTTCTGTAAGATCTTTAGATTTCGATTTTATTTTGATTACCTAGAATAGAATAGTACAACTGTAGGAAGTCTATTGTATAAAGTTGTAAAAAAAAATTACTTCACCAATATACTTCTTCTTTACTTTACACATGTCAAGGGGAAAAAATAATTTTTTGAAAACTTTGTTGAGAGAGAGAGAGAGAGAAGGAAAAAAGATTTTTGTGTAATGATGAGCGTACTCGATTGGAGAGATGTGGGGTTTACTAAATTTAGTTATCCAATAGCCAAAATTTGAGCAAAAATATTACTAACTTAATTTATCAACCTTTTAATTTTAGTTAAGCCATTGTGGATACCCTAAGAGTCACAAAATTACCGTCATCGTAACACCAGGTAAGATTTTAGGACTGTATTTATAGATGCTAGATTTTGAATAATGGATCTTAGAGTTTTAGACTTTGATTAGAATCTACATAAAACTATTTGGATGATATGTGCAAAATCAACTTGTTAGAAGGATTTTGTATCTGAATGTACAAGAAAAAATTGAAAAAGATTCACGCCTAAGTCAGGAATTGAATTATCCGAAGACAAACTATATTCTTTATGTTTAGTGATTTTTCTTTTTTGCTTTTATAGGTCGTAACCGCTTACTAATCTCAATCTCAAGATCAACAGAATCTATTCTAATAATATATAAAAGGAGAAAATCCCTTTCAGTGTTACCATTTTTTTAGGCTGCGTCACTAAATTGATTTCCATTGCTGTACTCATAAAAAACAAATTTTGCTCCCGTAGTCAGTTCTTGGTTGATTTCAAGGTTCTTGTTCTGCCCCTGGTTAAAAGCTAGCTAGGTTAAGTCGTCTTAATAAAAGGCTACTCCCAGAAAAAAGACTTAGGCTGTATTTGAATGACCAAAATCTTGAGTAGGAATAGGAATGTATTTACCGAGAATCAAATTCCTGGGAAATTCCTTGGGTAGGAATAGGAATATAATTACTGGGAATCAAATTCCTAGGAATTTGATATTGGAGTAATTTCATTATGGTGTTTGGATTAATCGAGTAATCTTACGTAGGAAACAATTATTTTGGAAATTTATTGAAATAAACATTTCCTTTTTTTATTGAATGAGCCAGGAATCTGAGATTCTCATGGGGTAAGGGAGGAATCAGATTCCCACTCAGTTTGGGAATATGATTCCTGGTTGAATGTGTCATCAGGAATCGCATTCCTGTTCTTGACTATTCCAAACGCCGGAATTAGAAAAGCATAGAATCACATTCATATTCCTGTTTGTTCCAAACATTGGAATGATGAAAAGAAGGCATCACATTCTCATTCCCCCTCAAGATTGTTGTTATCCAAACTGAGAAGGTAAAGCTTTCTTTATTCATGCAAAGAATAGCTTGAATACAATAAGTTCAAAGCGCAAATCGGCCTTTAAGAAAAAATTCCTATTCTTTCTGCTTCTTTTTTATCATTACCTCTGCGTATATATATAGAGTTATCTTTCATCTTTTCGGAAGTTTCGATGAAAGAATTCCTATTCTTTCTACCAACACAATCAACTCCATTTGTTAGAACAGCTTCCATTGAGTCTCTGCACCTATCCTTTTTTCTTGATCGCAAGTTACCATTCAAAGTGAAACCTTCGCTTTCCCATTTGCTTCAACATCTATATAGTGTAGTTTATGTGGAAAATTATTACAAAAAGAATTCAATTACACCGCCGGTGTGAAGAATGTCTTCTCCCTTAATATTGTCGTCTTTGTTTTTAGGTTTTAACTAGTATTAAGAGTACTACTAAGAGTACCAAATTGAAATGTTGCTTCATATTCAAACCCGAAATCCACCACAGCTGCTTGCTATTATCTTTGTAGTATCAAGGACTCTCTTCAAGTCAAATGAGTATACAACAGAGATCTTAAGCCCCATGGATAGTCTATGTGAGCTACCTTCAAGTCAAATGAGTATACAACAGAGATCTTAAGCCCCATGGATAGTCTATGTGAGCTACCTTCAAGGAAAAAAAAAATTGTTGATATTTTGTTAAGTAGCGAAGAATGAAGGCACGAAAGTATGTCACGTACCTCAAAACTTATTGCAGTTGCTTGTTTTCTTCCCACATCATTTAACTTGGTATCCAGATGGCCCCAAAGAATAAAGTACCAAATCATAACTGATGCAAACTTAATTGCTTGTTTGTACATATATCATCATCATGAAAGACAAAAGGGAAAGTAGTAATAAAACTTTGGTGGATTTTTCTAGAATCAAAATATTCTTGAAATCTTTCCAATCTTAATACTTATTTTCCATGATAGGAAAGATTTGTTTTGCTAGTATCTTTTATTCAGAAGCTTCTTTTTCAATGCCACTTGTTTTGGCATATTTTTTTGCTAGTACCTTTTAATTATGAAGTTTCCCTTCAATGCCTCTTGTTTTGGCATTTTTAAAGAATCTATAAATCTAAGTTGTATTTGTTAGTTTTGGTAATGGTTTTGCTTGGTTAGCAAGTATTACCTTTTGGTCATGTTTAGGTCCTAGTAGCCTATAATAAACGCTATAAGCCTTAAGGCAAATCAATTGATTATTATTGAATGAAAAAGAGTCTAAAGTGCGTCACTCTAAACCTATCAAGTTTGTGTTCAATTGTTGCACGTCTTTTCTGTAGTTCATAAGACACCCTGCATCAATTGGTATCAGAGCATTGAGTTCCAATCTTGAGTATGGCCGGAGGACGTGCTGAAGGTCGAGGGGGACGAGGTGGTCGTACAACTAGTATGGAAGACATCTATGAAAGAGATGACATAGCGCAAGAGGCGTTAATAGAAGCGTGGTTCCAACAATTAAAACATGTGTCAAATGCGATTACCGCTTTAACCGACCATATTGTTGTCCTAACTGTTGGGGGGAATCCACCTTGCCATTGTCTGTATAATCGGCAGCCTCAGGAGGAGAACAAAAGTATGGAAGGTGAAGCGGCTAAAAACCATTTTGCTGTGGGGGCATCCAGCCTCGGTAGGGCTGGCGGCGGTGCTACTTTCAACCAAGGGGCAGAGGCCGAGAGATCATGGTTGACAACTGTGATTTCCGACAATGAGAATCTGGTTTGAAGATTGACCTGATTGAGTTCCCATTCGTAGCTAGCCACAACCATGGACTTTATTCGATATACGCAGTTTCCACGAGCTTGCGGCATTCTACCGCAGTTTTATTCTGCATTTTAGCACTGTTATGGCTCCTATAACAAATTGTATGAAAGGTGTTAGGTTTGCGTAGAGTGATACAGCAACTGACGCGTTCCAATTGATCAAGCAGAATTTAACTTCGGCTCCTGTTTTGATCTTGTTGGACTTCTCGCAACCTTTTGAGTTACATTGTGATACGTCTATAGTTGAAATAAAGGCTGTCCTTAGCCAAAATTTCAAGCCAGTCGATTATTTTAGTGAGAAGCTAAATGGAGCAAAGTTGAAGCACTTCACTTATGATGTGGAGTTCTGTGCCTTGGTCCAAGCATTGAAACATTGGTATCACTATCTTAGTCATAGTGATTTCATTTTGTATTCTGATCACGAGGCATTGAAGCGCCTCAATACTCAAGGTAAGCTGTCCAATAGGCATACTAAATTGGCAGCTAACATTCAGCAGTGATCTATCAAGCACAAGTCTAAAAGTTTGGACTGAGTAGCTGATGCCTTTAGTCATCATGCTAATTTCTTCGTTCTGATGCGAACTAAGGTAATGGGTTTTGATACTTTTCGTGACTTATTGGCAGCTGATCCATATTTTTCTACTGTACTTGAGGATATCGCAGGGGGCGCTCAATCTGAATTCCACATGCAAAATGAATTCTTATTTAAGGGGAATTTATTGCATGTTCCAGATTCCGGCCTTCGCTTAAAAATCATTAAAAAGCTGCCTGACGAGGGACTTGTGGGCGACGATAAGACGTATGCATTGGTGTCTGTTTCTTATTTTTTGTCGACTTTTCTGCATGAGGTTTACAAGTTTGTGGCGGGATGTCATATTCGCTAAGTTTCTAAGGGTACAACCATTAATGCCGAATTATACATGTCTTTGCTAATTCCTTCTCAGTTAACCATTGAACAATAGGTAATTATATAAGCACTAAACTGTCTATAAGGCCTCTAGAAGAGCCTATATTGATAGTTTAGTGATGCTATATTATCTTATCCTATAAGAGAGGGCCGATGTCAGTATGGATTTCGTATTAGGCTTTCCGTGGACACAGCATGGTAACGATTCTGTTTATGTGGTGATCGATCGATTTTCCACAATGGCTCACTTTATCGCTTGCAAGAAGATTACAAATTCTATGAAGGTGGCGCAGTTGTATTTCTCGGAGGTTTATTGCTTACATGGGTTGCCCACGTTTATTGTTTCCAACACAGATACCCGGTTTCTTTGTCACTTTGGTGATGATTATGGAGGTTAGCCAACACCCAGTTGGACTTTAATACGGCTTATCATCCTCAAACAGATGGCCAGACCGAGGTCGTAAACCGTTCTTTGTGCAACTTACTTCGCAACTTGGTGGAAGATCATCTCAATCATTCTGTTAATCGTAGCACTAGATTCTCTCATTTCCAGATTGTCTATGGTTTCAACCCACACACACCAATCGATTTGGCTCCTTTTCCATATTTAAAGCGAGCTAATGGCAAAGCTAACGATTTTATGACGAATCTACAGCAAATTCACAAGGATACTGAGTTGCATTTGCAAAATAATACTGCCAAGTATAAAGAAACGGCGGACAAGAAGTGTCGGTTGGTGGAATTTGAGGTTCATGACTTTGTGTATGCAGTCCTCACTAAAAACCGTTATACTGCTCATGAATACAATAAACTTGATGCCAAAAGGTCAGACCAGTTGAGATTATCGAGAAGATCCACAAGAATGCCTACCTTTTAAAGCTTCCTAGCCATGTTCGCACAACTGATGTGTTTAATGTCAAGCATCTAATTCCATTCCAGGGTGATAGTTCGTCGGATGATGATGCAAATTAGAGGATGAATTTCTTTCTAGATGGGGATGATGCAGACTTGATTGTGTAAAGACCCGGAATTTCCATGAAATTCTTTGTATCTTTTACTCATTTTTAAGTAATGTGGATGAGTGGATTAATGTTTTAAAATGTGTTTCTTTCTAAGTATTATATGGGTGTGTATATCTTGGTACGTATACGTATTACAATGTTGTGTGGGTGTTTGAAGATGTTAAAAATGTGTTAGAAATGATCGGGGTTCGAATTGGTGAAGGTGGTAGAAATTTAGAAATTTTCATTCTAGATACCGGTATGGGTTTTTCTTGATACTGGTATCCAGCTTCATTTTGAGCTATCAGAAATTCTAGATACCGGTATGAGTTTTTCTTGATACCGGTATCCAACTTTATTTCGAGCCATCAGAAACTCTAGATACCGGTATGGCTTTTTCTTGATACCGGTATCCAGCTGCATTTTTCTGCGAATTTTGAGCCCGACACAGACTTCTATAAAAGGGGTCCTTGGCTCATTTCTTCACTCCATAGCCACAAAACAAACCCTAAAATCACCCTTCAACCTTCTCTCTTCACCCCCACCTCAAATCTTGTGATTTTAACCTCAATCCACCTCAAAACTTCAAGATCTACACATTGGATTCGTGATTCTCCCTTGGATTTCGGGTTTTGCACTCTAGGAGGTAAGAACACTTGATTTGGGTCTTGTTCTTTCTCCATTCACGTTTTTCCCTCTCTCTCATTGATTGTGGGTGTAACCTCTCCCTTGGAACTCGTTTTTTACTTGATCTTATCTCTTGAACTCGTAGTGGAGCTTCGGTAGAGGTCGTTCATGGAGTTTGGGGTTTTCTACACCTAGGGTTTCACTCATCCTCCATTTTTGAGCAAATCTTTGAGGTAGGGGAACAATTTCTACTCTCTCTAGTTGTACGCTTGTGATTTATTGCACACATCTTGTTCTTGGCTTCAAATTCCTTGAATTTCATGTTTTCCCCAATTTGTGTGGGTTTCCCCTCTTAAATTCTGTGATCTATGAAATTGCTTGTTGTTTGGTGAAATTGGGAGTGAAATTGGTCTTCCTCCATGTTTAAATGCTTCCTAGCATTTCTAATTTGAGCCTAGACTATCTTATTTGTGATTGGGTTGAAATTCCATACCTTAGAGGTAAAAATCTGCGCAATGTACCGTTCATAGGCCGTTGTCCAAAATTTTCCAGTTGCTGTCCTTGTCATTTGGGTGGTATTCGTCCACCTTTTGATATCCGTTTGGTCCTCGATCGCTTATTCCTTCATATATTTGATCTTTGGTATCATTTCTCACCCATGTTTTGACTCGAGGACTATGGTTTTATGAACAATATGTCATCTTACGTCACATGAAAGTTTTGTTGGTATTTAGAAGGCGTGTGTGCATGAGTGTGGAAAAATTTGTCGAAAGACGTGTGTTGGTGAAATGGACTTGGAAATTTGAAATGGTTTTGACTTTGAAAGGAGGTTTTTAATGAAATGGTTTTAAAGGAACGAATTACATTATAGATACATTCATGCATTTAGGAGATAGACTAAAACACGTGAATGTATTGAATGCTTACAGAACGACATAATGAGAAAGGGATGTGTGCGTTGGTATACTAATGCTTGAAAATGTGTAAGTGAGTTGGTAAGCACGCTGATTATAAATACTAGGGTGATGCCGTATTGGGAAATATGATTGGCTCGCAGACACGTCTTTGATAGAAATGAGGGAACATTTGATAATTCAAGAGAATGAATGAGTTTATGAATGGAAAAAAACATCATGTGTTACGTGATGAATGGGTAGGTCTTGTGACAAAGCGGTATTTTGGTATTGAGAACTTGTGAATATATCTTTTGTTAAAAACCTTCGGTATTCTACGGAATCAACGAAGTGTATGATGCCTCTACCTTCGGGTATTGAGAAGGAGTTGAGTTTTCGGTATTTGGGCACAAATTAACGGATCTTAATCTCATTTTGAAAACTGAACTCGTGCTGCGTCACCAGGGAAGGTCTTGAGTCCATACATTTGTGTAGCATTGCGCCTTGGAAGCGTTGGTTATTATTATGACCCGTGTATCGGGTGAGGCGCGCGGGGCCTACAGAACCCGGCAGAGGCATGTGGGGCCTACAGAACCCAGCAGAGGCGCGCGGGGCCTATAAAACCCGGCAGAGGCACGTGGAGCCTACAGAACCCAGCAAAGGCACGCGAGGCCTACAGAACTCGACAGAGGCACGTGGGGCCTACAGAACCCAGCAGAGGCGCGCGGGGCCTACAGAACCCGGCAGAGGCACGCGGAGCCTATGGAATCCGGCAGTGGGATTAAAATCCATAACACTAATGAAAATGATAGTTATTTTTTTTTATGAAAGAAATGAAGATGAGATGTTTGGGTTATATGAGAGGGAAATAGTCCCTAAATCTGTATAAGGCATACGGAGCTTGTGATATTCGGAAAGGGTTAAACTCCATGTTGATATTATTATCCATGTATCGGGCCATGGGGCAAAAACGGTGCACGGCTGCTATTATAGTGTAGTGCTCGTATGACAAGTCATGCATGGAAACATTCCTCGGTATGTCAGATGATAGATAACTATTACCTATGATTGGATACTTAAATTGAGACAATGATTGTATTAAGTGTAGGAATGATGTTGGAAAATTTTACTAAATGGGTTGACTCCTATCACCATGTGTAATGAACTTAGTTGATTTTTTTGTTAGGTTTCTAAACGGTTATTTTTAATAAAAATCGTGGATACTTTGGTAAAAATTTTGGATACATGTAACGACTTGGGTGATTTTGATAAAACTAATGGATATGCGATTGGTGTTTGGACGCTCGAATTACTTTCCTTGTTGGGACACTTAATCGTATTTTGGACACTTCGACATTTCTTATTCTTGGACACTTCGACATTTCTTATGTCCATCTTGACTTGTTTGATCATCACTATACATATCTGTTCATTCAATTGATATAACTAAAGCCCATGTGCATGTATCACCTTTATACACCTAGCGTTTGTAGAATAGTTCTCCTACTGGGCTAGTTTAGCTCAACCTATCATTTTCAGGTACACGTTGACAAGCATGGTGTGGGATGCATTAGTGTGCGTGCATGGCATGGGAAAGCACCAACAATTTCAAGCTATTTAACCCTTTTTGTTATCTCTAGTATTTGAGAGACTATGATGTAATCTATGAACTCATGTACTTTTGATTTCAAATTTGTTGGAAACTTTATGTACTGGTTATTGTAATACTTGGAACGGAGACTTCAAAATTAGGACTTTAAATTTGGAATATTTGATCGACTTGACTTTTCAAAGGGAATTTGATCATGGAAATCTATTGAGAACTTGACTTTTAAATGGGGAAATGTTTGACTTTTGATTTGTCCAGGGTGGACTCACGAGGTAATTTAGTTATAAAATTGAGGGCGTGACAGATTGGTTGTGTGTGCGTGGATCATCATGGAAGACAAAGTGGAAAGTAGTAATAAGATTTTGGTGGATTTTTCAAGAATCAAAATATTCTTGAAATCTTCCGAATCTTATTACTTATTTTCCATGATAAGAAAGATTTGTTTTGCTAGTATCTTTTATTCGGAAGTTTCTTTTTCAATGCCACTTGTTTTGGCATATTTATTTGCTAGTATCTTTTAATTAGGAAGTTTCCCATCAATGCCCCTTGTTTTCGGATTTTTAAAGAATCTATAGCTCTAAATCGTATTTCTTAGTTTTGGTAACGGTTTTGCTTGATTAGCAAGTATTACCCTTTGGTCATTTATTTCCTAACATGTTTGGGTCCTAGTAGCCTATAAATAACATTGTAAGCCTTAGGGAAAATAAGTTGATTATTATTGAATGAAAAAGAGTCTAGAGTGCGTTGCTCTAAACCTATCAAGTTTGTGTTCGATTGTTGCACGTCTTTTCTATAGTTCATAACGCACCCTGCATCAATAACAAACTAGAAAATGCATACTACATTAATCTTGCATACACAAGTGCTACTTATCCCCTCAATCTCAAAACAATGATTGCACAACAAGATTACACTGATCTTTTAACTCCTGAACTGATTCATACAATGCATGAAAGGACATAGATGCCAGTCAATTAAAGGGAAAACTACAATCCAGTCCAATTTTTTCGATGTAATCCTGTTCTATTTTTGTGATGTAATCCAGTCCTATTTTTTTTGTAGTAAGGTTACTTGAGTAATTTTGTTGTAGGGTCTTTTTGGAACTAAATGTTGGGCTTCTGAACCCTAATTCGATTTGTGTCGCACTTCGCTAACGGCTCGGGGTTCAACCTAGGCAGGACAACTAAGGTAATAGGTGATGTAAACCTAGGTTATAAATGCTTTCTTTGTGTATGTTGGGAGTGTTTTCTTGAAAAAGCAGCATTTGTGTTAAAATTTCTAAGTTTACTTGTTATTTTTAGTTTTTGTGTGGTTTGGTGTGGCTTGAATATCTAGGTTACGTCATTTAGGGACTTATTTCCCCAACTATAAACACCCAATTTCTTTTTCAGGTCAACCTGAGTTTCTCATTCTTATGGACACGATATTCTTGACTAACTATAATGATCTTTTAGCTGCAGTGTGTAAAGATTCATTTAGAGTATTTTCTATGGTCATCGAAAAGTGTAGAAATCTTATGTCATTGTTGGGAAACAAATTCTAAAAAATAGGACTGCTCCTAAGTTCTAGCGCAAAAGAATAGAAGAAGAATCGATCTCCTTCATGCAAGCCCCACTTCGCTCTTACAATTGGGTCATTGCGATTGCAGGTTGGATGTCTAATTGTTCAGGTGGTAATGATAGTATATTGTACTTGTTATTGCTATGGGTCTTGTAGCACAGTGAGTTTACCCGTGGTGATAATTAGGTGATGATATGTGGACTTCTGTTGCTCTCCATGGCGCTTTTGGACTTATAAATTTAGGTTACATCAATTTGAACTTGCTCAATCTGTTGAATTTACGACCTTATAATGAAATTGCATCCTCTGGCCTACTTTTTGTTTATGTATTCCTGATTTATCCACTAGGTCAGCCTAGTTGGATTTTTGCACCTACCTTTGTATATCAACTACATTCATTTCGATTCATCCCTTCGCAATCAAATGCAAGGTGCAACTAGAAAACCTACAAATTTTTGGTCTAAAACGACATTTTATACATGAACGAAATAACGATGATCCAACAACCAAAACCAATATAAAATTTACATAAGATTAAAGCGAGACCTGCATTCTCTTAGCGGCATTCCATTCTGTTTCTCTATGACAGATAACGACAATCTCTACGTAAGATAAGCATACACCATTTGATTCGAATTGAGGCAAAACCTTAACTCAGATACGTGTAGAAGTTTCAGAGTAAGGTTAATTACAGGAATGCCTATAGATATGTGAAAGAATGGATAGATGCACAGACCTCAAATCAGAATCTTCCATTGAAAAATTGAAAATTTTTCGAGCCAGTTGCCAAGGAAATTGTTCGCTCCATCAACTGGAAAACTGTGGGGAACTATTTAGAGATCAGGTGTGGCTTCTAACTGTATGTGCCAACAATCTTTGCCTAAATTTTTTGAAAAGAAATTAGAATAATTTGGTAATTTTGAAATAAGTTTTTGACATAAAAAGTTGAATATGGCTGTGTAATATTTTAACAATTTTTTATTTTTTAATAAAGTTACTGATGCAGGGAGGCGTGATGAAATAAGAACGCGCAACAAGGATAATCACGAATTTTGTCTGAACTAGAGGTACTCCCTCCTTGAACAAACAATATTGAGAAAACTCTCAAATTTTTATTAATAATCATAAAACAACTCCCTTGTCCTAAGGCTTGCATCAATTATTTATACTAGCAGCAACCCTAAAACTAAAAAGGAAATAAAATACTAGCAACCCTAATTCTTGTAAAACAAGAAAACATAAAATAGGAAACTGAATCAACCTAAAATTAAGAAACTAAATAACTCCATACTAGTAATCTCCTAACAAAATACTAAAATTGAACTAGTAAAATAAATTCTAATAAACTGCTAGTTTTCCAAAATCTGATCTGCATCAGTTACGCACTATCCAGCAAAAAGTATAAAAAAAATAAAAATTTAATAAAAATCATTAGGGACGAAAAAAACACTGATATAGAAACAATGAAAACTTTTGGTATAAATTTTTTGAGATGGAACCAAACAAAGAAATATATTGACTTAAATTGAAAAAAAAAATACACGCAACACTAAAGATATTAAAGATTCTAATGGCTACACTAAAGATACTAATTGCTATTTTGACTAAAAAAAAGTCATTTGGCTTATTTTTTTCGTCTTTATTTAATTTTTTTCGTATTCGTTTTCCGTTGAACTCTTGTAAATTACGGCGTAATGATTTTCCTCGATAAGAGGAATCGACAAAGGCAAAAAAATCATAATTCAAACTCAAATTTTTTTGAATAAAGAAAAAAAAATACTTGCTTTTGGACTGATTTTTGTCTTTAATCAAAAAAAAAATTAAGTTGCTTTTGGACTGATTTTTGTCTTTAATTTTTTTCGTATTCGTTTTCCGTTGAACTCTTGTAAATTACGGAGTAATGATTTTCCTCGATAAGAGGAATCGACAAAGGCAAAAAAATCATAATTCAAACTCAAATTTTTTTGAATAAAGAAAAAAAAATACACTTGCTTTTGGACTGATTTTTGTCTTTAATAAAAAAAAATTAAGTTTGAATCATACTAAATTTTTACTTTTTCGTAATTCACACTTTTTCCCCAAATCTCTTGCTTATTCTTTATCTTTTGATGGGTGTGAGAGCACCAAGGCTCAAACTCGTGACATGGCATACAATACCACAAAAAGAGTGCCACCACGAATGAATTCAAACCTCTAGTATTGCTTATTCTTTATCTTGCAAATACGAATGATTAATTAATCGAAAGAACTTAACCTTCAATAAAAAAGGTAGTGATTGTCAAAACAGTTTTTGATTATGCAAAATTTCAATGCAGAAAATGCATGTACATTGCACATAAGTACAAACATTTTATGTATTAGAGTTTTGACACAATCAAAAACACTTTTAGCATCAACTTTTGCCTAAAATAAAACAAGATAAAAACGAAGGAAATAAAAATTGTTGGCAACATACAGTTAGAGAGGCACACCTGATCTCTGAACACTCTCTCACAGTTTTCCAGTTGCTGGAGTGAACAATTTCCTTGCCAATTGGTCGAACAATATTCAGTTTCTGAATGGAGGATTCCGATTCCAGGTCTGTGCATCCATCCATGCCTTCTCATATATATCGACATTCCTGTAATTAAGTTGACTCTGACACTTCTACACTTATCTGCGTTAGGGTTTTGCCTCCATTCGAATCCAATGGTGAATACTTATCACGCTCCGACGATGAATCGGCTTACACAGAGATTATCGTTGTCCGTCATGGAGAAACGGAGTGGAATGCCACTAAGAGAATGCAGGTCTCACCTGAATCGTATGCTTGGAAATTATATATTGGTTTTGGTTGTTAGATCATCGTTATTTCCTTCATGTATAAAATGCCCTTTTAGACCTAATTTGCAAGTTTTCTAATTGCATCATGCATTTGATTGCGAAAGGATGAATGGAAATATAGTTGATACACCAAAGGTAGTGCAAAAAAACAACCAGACTGACCTAGTGGATAAATCAAGAATACATAAACAAAAACAACTGGGACAGAGGATGCAATTGATTTATAAGGTCGTAATTCATTTGATTGAGCAAGTTCGAATTGAAGTAACGTAATATTGATTAGTCCAAAAGTGCCATGGAGAGCAACAAAAGTCCACAAATCCACCTAATTAACACCACAAGCTAAATCTCCTTGTGCTTCAGGACACAACAAGATACTATCATTGCTGCCTGGACAATGACATCCCATAGCAATCACGACAACCCGATTGCAAGAGCTGATTGGAGCTTGCATGAAGGAGTCCGATGCTTGTTCTATTCTTATGCGCTAGAACTTAGGAGCAGCCCTTTGTTCAGAATTTCTTTCCCAACAAGGACAGATAAGATTTCTCCACCTTTTGATGACCATAGAAAATTCTCTCTGTGAATCTTTACACAGTGCAGCTAAAAGATAATTACAATCAGTAAAGGATATTGTGTGTATAGGAATGAAAGACTCAGGCTGACCTGGGAAAGGAATTGGGTTGTCTTTCTAATCGCGGGAAATAAGTCCCTAAGTGATGTAACCTATATATTCAAAGCCACATTAAACACACAAAACTGAAAATAGCACATAAACCTAAAATTAACTGCTGCTGCTTTTTCAAGAAAACACTCCCAACACACATAGAGAAAGTATATGTAACCTAGGGTTTACATAACCTATTACTTTAATGCTCCTGTCTAGGTTGAACCCTGGGCCATCAGCGAAGCGCGACTGAAATTCAATCAGGGTTCACAAGCCCTACATTAGTCCTGTATATAGACTCTTAAAAGCCCTACGACAAAACTACACAAGTAACCTTACTACAAAACAAAAAATACAAATCAGGCCATCTTTGTAAATGCAGATTGCATCACAAAAATAGGAATGGAATGTAGTTTTCCCGTTAATTAACTGTCTATTTCCTTTCATACATTTTATGAAGCAGTTCAGGCGTTAAACAATTAGTATAATCTTGTTGTGCAATTGTTGTTTGAGATTGAGTGTATAAATAGCACTTGCGTGTGCAAGATTAATGTAGTATGTGATTTCTATTTTGGTTATGATTTGATACTTTATTCGCCAGGGCCATCTGGATATTGAGTTAAATGATGTGGGGAGAAAACAAGCAGCTGCAGTAAGTTTTGAGTCAGGCGACATATTTCCGTGCCTTCATTCTTTGCTACTTAACAAATTGTCATCATTTTTTTTTTTTCTGAAGGTAGCTCATAGACTATCCAGGGGGCCTAAGATCTCTATTGTATACTCATCTGACTTGAAGAGAGCCCTAGATACAGCAGAGACAATAGCAAGCAGCTGTGGTGGACTGCAGGTATGAATATGAATACTTACTAGTAGTTAAAAACAAAGATGACAACATTAAGGTATCATTTTGATTTCATGGATGGTGGATTCTTTTTGTAATAATTTTCTACATAAACTACACTATTTAGATGTTGAAACAAAGGGGGAAGGGAATGCTTCTCTTTGAATGGTAACTTGCGATCTTATCACCGGAAATGACAGTCTCCTATGTTTAGAAAGATATGTCCAGTAGGAAAGCAAGTTGATACTTCTATACACCAGAAACAGTCGATCTCGAAAAAATATATACATATACCAGAGACATTGATATGTAATTGGATTGAGGAGTTAGTACCTTAGAATTATATGCTTCACAAAATTGAAAGTGAGAGCCAAATTGGTAAACATATCGGTGCCTTGCTCCTTAATGACATTAAGGAAACTATGATGACTGAAGTATCATGGAGGACAGGCAAAATAAAATGTCAGTCGGACAACCTTGGATCACATGCTGAAATGGTTTTTGGCTTCAAGGATTATGTGCTGTTGTGTAGCCATTGCTATTTGGAGAAGGGAAGTTGAGCAAAGAAAGACACATTTTTGGTTGCTTAATGTCATTGGTGGCCAACTTCTGCTTTTAGGCGGAAGTTTGATGAACATGGCTTGCCATTTTGCGACTAAAACATGATATCAAAGTGGAAAGGGACTACAAGAAGACCAGCCGCTAGGAGGCCCATGACTTCATGATAACTGAAATCAAGATGAACTCTTTGATAAAGAAACACTAACCAGTATGCATTTTGGTAGCCTAAGTCTTGAATTGTACCATTTTTCTGTTGATTGTTCCTGTCAATGACCCAAATTGAATGACTAAACAATGGAAGAAGCTAGATTTCAGAGGGATGGGGAATTGTACGTTTTGATGGTCATAACTATAGTAATTGAATTGTCACGTTTTGAGGGGACTACTTGCTGATTGTGACGATGATGGATGTGATTACAACTTCCACAGGAATAAAAATATCTGAGCTCTACGAAGAATTTTTTTTTTGTTTAATCTCCACCCCCTGTTCCCAAGAAACAAGAAATGATAGTTTGAACTAGTGAAATTTCTGAGTAAACATACTTAAGTGAATTGATAGGAAGGTGGACTGTTGTAACACTATAAAAGGATTACAATAGTGATGTCTTTCGCCTTCAGCCTTTGGAGAGGTCCTGTGTGTTATATGGGGGACTAAGTTTCTCAATATTGTTTAGCGATTGTCTTTCTGCAATTAGATCGAAACCTACAATATATGCTTGTTTAGTCTTTCAATTTGAAAGTAGAAGCTAGGGCTTAAACGGCAAGGACAGGGCTTGGCCCTGCTGTAAGCTTCCCTCATTGCAAACTTTTGATTTGTCTGCTTTTTTTTTTTGAAGCATTCTTCAAACTTCTTCCATCATTTCGTAAATTCTGTTAAAGGGAAGGGTGCATGAATACTGCCTTTCATCAAACTTCTCCAGTATAATGCTTTGTGGTCGTTTAATTATATTGGCTGCGACGTTTGATTTTCCCAGTTACCTTTGGAGTTGATGATTTGTTTTCAGCTTGATGAGTTTTTCCGGAAGTTCATTCTATATAACGTTGCTTTGAATAGTTAGAACTTAGAATGTTGAAGCAAATTATTGGAACTAAAATAGATCAAACTGAGTAGATCACAGTTGCAGGTTAAGATGCCAATGCCATAAAAAAACGAAATGTACATGTCTCCCAAGTATTATAGCAGCTAATGAGCTCTTTGTGAGTCTGCTGAGTCTTCAATAATTTTGTTACTAGCTGTAGTTTTGATCAGAGAAGAAACAGACCAAATAAATATTGCATCTGGAAGAGATGCAACACACTAGTTTGCGGAAGGGTAAGCATTGTATTATTGATGAAGCCAAGTTTAGAAAACTAGAACCCTTTTTTCTGATTTTATCATGGGGTCAGTCATCTGAGATTCTGAGACCTTTATTTACCGTTTTCATTTCAGGTTATTAAAGATCCAGACCTACGGGAAAGACATTTGGGAGATCTTCAAGGTGTGGTATACCATGAAGCATCCAAAACATGCCACAACGCTTATGGGGCTTTTTCATCGCACAGGACAAATCAAGAGATCCCAGTGAGCGCTCATTTCTTGTTTAGGTTGAGAACTAATTAAAGGTTAATTGCACATTTATGTTTCAAACTGAAACAATTCTGTAAGATATGGTTGCAAATCAGGTTAGGCTGTTACAACTCTACATTTTTTGCCAGTTCTGCTTTGAGCCAACTTTTGCCTGGGTAAATGGAGGCAAAATGTCAACTTTAGTCAATATCATAGTTATCCCAATCAGCTATAGTTTGGCTGGTGACGCTTACCTTGAAGTTGATCCCATTAAGCACATTAAGCCCCAGCAGTTAGTGTTAAGATGGGGCTTGTTAGAGCTGAAGCTGGAGTTTTGTGCTTCAGTCGTCTGTCTAGATTGGTTCATAGTTATGGTAGGCTATTCACGGGATACATGCTGAAGTCGAGAATATGATACGAAATGTATTTGCATTGCTAATATAAATTTGACCTATCAGCTTTCTTTAAGCAGAAACAATGTATTCTCATTCATGGAAATTGTTCTAGTTATGGGTCATTATTCTTTATTTTTCGTTTTTACTTGATCTGTTAGAGACACGATCTCTATGACAGTATTCATTTTGTACAAGTGCTCCTAATGCAATGCAAGAGGGATCTGTAGCCTTTACAATTTATTCGACGAGTTGAAAAAGAATTAGATGTGAACATGATAAAGTAGAGCTATAAGTAGCCAACAGAATGCAATGCCTTGGGTTGAGGCCTACTTTTTGGAGTTTCCATCAATCCCTATGTATCTTATATTTTTTACATTTGCAGGGTGGTGGAGAAAGTCTTGATCAACTTTATGACCGCTGCACATCAGCCGTAGAGAGGATTGGTAGCAAACATAAAGGTACTTCCAGACTAATGTTTCCTGGTATTTTTTGTCAACGAGCCTGTGGAGTTTGGTCATAGACCTGTTGATCCGAGTTCAATCTTATCGTTGTTATGTTTATCTTTTCAAACCATATTACGCAAACTCTTCCAAACATATGATGCAACTGCATCAAACACTCTTATAACAGGAGAGGATCCATGTCAGACGTTTCGGTTGGACATTCACCTATTAAGCATTTTTTATAGATGAATTTACCATCTAATCTGCATAGAAGTTTCATAATATGCAAAACATGCCCCAAGGCACCTGTAAACACCATTACCCTAGAAGTAAAAGAGATCTATTAAAGAATATGAATATTGGGGCCTATCCCCATGTCCTTGGTATAGAAATTAAGTGAATTGTCGACATTCACACACGTACTTGCGCCTAACACTCATACCCGAGTTCATATAACATAAGTTTCGAGTTTTTTCATCACATCCTTGTAGTCACATTAAAAGATCATGCTTTTAAATGCAGAATGTCTCATTGGTGCTGCATTTTTCTATGGTTTGTCAAATATCCATTGCAGGGGAGCGAGTAGTTGTGGTCACTCATGGTGGTGTTATCAGATCGCTTTTTGAGCGGGCTTGCCCAACTGGGCAGGCTGGAAGGGTACCTAACACGTCTGTAAACATATTCTTCTTGTCTGAAGGGGATATTTGGACCATAAAGTCGTGGGGTGATGTTAGCCATCTTAACCAAACGGAATACCTGAATTCCGCTTTCGGAGGGGACGGAACTTCGGGTTAGTTCACGCATGTCCTCTTCATCTTCTGTCATTTAGAGCAACGGCGAGCTTGAATTCTGGGAAAACAAGGAAGTAATTTGACAATAGACACACTTTTGAGGCACTTGTGAGGTCATTGTTTCAACAAGTATGGCCTTGCAGTTCATATACTGTTTTCTTATTGAGGAAAACAATACATTCTTCATTTTGAGCGGTTGCAAGTATCAGTAATTGTCTTAGGGTCAGATGGAGGATCTTCTGTTCACCCACTTGCAGTGATTTCGAAAGAAGAATACGAGTTAATTTGTTGCTCTTCCTTTCATTTTCTTGGATAATTTACTTAAATAGTTACCCTCTCAAATTTGATTTGTAATACGTGATATATTACTGGATGTCGCGACATTGATTAATTTCAGCTGCCTCGCAGTCTGGATTTTAGTGTGAGAACAATCAATGCATAAGGTCTGAAACTAAGAAATTACTTTGCATATAGTCCGTTCTGGTAAACTGCTACCTATCCAAAAATACCAATGGCTTCCTGAACTCAAAAAGCCGAAAAGACAGCTTCTTGCGGTTTTCGAGGCAGGTCATTCTTTCACAATAAATCACATAAAAAGCCGTAAAAAAAAATTTTAAAAGATTAAAAAAAAAACACCCTTGGCTTCTGTTCTATACTTCTATTGGGTATCTGTTGTTTGTTGGACCCTGTGTCTGGTATCGGTACACATTCTAATTCCATCGGTCACTTAATTCCAGGTGGAAGCAGAATAGTCAATTTTGTGGTGACAGAGTGGGATATTCTTAGCTGAATTCAGTTTGATCTCATATGTGCTTTTTTATGTTGAATATAGAACGATTAATTATTGGTGGAATTTTTTTTCCCCGTATCCATGCGCGCCTGCTTCCTTTAACAAATTTCAACCTTCAGTTTTACCTTGTGATCGCGCAGCAACTAGTTTTGTTTACTCCGATTCATACGTGGAAGATCTCATTTATACCATGCAATCAACTACTCAATAAATAAACTTGATCCCAGTAACACTATGCCAACTTTCCAACCATGTGAGCTAATATACATATTAATTTTACTGTTTTCGTTTCCAAAAATCCACAAATATAAATAGATGAAACCGAAAAAAAAAAATCTGATACGAAACCGGTACCAAAACTTATAACAGATCCCATGATAAAACCAAGAGTACAATAGCAAATTGCATGCATTTCATCAGTAGAATGTGGTTTAAGCTTGTAGCTGCTGCTCTTGGCTCTCCCTTTGTTCTGCTTCTGAACATTGCGGTTTCATTCTTTTGCAATTGTCAGTTTGAACTTTGAAGAACTTAAATTGGTTATTGAAAAGGCTTTCCTGTGAGTCTTCTTCGGCCTTCGGATTGAATTGATCTCTTTGCTATCATTTTGATCAGTAGTTTACTAGCCAGGTTAACTTCCCAACATTATCACTTGCCCTTGTGGGCTATGGCTGTGTACAAAACTTGGAGGTAGTTTGAGCGTCTTTCCCGTTCGATTCCTTTTCAAATCCCTCCAAAATTGAAGATCAAAACATTGCCAGAACTCCGGCGACGGAATAGAGCCCTAGCAAAATCCACAATGAAAAAGAACTCGATCAAAGCCATTGAAGCAGAATAGATGTTCAAAAATGCTAAAAGCACAACAACAAAAAAACACATCATCAACACAACATGCTGACGTGGCCTGATACATTATATAATGGGGCCCGCCACTTAACCCAACCGAAAAAAAAAGAAGGCTGAAAACTAAAAAACGTGAAATCTGCTACCCCATTTTTTCGTGTTACTCGATACAGAGACACGGAGAGGGGGGGAGAGGAGCGACCATGATTCCCACCGCCACTGGCTACCACCACAGCCAGCAGCTCCTCCTGCCTCCCTCTCCACCTCCAGCAACCACCAGCTACAGATATCCTTGAAGAAAACACTTCAAAGTACTAGCTCATACAAAAAAGAAAAGCTGGTAGGAAGCCTTCTTCCACCACAAGCACAAGAAGGAACGGAACGAAAGACCACTTCTCTCTCTCTCCCCGTACCTGTATTGAAATAGATTTTTATCGTGTCTGGGTGCTATTCCCGTTCTTACTTAAGTCAAAGTACTAGTTTGTACAAATAAGAAAAGCTGTTAGGAAGCCTTCTTCCAACACAAGCACGAGACGGAAAGGAACGAAAGACCATCCCTCTCTCTCTCTCCCCCCCTCCCAACACAAGCACGAGACGGAAAGGAACGAAAGACCATCAGTGACAGAAAATCTGCAAGAGTCCTTTGCATGCAACACCCATTGCACCAAAAATTGTACAGGAATTGAATCAAACGCATGGTGCAGGCTACTATAGAGGAGTACAACTAATGGCTAATGAAGTATATATGTACGATGGAGAAGTTTGAACTTATTATGTGACGGTTGTTTGCGGCAGAATTGTGGCGCTCTGTTCATCTGTGTTGGAGGTTGTCGCAGAAGACCAAATGAAAGGGGCACAATACTGTGTTGGAGGTCGTCGAATAAGAGATTGAAGGGCGAGAGGCGAATGGAGGAATCTGTAGCAAATTGAAAACAAGATGATCATCTTGGAATCTTATATATTCACACACTATTAGGCATAATTGGTCAATTCATTGATAGTAACATTCAGCATATTAACGAGAAAACAAGATGATCATCTTGGAATCTTATACTGAAGGAGAAATAGAGCAAGAACCAAACCTCAGAATGTGCTTCAGAAAACCAACGTTATCATTTCAAAACAGATGCTTTCCTATCTGAATTTGACCACCTCCTATTTCTTGAGAATTCCGATCTTCCGGGTGACTGCCCATTAATGTTAGACCTTCCATGCATTACTGAACTTCCAGAAACTTCGGTGCGTTCTTTGGTTCTTGTCTTCCTGGGGTTTCTTCCTTCTGAATTATTAGGAGATCTTAAAGGCCTCTTGGCCTCGTACTTTGGTGTCTTCCTGGTCCTTACTCTATTCCCTCTAGCATTCACATGAGAAACCGTCTGACTCGTATCTTCATCCCCCACCTCCTCCTCATCGCTATAGTCATCACTGCCTTCCTCAACCTCAGAATCTGAGAAGTCACTTGACTCCCCATCTTGTCCCTTCCCAGTTTCACCATCCTGCATTTCTTCTCCTTCTCCTTTGGAACCATGACCTAATTTCGGCTCCGGAGTATTTTTACTCGGCAAACCTTTTGTTTTCTTGTCTTCATTAACAGTGTTCATGAGATGAATATACTTATACCTCATATCCATCAATGGATGACTCTCAATCAGCAGATTCCTCTTATAACCCTCCCTCAAAACCACAGTATGTGTCCCAATTTTACTCGAAAGATAAAATATACCAGGGTGCTGAAGCAATGCCCTTTTAAACCTCGACCGGAGCCCCAAACACTCTCCAAGTAAAAGTACATTTTCTCTATCCGTCTTCTTCCCAATAAGAAGATGAAGAAGCTCATGCAACACCGACACGGCCCACTTATCTGCTTCGTCACTCTTAGCTGGTAGATGTAATGCATTTTCATATGGAGAAACGTAAGGCAACTTTTGCCACCCATCAACCCACTTCTTGAACTTCTTATCTACCTCGAAACCCCTCGAGTATTGCAAAGGGAATGCAACGGGCATACCCTTTTCACAACGTGCCTTCTTCTCCATCACTGAAACCGCAAGCTCATTGCTCCAACACACCAATTCAAGATAGGGTTCAGAACAACTTCCATTCCCATTCCCACCAGTGACTTGAAAATAGTCAGGAAACTCAGGGACTAGGGTTTCGGTATAATCATGGGGCAAACCCAGGTCCCATATCAATCTATTTACAATGCGTAAAGGGATTTTATTGATTCTAGCTAACATTAAGAGCTTCAAAAGGCGGTCAGCGCCTACTCGTTTGTTATTCTCGCTCTGGTAAATCAAGTGCTCATCAGCATCGAGGCCGAGTACTTCAGGAGTCAATTTGACATGTGGGTGGATTCCAATTCCACCTGGGAAGAATTCTTGAAAGACAGAAGGGTACCTGCGGATGAAATCGACCGGGCGGGTGGCGATGCCGAGGGACTCTCTTTGCTGGGCGATGAGAGAGAGTGGTAGAGACTTGGATGGCTCGGACTTGATGAGGTTCTTGAGGTTTAGCAAGGGTTTGAGGTTTCCTTCTTTCTCCACCGCGTGATCGAGGGCTCGGTCTCGGACCCATTTGATGGATGCAACGTCGACAAAGGTGCGGTGGCTCTCGTTGTGGCGATGGCGGCGGGGGAGAGAGCGGAGGAGGGATTGCATTTTGGGTTTTGTTGGTTTGGATTTGGACTTGTGAACGTTGCAAACGGAGACATTTCTACTTTTTTTAAAAAATTCTACTGTTTTTCCTTACTTTTGAAAATAATTGTCATTTACCTCCCCTACCGTTATTTTAAGGCTAACAGTGTTAACTTTTTGCGTAAAATGACCAAAACGCCCTTAGTATATATTCTCAACCCTTTTTTTAAAAAAAAAGTAGAGTTAAAAAAAATTTCCAACAAAATTAAATCGTTTTTCACTTTGAAAAAAATAGTTTTAAACAAAAAGTATCAAAGAATTTTTTTTTCATTTTGAATATTTTTTGTAGGAAAAAAAACTAGTTTTGAAAATAGTTTTTTATACTTTTTTTAAAATTTATTTTTCAGATTTTAAAAAATAAAGTTTACTTTTTGTAATTTTAAAAACTATTTTTCAAAAAAAAATTTAAAAACTATTTTCAAATCTAGTTTTTTGTTTCCTACAAAAAATATTCAAATTGAAAAAAAAAAATCTTTGATACTTTTTGTTTAAAAACTATTTTTTTCAAAATGGAAAACGATTTAATTTTGTTGAAAAAAAATTTTAACTCTACTTTTAAAAAAAAAATGGGTGGAGAATATATATACTAAGGGCGTTTCAGTCATTTCATGTACAAAAGTTAGCACCTTAGCCTTAAAGTAACGGCAGGGGAGGTAAGTAACAATTATTTTCAAAAGTAAGGAAGGGCAATGGAATTTCAGAAAAAGTATAGGAGGTCTTTGTATTTGTTAAAAACCTCAGGGGAGGTAAGTGAAATTGACCCCCTTTTTTTTAATTTTTGGAACCGGTTTAGTAGGGTTCTTTTATTCCTCTCTTTTATGTGCCGGTTGGTACCCCACCCAACTCAACTAGATTGGTTTTTTTTAGAGTTTAAATTATTTTCACCGCCGGTGAAAATAAATAAAAAAAATTCCAAATCGATTGCATTACACCGCATGTTTATGTTCTAATATTTGGGACCATTATTTGGACATTTGGCGCAATACAATCTATTTAGAGGAAACTTTTGTTTCCACTGGTAGTGGAAATAACTTAATCTTTTTTTTTTAAGATTTGGGATATAAATTTTAGTGGGATGGGTTAGGTTGAGTTCTTAAATCCATTTAGTGAAATTATTTATCTCGATTCTTCAAAACGAAATAATTGAATCTCTTTTTTAAAAAATCGGAAAGGAAGAATTGAGTGGAGACGTTCTAATAGCCCCTGTGAATGATGAGAAATGTGAAATAAGAAAGATGCCCACTTTATTCACTTCACATTCCCAAAAAAAATTTCAAAAAGATTTTTTCCCGATCTCTCATCTCTCCAATAATTAATTATATTTCTTTCTCTACTTATACCCCACTATTCAATCATTATTCTCATTTCTCTCTCTATCTCTTTCCAATTATTACACCTCTCTCTAATTATTACTTTTTCCAAAAACTATCCAAACACTATCTCAAAAATATTTCTCAAAATATTCTTCTCAAAACTCTCAACCAAACACAGCCGTTATTTCTCACCAAATCTCACCATTTTTTTGTGAAATTGTGTGAGAAAGGAAATTTTTTTAAACTTTTCTCTCTGTTTAAATACTCCATCCAAATTAGTCCATTTCTCATTAAAATTAGTGATTTTGAAGGGAAAAAAAAAAAAAAAAAAACCATAACCCTTTTTTTGTCTTATGAAATTCATTCAACCAATAGGCCAAGGTTTGAACCTTCTTCGCTCACTATTCATAACTATCCCCATCTCAGTATCAACTAGAAGGTAGGCACAACACATACGAAACCAGATCCTCTAACCCCTTTGCCTATCACATCTTCTGCCCCTTTAACGATGCGAGTGTCCATCAACAAATATAAACTGTACGTCTATTTCCCAACTCTCTCTCTCTCTCTCTCTCTCTCTCTCTCTCTCTCTCTCTCTCTTTGCGTTTAATTCAAATAAACTCCTCTCTATCTTTCTCCCCCTCTCTCTCTCATCACATATCCCCAATTATTGCCCCGGTGGAACCTTAAATCCTAATTCTAAAACCAATATTTCGTGACTCAAGTGTATACTGTATATAGTAATTACGAGAACTCAAAACCCAAAACTAGCAAATTGAAACTTTACTCTGTTGATGTGAATAAATACACAACCCATAAACAAAATTTGTTTCTATTATGAATACAAAAAAAATAAAAAATTGTTTCGGGATAACAAATAAGCCTGAGTTTGATGGAAGGTTAATATATGTAGGGGACATGTGTAGCACATTGTTGAGAGGGTAGAAGAATGGGATAGGCAAGGGGAGCAGAGGATCTCACGCCAATACATACATGCACATTTTAAGGACGGGTGTGAACAGTGGAGTGGTGGTTATGATAGGTGATTTTTTACTATTTTGCCCATAACAGTTATTTGATGGCACATTAAAAGTGTTTATGATAGTCTCTTTGATTTCATGTTTTGTTTGTCTTTTCTAAATTTTTATCAAATTCGCATTGTATTTTTTGAATTAATCATCTGTCTCGACGAGAGAATTCTAAAATTAAAAAATTATGACCAAAGGCAAAAAAAAGTTCACTAAAGACGAAAAAGTTGTATGTGCCTTTTTTTTTTTGTCTAAAGTATCGTCTTATATTAATTTTTTTGCACTTCAGTCTACATTTTTATACTTTTCTTATTTTTCTCATCAATGCCGATGATTAATCTCAAAATTACAACAAAAAGTTAAACAAAACGTTACAAAAAAAATTCAAAAATACCGAAAATAAATCACTAGAATGTCAAAAAGAATTAAGTGGGCAATTAAGAAAACTACTTCTTAGAGCATCTACAGCCTTGCCCAGAATGTTAAGGAGAATTAAGTGGGCAAGAAAACCACTTCTTAGAGCATCTACAGCCTTGACCCATTTTAAGACCCAAATTCAAAATTTGGGCAAAATCCTCAAAAACTCATCTCCAATGGAGGACCCAAATCTCTCACCATTTTGGGTTTTACCCATTTCTTTACCCAAATTTGAGACACCCCAAACCCCTTTGTGCAACGGCTCATTTGTGTGTGTGTGTGTGTGTGTGTGTGTGTGTGTGTGTGAGAGAGAGAGAGAGAGAGAGAGAGAGAGAGAGAGACCAGAGATGTCGCCAGAAACCAGAGACCAGAGATGTTGTCAGAAACCGGAGACCTGAGATGTTAACTGCTCTTTTGATCTTCTGGCCAAACATGTTGCCCGAGTTTTATAGGGTTCCACCGGAGCTCGTCATAAGTGTAGTGCGTAAGGATCCGATGGAGAAGGCAAATTCGATGGTTCTATCTTCTCTCTAAATTACATGAATGCCATCGAGGTTGTGTAAAATTATGCATTTTGGTACAAAATGGGTTTTCTCCTTGGAGATGCTCATACCAAAACTGGGTTAAAAAAAAAAAGTATAGGGTTGGAGATGCTATTAGAGAAAGAATTAGGGTTTATGGGGGACGCAAATCACTAAACTCTAGAAAAACGTCGCCCTCCTTTGCCTCTACTTCTACCCAAACCCTAGAAATGTTGAACTACGTTAGATGTCTCGAACAAAATTCTAACACGAGTATCCACCGAGACTCTAGTATGATTCACTCCGTTTGCAAATCATGGCACTCTCTATCACCAGCCCCAAATTCATCTCTCACTACCTCAAGAATCGAACTTCAAACCCTAACAATGATCTTCTCCTTGTTCGCTACTGCACCAAAGAACCCAAGTAAGAGCACTACTCTATGGTACTCGACGGTAATGACCCTTTCCATCAACTCAAAAACCTTGATTTTTCTATCTCCCCGATGGATTACTTTTTCGTCGTCGGTAGCTCTACCAGGCTAATTTGCCTTTTCGATGATCTGGGATGTGGTTATATAGATGATATATATAGGCCCCGATTGGATGCGGGATAGGTTTTGGTGGGATTAAATAGTAGGGGGTATAAGATAATAAGGGGTATTATTTAGTAATGGGGGACCCATAGTGATGTGACATTTATGAAGGGGGGACTAAATAATATGTGGTTTGGATGAAAGGTGGATAAAATAGTACTTGGTTTGTTTTGATGTTTATATGGGGGTATAAGGTTGGGTAGATATTATAAAAACCAGTCAAATGACCTAATTACCCTTGTTCATGGTTATTTGTAGATTAAACATTAATTTAATTATATAAATAAAAGACAAATTAAAAAACATGGCTAAATGTAAAAAAGTGCATGGTATTATAATTAAATTTTGTAATTTAAAAATTCTGAATATTTTTTTTGTACGGAATAAAACTTAGTGATTTTTTAATTTTTATTTTTTATTTTTTTTGCGTCCTTTTGAGGAATAGAACTTACAAATTATTTTGTTCTTATTTCCACTTATTTGTTATTGATATTTTTTTTATAATCCAAACCTCATCTATGATATGTGGACAAATTAGTCAATTTACTTGCAATTTGGTGGACAATTAGTCAATTCAATTGAAAGTACTTAACTTAGCATTCATTACAAAAATGTAACCGGTACTTGGCATTCATTACAAAATCAAGATAGTAGCATATTGCCATATTCCAAAGTATCAAATGCCGAAATGAACATTTTACAAACTAAGTAATTTAATTATCACAAACTGGATGATTGTTGCTACAATTGCACCAAATAAGAACCATTTCAATTTTTGCCAAAACGTTGGGTTCGATCGAACATTTCCCTCATCATGAACGACGGCTTCCATTGGGATAAGCAACGGCGGGTAATGTCACGTATAATGTCACGTTTGAATCTGTCTATTAGGAAGTCTGTTGCTTTGCCTACGTATAATGTCACGTTTGAATCACACAGTCCCCTTATGCATAATGCATTCGGTCACAAACGACATTAAGGTGGTTAGAGTTGTGCATATGGGTGGGTTTATTTAATTTGGTTAGAGTTAGAGTTGTGCATATAGGTGTACGGGTGCACATACACCGGGCTAAGCCGGATTCGAGCTTATACTAGATAATAATGAGACTTGTGCAATTCCAAGCCCGACCCATTAATAATTGGGCTTCATTTAATATGTCCAAGCCCAATCCAATTAAATATTTAATTTCCCAAGCCCCTTTAATTTTCTAAAGCGTACCACAAAAATAAATTAATCAACCATAACAATCACAAATTAAGATTCACAACCGTAAAAATTAGTTAAAGTTCTAAGTTCTCACAGAACTATTGAACTAAATAACTGTTAGAAGAAAAAAGAAGAAATTGAAGAGCAAGAAGACAAAGATGAAACCTATTCTTTAATGGAGATGCACCGCTTCAAAAAAATAAAAAATAAAAATCCTTAGCAAACTTATAGCGGTAACAATATATATAGTCCGGATTCCATCAGGGATCCCAAATTTGACTTCCATTCATGACTTATCGAATTCTCAACTTTCACAATTAAATTTTGACGATTTGAACTGTTCAATGTGTTTAGAACGTATTTTAAGGGTTCCCGCGAGGAATCATATAAAAAAAAAAAAACTAGAAAGGGCTTGAGTAAAAATCACCAAAAACACCACTCTACTCCTTACTCAAGAGTCAAGCCCATTATCAAATTTGAGTTTACTCAAAATTTTCACCAAATTTGGTTTTGAATCAAATCTTTACTCAAAATTTTAAGGTCATTTTCTCCCTCTCAAATTTACAATTATGCCATTAATGAAGCCTTTACTGAACTTTCTGACAATTCGTAAAAAAAACACCCGGACTTCAACTGTCAACAAAACCACACCCGAACTTTATACTCCGTCAACATAAAAACCTCTGTCATCCCATTCCGTCACGTTTTTAACAGAGGAGACTTAACAATCGTTTTGGACATTGGGGTTCCGTTAAGTGCCCCAAAAATAGAAAACCCTTAGCATCAGCAGCAGCTAAAACAGAGCACTCCCTCTCTCTTTCTAATTGAAAAAAAAAAACCCAGAGCACTCCCTCTCTCTTTCCAATTGGAAAAACAGAGCACCCAACCAATTAAAAAAAAAACCAAAAAAATTCGGATTAATTAATCTTTTCCTAACTCTGTTATCATCAATTTCGTGAAGAGTTCTATAGCCGTCGGTTGCACTAGGGGTGAAAGATTTACTCCAAGAAGAGTTCTACAGTGAACAATCAAATTAAAAGAAACGGAAGCAAGAGAGCAAGGTGTTGGGATTCTACCCCGTGTGGGCCATTGGGCTTAGGCCCGGTTGGGAAGGGCCAGGGTTAAATGATGTATCATATATAAACTCATTATAGCCTTGTATTATTTGTGTGACGAAACAAAGAGAGAGGCAGAGAGTTTGAGAGAGATACACGAGAGTTTGAGAGAGATACACGAGTGACTGGTGAGGATTCAACTATTGTGAGACAGAGTGAGTGCGTAACAATATTCACGGATTAATCTCCGGATCATAGTGAAATCCCCCTCCCCGTGGACGTAGGTCTGATTGGCCGAACCACGTAAATCTGTGTGTGCTTGCTTTCTCTTGATTTACTGTTTTCTGTTGTCGAGTGGTGCGTGCGTTGGGCGTAACAAGTGGTATCAGAGCCGATGGCTGACGATTTATGGGCGGACTCTCCTGGAAGCATCGGTGGTTGTGGGCTTGCACGGAGACTCTCGGAGGAGCAAGAAAAATCCATTGTAACTCTCGATGGAGCAAGAAAAATTCCTGGTGCGTGCAATAGGTGGTTGGCAGCAGGGTGGCTCTCGGTGGAGTGGGTACTCTCGATGGAGCAGGAAAAATTCCTAGTGCGTGCGGCACCTGACTGGCAAGCAAAGGTGGCTCTCATGGAGTATGGTGGCTCATGATGGAGTGGGTGCGGTAAATAAGCCCTGGTTTGGACACGGTGTTAGAGAGAGAGAGATCAAGAATTAAGGGGGAGTCAAGTGGATCAGATTGAGGGGGAGCTAGGCCCAATGTATGGTTCACACATGAGGGGGAGATTGTTAGGAACATGTGTGAAGGATGACTCACCACTTACAAGGCTTAGCCTTTTAAGTGGATATGGGTCATTTAATGTATATTGGGCCCAACGAATGTGCTGGACTCCATGGATACTCCCCAACGGATTGGGCCTGCGCACACGGAAAGAACCTCAGGCGGATCAGACTCCTAACACAAGGGTCCATAGCGTTTTGCTGGAAGATCATCACATTCCTTTCACACGTGATATTATAGACAGCAACAACAGAAGATAGCTAAGGATAAGATTCCTAAACCCTTAGCATCAGCAGCAGCTAAGCCAAAAGCTACTGTGAATGTATGTAAAATGGAGAAGCCAACCAAGAAAAGTGAGCTGCAGCAGCTAAGCCAAAAGCTACGGCACTTTGCATTTTCTGTAAAATTGCTACTGTATCTCGGTAAAGATACCGTAGCACTATTCATGAGCAACCCAATTTTTTAATGTTACTTTGTACTCTCTCTCTCTTCTATCCTCTAACTCTGGTTTTTTTTTTATTATTATTACTTTTACTCTCTCTCTCCTCTACTTTTTACACATTTACTATAATATTTTATAGAGATAGAGAAAGTGATAGAGAAAAATGGGTAGTATTGTTGAAGTGTTGATGGTGACATGGTAGCTATATGCACTGTACACCAGGTATTTTGGCCAAATTTTTGGCTTAGCTGCTGCTGTTGCTCTTGTTTTGTTCTTTTCTATGTACATATTTTTTGGGACCGAATAAAATCAAGAATGTGGAAATTACTTGGTGCTCATGTTCGGACCTATACAATGTGAAATCTTCAGCGCGAGTACGGGGGTTAATCCCCTATCAAAGAATATTATCCTGCGTACAGAGTCCATTTCGCTCGATCTAATCCTTAACCCACTTCACATCCATTTGGCTCGTTGTTCGAAATTGATAAAAACAGAGTTTGGAAAAAACTAATTAATCTGAATCTTTTGTTTTTTTTTTTTTTTTTGAATCGGTTGGGTGCTCTGGTTTTTCAATTGGAGAGAGAGAGAGAGCATACAATTGGAGAGAGGGAGTGAACTGTTTTTTGTTTTTTTCAATGAGAGAGAGAGAGAGGGAGGGTTTTTTTTTTTTTTTTTTCGTTCCACCCTAAACAACGTCGTTTTGAGCACTTAGTGGAACCCCAACGTCTAAAACCACTTTTAAGTCCATCTGTTAGGTCTCTTCTGTTAAAATCGTACGGAAGACGGCAGGGGTTTTTTTGTTGACAGAATATAAAGTTTGGGTGTGGTTTTGTTGACGGCCGTAGTTCGGGTGTTTTTTTGCAAATTGTCAGAACGTTTAGGGTTTTTTTAAAAAAAATTCCCTCAATTTTATGTCTACATTTTCTTTCGTCCACTGAAGTGTTCCATATGAAATCAAGTTTTTACTCAAAATTTTACTCAAATTTGGGTGAAAAAATTGAGTAAAAGGTGGAGATGCTATAAGACCATCTCCAACAGCCTAGGCAAAACTCAGGCACGACCAAATCTGGGGAGAAACCCCCCAAAATCCACACCCAGCAGCCTCTCCAGGCGCCTCGCCATCCTAGTTTTTGCTGCAGCACTTCGCCACAGATCTTGAGGTACTATAGCCTTGCTTTCCCTCTCGTCGGAAATTGCAACCACCGGTCACCCTTATCGCTAGTCATCGTAGGCTCGATTTCAGCCTTGTTTCATTATAGATCCGGATTTAGAGCTTAATTTCCACCTTTATTCAACCCACTCAACAACGTTTTCAACGATTTAAACTCCGACGGAGTTCTAGGCAACTTCAACGGTGATAGCGATAGTATTCCAGGCGACTTCAACAGCAACAACAAAGGAGTGCAGGCAATGGCGACAGCATTCATGGTGAAGGCGATTGGGTTTTAAGTGATTTCATCATTTTTCGTTCGTGTATGGATGTACAATGTTTGTCTATATATATAGGGGTGTGTGTGTGTGTGTGTGTGTAGGATCCCCTTCCACTAAGGGATCCCTCATTTTATATAAAATGCGGACCTAGCCATTTTCCACTTTCCGAACTGAATTTCGACGATCCGAACCGTAGATGTGTTTAAAATGTGTTTTAAGGTCCACCGCGAGGATTTGTCCCAAAAATAAAAATACCCAGAAGGGCTTCATCCAATCAGTTTTTGTTAAAAACGCTATATAACGGTTCAGATTGTCGAAATTTGGTCGGGAAGCATGAGGTCCTCACTTTGGTCCTCATATAGGGGTCCTTATTAGAAGTTTCCTGTTTATAGGATTTGTTTGGGTTAGCCATCTTCAAAAATCTGGCCAAAATGGCTAGAAATATAGCTAGATTGTTGAAGATGCTCAAAGCATCCTTATCAGTCTCACAAAAAAAAACCACCAAATTTAACCACAAAAACACCTTTTACAATTTAGTAAGTCACTTTATCAAAAACTCAAAAAATCACACTCTCGATCCAAACTTTACTATATTAAACTATTCCCCTCAAGTCTACCAAAAAAAAAAAAAAATCCCCTAAAAAACTACTCTCCCCGCCTAGGGAGTTGTGGCCCATGTACTAAAAAGTCATAATTCATAAAGTAGTACCTTTTCAGCCTTAAAGTGGTCTGCCCCCTAGCCCCTAGGGATGGCAACGGGGCGGGTTGGGGTGGGCTTTGATGATCCCGGCCTCGACCCTAAAATTCCCGAACCACCCTTTAACTCGCCCCTAACCCAACCGGGTAATTTATGGGTACCCCCGCCCCTGCCCCTATCGGGTATCGGGTTTACTCGCCCCGCTCCTATTTTTTCATATATTAGTAAAGTATATTTTAGACTCCAATATTAGTGAGCACAAATAATAAGATTTCACAAATAACTTTCACAACTTAACGAAAATCTACTATCTAATGTTATATTTTAGTCGTAAAAATAAAATTATAAGAATACAAATAAAATTTGATGCATATAACGGAGAAAATATAATTTCATATATATAAATATAATTATACATATATATGTCGGGGCGGGGTGGCCATACCCTTGCCCCTACCCTAACCCTAGCGGGTTTTTCAAAATCACCCTCTGCCCCTACCTGTTACCCAAAAAAATATTAAAAAAATCCTATCCTATCGGGTTCGAAGCAGGGTGGGTTAAATTGCCGGCAATTTGAGTAGGCACTGTAGCAAAAGTAAATTGGTGAGGGAAGATAGAGAGGCTGATTTGTTGAGGTTTTTAGGGGTTTGGCTCTCTATTTTAGCCAAAAAGCTAGTTTAGAAAGGCTGGTGAGGATGCTCTAAGAGCAAATCCAATGGGGGATGGATATCCAGTTGCATTGCCATTATAGAACCAAAATTTGCAAATCATCAATCCAGTGCATAGCTATAATCAGTTGCAAAATGCATAAGTTGCATAATTGGTTGCAAATATAGAACCAAGGATGGCTATAGCCATCCTTGCCACGTCATCAATCTCAACTGCCATCTTCAAGTTTAGGGTCTGAAGACTAGCTGAATAATGCCGGAAAGTCACCGGAACCTACTACTCTCACCGGGAATTCGCCGGAGTTGATGCTGGGACATGCTCTCACCATAATAAACTCTGAAATCGACCAAGGTACTCCAAAATCGACTATGCTCTGACCGTGGTGGACTGTTTTGGCCGATCTATGAGGGTTTTTTTAACCGATTGGTTTGTTGATGGGTCTGGCTGATGGGTTTTGTGTGTGTGTGTGTGTGTGTGTGTGAGAGAGAGAGAGAGAGAGGGGTTTCATCGGAGAAGGGAGTATGGCCGATCGGTTTAGAACCAGGGAGTAGGGCCGATCGGTTTGCATTTGTTTGCTCTGAGCTTTGTTCATCTGATCGATCAAAGGGGGGACTTGGCACCTGTGTTCATATGAGAGATAAGAGAGCAAAGCTTTTCTCTTTTCTCTTGGAAGTAACAACAGTTGATGGAAAATTTGCTCCCAATGGGCAAATTTGCTCCCAACTACTCACCAGTTATTTCTTATTTCACCATCATTTTCCCTCAAAAAAACTATAACTGGGTTGAGAATGGTAGATTGAAAAATATCCGATATTAGGTAGAACGGTGGTTGAGAATGGTGGATCCAACAAATATCCAAAAAAATTGTTCGAATGGGGGTTGAAAAATTAGTTGGAAATGGGGGTTAAAAAATTAAATCACAGCGGAGTTGAAAATAACGTAGATAGTTGAATTGGGGTTGAAACAGTAATTAAAAGTGAGGTGGTGGGAAAGTTAGTTAAATTTAGAACTGTTTGGTTCTAAAATAGAATCAAGCACTAGAGCATGGATTCTATTTTAGCACCAAAAACCACTTTTTGGTGCCAAAATATAGCAATGGCTATAGCCATTTTGCATTTTGCATTGGATTTGCTGTAAGGTCGCCAAAGTTTTGGCAAAAAAGGTCACAGAGTAGCAAAGTACTTTTGTCGATTACTTGTTGCTCTAGACTTTTGGACTTCCTTTTTGTGGTATAAATTAGTTTTTGGCGGAAGTACCAAACTTGTGAATCTGTATACAATTGTAGATCTATGGTCTTAGTATAAACAAAGTGTGATGTTCGTAAAAAAAAAAAAAAAAAAAATGGAGGGGATATGATATTACCGAGATATAATGATATCCGGGGACCAATCCGGAGGTGGCTAACTTATTTGAATCGAGGTATAATATGATATCCGGGGATTGTTTCACGTCATTGAAAGGGAATTAAATCTTTGACAGGTTCATGATTAAAGAAAAAAAAAAAAATCATGATAGATGCTACGACTGCCACTTACGCCGGTAGAAATTGGTAGTACTAGTTAATATAATTTATTTATAAATAATAAAGTAGCTACAATATCTAGAAGAGTATAGAAAAAACTTTAAATTATTGGTGAAGGTAGTCAATGATATTAACAATGTAGATCATGATATTAATATGCGAGATGATGCGTATCAAAACAATGATTGGTCTACAAGTAATCAATTTTATCATATTTTAATTTGTATTGTATTTTCACAGTGCTCTGATTGGATGCTATCTCGCTTTAGGATTAACTTGAATGTTAGATATTATTAAGTCAATCGATGGGGCACGTATGAATTAAAGAATTCTCTTAATCTAATGAAGAAATTGTGATGTGTTTCCATGGATTCTCGAATCAGAAATGTAAAGAAAAAGATACGAAAAATACAGAGAGAGAAAGAAGAACAAAGAAGTGTATTGAATCTGAATTTTTTTTTGGTCGTTTCCCACAAGTACTGACTGTACTGTACACCTTTCTTTTATACTATATCAGTCATGAGGACAGCTCATGCTGAGATGACACCACCACTGCTTAAGCAATAACAGAAAATCAAACACTAATACAACTGAAATTAGTTATTAGCTAATGAGTTAGTCTAACATCCCCCTGCAAACTGATGGGGGCAGAAGCCACAAGCAGTTTGGTAGTCAAGAATTGAAAACAAGCCACAGACAAAGGCTTTGTAAACAAGTCTGCAATTTGATCATGGGTGCCAATATGCTGAATGAGAATGTGCTTGGATAAAACCTTTTCTCTGATAAAATGATAGTCCACCTCAATATGTTTTGTACGAGCATGAAAAATGGGATTGGAGGCTAGGGCAATTGCAGAAAGGTTGTCGCAAAAAATCAGAGGAGTAGCAGACAAAGTAACCCGAAGATCTTTCAACAATTGTTAGAGCCACAAAATTTCAGAAGTGGCATGGGCTAAACTCCTGTATCCAGCTTCAGTACTAGACCTTGCAACAGTGTGTTGTTTCTTAGCACTCCAAGAAACCAAATTTGCTCCAAGAAACACACAAAAACCAGAAGTGGATTTACGGTCGAAAAAATCTCCAGCCCAATCAGCGTCACAAAAAGCTGTAAGAGTGAGAGAACTTTGAGTAAAATGAAGTCCTTGATAGAGAGTACCCTTCACATACCTCAGTATTCGTTTAACAGCGGCAAAATGAGCTTGAGTAGGATGATGCATAAGCTGACAAACAAAGTTAATTGCATGAGATATCTCAGGCTTTGTCAACGTAAGATATTGCAAGGAGCCAACAAGACTTCTGTAAAGATTCAAATCAAGAAAATCTGCATTATCAGTGGGCGGAGAAGAAGGTTTAGTAGAGGCAGGAGACAAAGAAGGCTTGCAGTCCAGCATTCCTGCTTTGTGAAGAACCTCTAAGGCATACTTATTTTGATAGAGAAATAACCCAGAAGAGTCTCGCAATACTTCGATCCCAAGAAAATAATGCAAGTCTCTGAGATCCTTAATAGCAAATTGAGATTGCAATTGATGAAGAAGAGAAGAAATAAAGGCCGGAGCATTACCAGTAACAATAATCTCATCGACATAGATCAATATATACACCAAAACAAAATCCTTGCAATAGGTAAACAAAGAAGTATCGGCCATGCTATTGACAAACCCCAACTAAATAAGATGCTTGGAGAAAAGAGAATACCAGGCCCTGGGTGCTTGTCGAAGACCATACAAAGCCTTTTGGAGTTTGCAAACATGATGTGGTCGAAGAGGATCACAATAGCCAGGTGGTTGCCTCATGAAACATCCTCATCAATAGACCCATGAAGGAAAGCATTCGATACATCTAGTTGTTTGATAGATCAAGCATTACAAATTGCTAAACTCAAGACAACTCTAAGAGTGGGCTGCTTAACCCCAGGGCTAAAAGTCTCTGTAAAATCGACACCTTCATACTGCTGATTTCCTCTAACAACAAGTCGAGCTTTGTACCGAGCAATAGTACTATCTGAATGTTTCTTGAGTTTATAAATCCAGTGACAACCTATAATATTAGCTTGAGAAGGAGAAATCACTAAAGACCATGTGCCTTGTTTAAGTAAAGCGTCATATTCCTCATCCATAGCCTGTTTCCAAACCTTTTGTTTAACAGCGTCAGAAAATGATTTAGGCTCAATAGGGACATGAGCAACCGTAAGGGATAAAGGAATTTTGGGTTTAGAAATTCCTAACTTGGATCTAGTAAGCATATGATGTGTAGAAACAGAAGTAGGAGCAGGTGGAACAAAATCAGTGGAGGCAGAAGAAGGGACAGAAGAAACATGAACAGGAATTGATGGAACAGATTCAGATGAACTATGAGAACTAGAAGAAGAAGGACTAGGGACAAGAACATCCATAGGAACAACAGGTACTGAAACAATAAGAGAATAAAAAACAACAATATGGATAGGAGACAATTTGAGAAATGTAGAGGAAGAGTGCATATCAGGAGAAGACAAGGATGAGAGAACATGGAAGAAAAAGGAAATTCAATTTCTATAAACTTGACATGATGAGAGATATACACCTTATTAGTAGGAGGATGAAAACATCTATATCCTTTGGTGGAAGCACAATAACCAAGAAAAACACAAGGTAAGGATTTATAATCAAATTTGGTATGCCCATATGGTTTTAGCCATGGATAACACAAACACCTAAAAAGTTTCAGTGAAGTATAATAAGGGAGCTTATGAAAGAGAACTTGATAAGGAACTTGAAAACCAATGGCTGAGTGGGGTAATCTATTGATAAGATAAACAGATGTGAGTAAAGCCTCTAACCAAAAATTAACAGGCATGTGAGCCTGTTGAAGAAGAGTGAGAGTGGTTTCAATAATATGTCTATGTTGACGTTCAGCTTTGCCATTTTGCTCAGGGGTGTGAGAACAAGAAGTCTGATGAAGAAGGCCAAGGTCAAGAAAAAGTTTAGCAAGATAAGAGTTAATGAATTCACCCCCACTATCTGTCCTCAATGTTTTAACAGTGGTATTAAACTAAGTTTGAACAAAGGTTAGAAACTGTGCAATAGTGGTTTTAACTTCTGACTTGTAATGTAATGGAAAAATGCAAAGATACCTGGAGTAATCATCCAAAACATGAAGATAATACTTGTAACCTCTAGCAGAAGGTATAGGGGCAGGTCCCCAAACATCCAAATGAAGCAAATCAAAAGGACAAACTGCTTTTTGTTCAGACAAAGGAAAGCTGAGTTTATGACTCTTGGACACATTACAAGAAACACAACTAACATCACAGCTTTTATTAATAGAAAGTTTAAACTAATTAACAAAATGAGTAAACAGAGGTACACTAGGGTGACCAAGTCTGTTGTGCCACACCTCAGCAAGAGCAGCATGACTCAAGAGAATACGAGGAGCAATAGCTTTAGAAGAGGGTAGAAGTGGGTACAAACCTTGGAGACAAGGGCCTCGATGAAGCACTTGGTTGGTCATTTTGTCCTGAATGACAAAGCCAAGATCATCGAAGGTAAGGCTACAATTATTATCATGAGCAAAGTGATAAACAGAAAGAAGATTATGTGTGATAGAAAGGACATGAAGAATGTTGGTTAAAGAAAATGTAGTTGAAGGAGTAGCTATGAACCTCTTACCAGAATGAGTTACAGGCAAGGAGCATCCATTACCCACCATAACTCTAGATGTACCAGTGTATGGTTGCTGCATAGTCAAATGAGACAGTTCATTGGTGATGTGATTGGTAGCACCACTGTCAAAATACCAAGTCTCTGATGGTGCATGAGATGAAGAATATTGAGGAGGTAAATTGGGCGATTTATGTGGAGAAGAATACTGAGGAGGTAAATTGGGTGATGTATATGGAGAAGAATAAAAAGGTTGTGAGGAAAACTGAGGGGTAGGTAAAAGTCCTGAAGCTGTATATGATGGTGTAGAAACAGATGAAAAACATTGAGGCATCTGTGAATTGCTAGCACCTTGGTACTGAGTATTTGGGGGGACAATCATCATGCGTGCTTGGGGTGAAGCCTGAAAAGATGGCATGTATGAAGATGAGGATTGTGACATAAAAGATTGTGGTGAGCTGTTGCCAAATCCCTGTGAGCCAGTATAATTCTGTGACTGAAAATTTCCTAGGTAGGAAGGAGGCTCATACTGCAAATTTGTTCTGTAATAACAATCCTTGGCCACATGATTGACCAAAAGATGAAAAAAACATTAAGACAAAAAAAAAAAAAAAGTCATCCTAAATGGGTCTCTTTAAAATAAATAACTACGTGCATATGGTTGAAGGGTAGGGATGCAATATTTTGTAAATCTGTGAGGAAGGGTGATAAAGAAAGTTAGTGGCAAAAGAGAGGGTCTTTTCGTCTTTTCATCGTCAAATTAACGGTTTTTGGATGGAAAAATTCACAGATGGAGGAATCTTGATAATAGTTTTAAAAAGAAATGAAGTTAGTGATATTTCAGAAACCTTCTCTTTCTCAAGAGAGGTTTTTGCATTGGTCTTATGGCCTAGTTTTCCAAAAGATTTTAGCACCCAGGTGCTAAAATCATAATATTTCAAATCAAAAAATGAAGTTCTTCCGTGTATCGTTTTTTTATTTTTTTTCACACCAAGTTAAAGTAAACGAGGAATACTTTAATTTGGTGCGAAAAAAATCGAAAAACAATACACGGAACCACTTCATTTTTTGATTTGAAATTTATGCATGATATTTCAAATAAAAAAATGAAGTGGTTCCGTGTATCGTTTTTCGATTTTTTTCACACCAAATTGAAGTACTCCTCGTGTACTTTAACTTGGTGCGAAAAAAATCAAAAAACGATATACGAAAAAACTTCATTTTTTGATTTGAAATATTATAATTTTAACACCTGAGTGTTAAAATCTTTTGGAAAACTGGGCCATAAACCTTAGTGAGGTCAGCGAAATTTACTTTTGGTTGCCAAAATGGCGTGCGAGTAAACTTTCATTTTTTTTTTTTTGAAATTATATCATCACCATCTCCAGAACGGCAGAACCCCTCTCTCTCTCTCTCTCTATCCACAGCCATTGCCACGCACAAATAAGGCACAACGCAGACAGAATACAGACAGAGAATTTCAAACTTTGTCCTGTCTGCCAGAATCAAAATAAAAAATAAATACTTAAAATGTGAGATACTATTTTTTTGCTCCAAAGTGAGTCTCTTTTAGGAGGGGCGAGCTGAGCTACGTGAATCAATCACAATGGGTATTTGCAACTCCAAAGAAGCCACAGAAACCAATATCTCCGTCAACGGTAACCCCATTCCAGTCAAGGATAACCCCACTCCCGTCAAGGATAACCCCACTCCCGTCAAGGACACCACTAAACCGCCACCTGACAATGCCCAAACCCTTCAAACCCAGCAGCAGCAGCAGCAGAAGCAAGTAGAAGTGGAAGTGGAAGCGGAAGTAGGTAAACAATCGCCTCTCTTTCCGTTTTACAGCCCCAGTCCGGCCCACCACTTGTTCTCGAAAAATTCGCCGTCGAGATCTCCGGCCGATAATTCTTCGACGACCCCAAAGAGACTCTTCAAGCGGGCGTCGTCTCCGTCGAAGCACATTAGGGAGTTGTTGGCGAGGCGGCAGAGGTCCGTGAAGCCGAAGAATGCGGCTGCGGCGAGTGTGGAAGGCAGCGATAGGGACGCGGGGGAGGCCGGCAGCGGCCGGTTGGAACTGGATAAGAGTTTTGGATACCCGAAGAATTTCGAGAGTAAGTACGAGATGGGGGAGGAGATTGGGAGGGGGCATTTTGGGTATACTTGTAAGGCCAAGTTCAAAAAGGGTGAGCTTAAGGGACAGGAAGTGGCTGTCAAAGTCATTCCAAAAGCAACGGTTTGGAACTTCCTTATTTGCTCTCTTTATATCTTGTGAATGGTTTGATATTTTAAATCAAGTAGTACTAGATAACCGATCGCGCGATGCGAGTGCAAATCGTATTATGCAAAAGATTGAAAGAGGAAGATCTGTTTGGTTCAGTGGGATGAAAAAACTGATTGGTCATTCATTTGGTATGTTCATTGTGACATTTTGTATCGGTTAATATTACAGAATTTTATCATTGCCAATAGAATCATCATTTACCAATTCCTATGTTCTAAAAGTCGGCCGCCTACATTTTAGCATCTAGGCATTGATTTTGTTGGCTAGGAAGGGATTAGTCGCTTAGGCAGTGACTAGTCGGCGGGCTAAGTGTTGTTTTAACAAAAGCAAAAAATGCATGATATACTAATTAATTTACCTCTCTGGTTTACATGTCAGGATTCAAACCCTAGTCCCTAATTGAGTAAACTGTTTTTTCTCTCTATGTTACTAGTTACTATTTAATTTCTAGTTGTTACTTTAGTCTTAATTATTTTAATTGTTTTAGGAAAAACAACGGAAAATTGACTAATCTCTAGGCCCCGATTAGTTCCCAACTAGTCGACCTAGGTGCTAGGCGCCTCTCTTCCACCCAACTTGAGCCTAGCTATTTTTAGAACGTTGAGCGATTTAAAATTGTTCGAGGAAAACCTTATAGCTTCCATGTATGCTCAGCCAGGGATGTACTGCAATCAGATTGTTTGATGGTGGGCTTCCTTAAGCTGGTTGCTGATCTTATACTATTTAAGTTCTGATGAGATTAGGCAAATGGAAGAAAAGTACAGATTTGGCACGATTCTTGAGTATTGGAAAGTTTGCTGATTGACTGCCTAAATTGTAGTGGGTAGTGCTAAGCATATTTGGAGTTATAAAAGTCATGGCAAATATCCATGGAGAAAGCGAAGAAAGAAAATGAGAACCATTAGGTTGTTTTACTTTAGGAGCCTTTACATTTAGCAGTAGACTCTTGAAATATTGGAACTGCCAAAGTTTTGGAGCCTAATAGATAAGAATAACCGTGAGGTGTCTTTCAAATTAGCAGTAGATTCTAGAAGTAGTGGAATCGTCATTATAATAGTCCCTCAGAAGTTCTGAACTGCCGAAGCTTTGAAGTCTAATTCATAAGATATTTGGTTTGACATCGGTGTCAAATTTTTAGAAAATTCTCGGGCAGTCTGCAAGCTTCTCTGTAGGTTTTCTTCTGGTTAAATAAATGCTCTGTAATTTATTGCCATCTACCAACCTTAGTTTAATACCAACATTAATGCCATGTAAGTTCAGTAAATAGTGGGCCTCTATGCGAACTTGAAGTTATAGAGATTTCCATTTGTTGTTTGAAGTCGTGATAACTACTTCCTAAATTATGGTCTAAGTCCAATGGAAAACATGAATAAGGCTGTTTCGCATATTGCTGGGTACTGAATTCGATAGCCACGCTATTGCTAGGTACTGACAATAGTCGGAGTTCATTACAAACTTGCTTTCGCTTAGATGAAATTTGTTTAGATATATATTCGTAGGCTGCCAGGATTCCAACATCTTCAGACTTCAGTAGTAGACAGGTATTCAGAAATGCAGGGTTTTGTTCGTGGATGCATGGAGAAGTATACACCATAGTTGTCAAATCGCGAATCGAATCGAGAATCGGAATGACCCTTTTCAGAATCGTGAATCAGAAAATGTGTCTATGCACTTGCCTAATAAAGATAAATTCTAAAATTGACAAATTTAAGCTTAAATCAGTATTGAAGCCTTACAACAAATAACAATAAAAGTTTGTAGCCTAATAGGTACAAAACTAGTTAATATGCCAAAATTAAGGTAAAACCGCTAAAGCGATTTCACATGATTCGCTTATAAATTCATATCGTTTATAGATTCATGCAAACCTTGATTTGCTTATAGATTCATATCGTTTTCGTTATTTTTTCTTCTGTTGTATGATTTATTTTGGTTGATGTATTTGATACTTTGTTGTGTTAGTTTAATGTATGATCCCAAACCACTCATTTTTATACAAATTTTCTGTTTGTTTATTTGATATCCTGGTAGATTACAGTGCATGGTGTGTTTCTGTTTAGTTTCCTTCTTTCAATTTTTTGTTGCTAATTTGAATTTATTATCATTGTAACTAGATGACCACCGCCATAGCCATAGAAGATGCAAGAAGGGAGGTCCAAATAATGAGGGCTTTAACAGGACATAACAATCTAGTCCAATTTTATGACGCATTTGAAGACCATGAAAATGTCTACATAGTGATGGAGTAAGCTTCAATCTCGACACGTTGTTGAACTTCATCTCATTAGAATTGATGGTACACTGGCTTGTTGAACCTGATTTGCATTGAGCCATTTATATATGTAACTAGTTTAACAGATATTTCATCTTTACTTACCGGCTTTATTCCAAAAGTTGCACGGAAATAATGTTTTTATTGGTAACCGACTTTGATCTTGTCTTATCATATAAACTGGTTTTATGCAATGCTTGCTTGTACTATGTGAATCTGTCACAGGCTTTGACAAATATTTATTGATTTCAGGCTTTGTGAAGGTGGGGAGCTTTTGGATAGAATACTATCAAGGTATAGATGCTTTTAGTTTTCCTGTTCTTCTTGATTGTAGAGGTTATGATATTATGGTGGGTTGACAAATGGGAGCATTTTGAGGGAATAAAACTTGGCAGTTGCTAACATTAACTTACACTACTGAAATTTGTCTTATATTCTGCAGGGGTGGAAAGTACACAGAAGATGATGCAAAAACTGTCCTGATTCAAATATTAAGGGTTGTTTCTTTTTGCCATCTCCAGGGTGTGGTGCATCGGGATCTTAAGCCAGAGGTGGGTAGTATTCTCAAGTTAACATTAATCAATGATTGTAGAGCATGAGATTTAAACCTGCTTGATTATCAAGTGTATTGGCACTTTCTTTTGTTTTTGGGTCATTATATTTGTAAGGTCTCCTGGGTGAGCTCTCTGATTTTAAATTCTTTTTTTGGGTAAAAAAAAGAAAGCTTTTGGGCATATTCAAGAGTTGGTACTGACGATTGTTTAAGGTCTCCCTCATCATTGTTCTTGTGCTTAAAATTGTTAATTTTTGGTAAAGGAGATTTGCACATGATTGGTTGTTACTAAGACATTTGTTTCAACAGTATTTGTTGTAATGATGACAACTTTAATGTAAGTGGTATACTCAAAAGTCTTTTTAGTTTTACACCGGCACTCTTATCTAAATCTAGTGAATTGCTGGATCAGAATTTTTTGTTTACATCCAAGGAGGAGAATTCACTATTAAAGGCAATAGATTTTGGCTTGTCAGATTTTGTGATGCCAGGTTAGTTCATACTTCCCCATTGTGGATAATACTGCTGTCTTATGTTTATATATGCATTGAATGGTTAACGATATTTAACATGCCATCTTATCTATAGATGAGAAGCTTAATGACATTGTCGGCAGTGCATGTTATGTGGCACCAGAAGTGCTACATAGGTCTTACAGTACAGAGGCTGATGTCTGGAGTGTAGGTGTCATAGCATATATCCTCTTGTGTGGCAGCCGTCCATTTTGGGCTCGAACTGAATCTGGGATCTTTCGGGCCATCCTGAAAGCTGATCCATGTTTTGATGAACCACCTTGGCCTTCTCTATCTTCTGAGGCAAAAGACTTCATCAAATGCTTATTGATCAAGGACCCCCGAAAAAGAATGACAGCGGCTCAAGCTCTGAGTTAGTGTCTTAAGTCCTTTCATAAGTTCCGAGTTTTCTCTTCTGTTTATTCCCAAAGCATTACTTAAAAGCTTCCCTTGTAGGTCATCCATGGATTAAAAATGACAATGACGAAAAAGTTCCACTGGATATACAGATTGCAAAACTCGTGAAGGCCTATATGTGCTCGTCTGCTCTTCGAAAAGCAGCTTTACAGGTGCGCATATGCTGCTAAACAAATGATGTTGTTGTGTTCTTTTATTGGCTGCTTCTGCATGAATTCTTGCTTGGTTGATTTCTTTCAATAGTGCTATGCAATTTTCCGTCCTATTAGCTTCATTGGTTGTTTTTGTAAGTTCAAACGTTTGTCGTTTGAAAAGCATTGTAAAGGAAATGATGCAGATCAGATTTTGGAAAACTAGCAATTTATTAGAATTTATTTTACTATTTCAATTTTAGTATTTTGTTAGGAGTTTATTAGTATATAGTTATTTAGTTTCTTAATTTTAGGTCGATTCAGTTTCCTATTTTATGTTTTCTTGTTTTACAAGAATTAGGGTTGCTAGTATTTTATTTCCTTTTTTAGTTTTAGGGTTGCGGCTAGTATAAATAATTGATGTAAGCCTTAGGGCAAGGGAGTTGTTTATGATTATTAATGAAAATTTGAGAGTTTTCTCAATATTGTTTGTTCAAGGAGGGAGTACCTCTAGTTCAGAAAAAATTCGTGATTGTCCTTGTTGCGCATTCTTATCTCAACACGCCTCCCTGCATCAGTTGGTATCAGAGCTTGCGCTCGAGTCCGGATCATGGCGCAACAAGGAGTTCGTTATGGTCGTTATGCTGAAGATGCGCATGAACGAAGTAAAGCCGCATGAGAAGCACGAAAAGAGGCACGATTCCAACAATTAGAACAGCATTTGTTGGATGCGTTTCCCGCCTTAGCCGATCAGGTTGCTGCCCTAACTGTTGGGGGGGAATCTACCTCGCCGTCGTCTTGTTATATCTCGGTTTCCGAAAGAGGAGGAGGTGTCGGATGATGTTTCTATCACCAAACCTTTGGCGGGTAACTATCAGCCAAGGGGGAGGACAAAGGAGGCTACCATTGAATGACCTTTTACTACAAATAATATTCCAGATCCAGTAGTGGATTGGAGTAAGCCACCAGTTTCTGAAGAAGAACTGGTGGAGAAAATTACAGAAAATCAAAAAAAGTTGCAAAAAAAAGCGGTTTCTACGTTGGCGTTGTTGGAAACAGATGTAGAAGAATCAATCAGATTTGATTCTTATGAAAAGCTTCAAGACGGTGGAGTTGAAAAGAGTACTAATGAATTTTTTGATCCGTTTTGGGAATTTGTTGAAGACACTAAAAGTTCATGTGTTTCAATCCAGGAGGACGGTGAATTTATTTTGTTAGTAAAAATTATTCCTTCACAATTTCAAGATTCCTTTGCAAAGTTTAGGTTCGAAAAAATCAACTTGAAGTACAAGATTAATGCGGATAAGATTCGGCGACTTCTATTATATAAACTCGAGGACGAGTTTCTTCAAGCCGGAGAGAATGATGCAGATCAGATTTTGGAAAACTAGCAATTTATTAGAATTTATTTTACTATTTCAATTTTAGTATTTTGTTAGGAGATTACTAGTATAGAGTTATTTAGTTTCTTAATTTTAGGTCGATTCAGTTTCCTATTTTATGTTTTCTTGTTTTACAAGAATTAGGGTTGCTAGTATTTTATTTCCTTTTTAGTTTTAGGGTTGTTGCTAGTATAAATAATTGATGTAAGCCTTAGGGCAAGGGAGTTGTTTATGATTATTAATGAAAATTTGAGAGTTTTCTCAATATTGTTTGTTCAAGGAGGGAGTACCTCTAGTTCAGACAAAATTCGTGATTGTCCTTGTTGCGCGTTCTTATCTCAACATGCCTCCCTGCATCAGGAACAACGTTAGTCTTGACGATATCATTTAAATTGCATCTGATCCACTTTCTGAGTTTTAATACTTTTGGTGCCTGGTTAGAAAATAGAGATATTCCTAATATGAGGTCCACTAGATGCAGTTCTGTCCTGATTGCTGGCCAGACAAGGATATTACTGAAGACTCCTATATTTTCTTTGTTGATTTCACAGTAGTTTATCAAGATATCGCAAATAACCTTGTACTCTGAATAGAACAATTTAAGTCCTTTGCATGTGTCTTTTCTTTTGATGATCATTATAATCTTCCTTACTTTTACTGATCATCGTATTCCAGTTATCTTATGCGTTCACTCACGGAGGCATAGATTCAAGCTGAAGAAAAATGGCTGTGATTTTTATTAAATCTGGAGCAGATTTTAGAATTATCAAGTACACCGCTGTACACTGACTGTTCCATAGAAAAACTTTGTTTATTTGTAATTTTAGAGCCAAGGTATCAACTTCTTCTTAGGACTAGACTATCAATTCTCCTGAGATGGCAATGTGACACTGGGAGAATAAAATTTGCATCTGAAAGAAGCAAATGGAAGGCTTTATCCAAACTTCTGGCAGAATGGAGAATGAATTTTTCATTACAATCCAGATCATGCATTCCTCTAATGATTTTTCAGCAACTTTTATATTGGAAATGCCTTCATTTTATTTTTGGCCAGAATTGGGCTATAACAGCATAGTATCAGATTGGGAGGTTGCTAGATATTTGGAATGAAAAGTAGGATTTGTGGTTTGACTTGTGACTTTGCAAAGGAGAGATAAAACTAACGTATAACATTATTACATTGGAAAAGCTTGAAAGATTAAAAGACTAATAAAGGCTTTACATAGGTTAACCCTAATAACTTTAGCGAAACCTATTAACACAAAAGAACTAAACTACCTTGAACGCAGAAGATAAATAACAATAAACTAAAACCCTAAAATAAACACTAAAATTATACTTTACTCTCCCTCTCATACTCATGATGCAAGGCCGGAGAGCATTGTGAGTTTGCCAACGAGATAACAACTGCAGATCAACTACTGTGGTGGTGCGAACAGTGCAAACTGGTGCGGCAAACAATACCAATCAGAGGTCCAATACCAATCAGAGTGCCAAAACTGCAAACTAGTGCTAACCAAAACTAGATCATTCGAATAGGAAGAAGAACCGATGCCGAATATATGCAAATAGGAGGAAGAACTAATGCCGAAAAAATGCAGATGGGAGGAAGACCAGACACCGAACAGATGCCAAATTGATGTCAAAGTGATGCCAAATTTTCGATGCAAACAATACCAGGAGAGACAAGAGATGCAACTAAGAGAGGGAGAGAGAGGGGCCGAAGACAGGCTAGGCAAGACAGACAGGGTAGCACTGATTGCTTGCATTTTGTTGTCAGTCATTTGTGAGAGTAAGAAAGAGAGAAGACTACCCAAATAGTGTCAAAACCAGTAATTTAAGAACCAAACCAGTGCTAAACTCAAACAATTCCAAACAGGGCAAAAAATGCACCGAACAGTGTGAAATAGTGCTCCAAACAGCCCCAAACAGTGCAAGATAGTACTTAATAGTGCCCAAAACAGCCTCCGACAAAGCAGAACAGCCCTGAACAGTGCAGAATAATTCCAAACAGCTCCAAACATCACAGAATAGTATTGAACGGTGCAAGACAGTAATGAATAGTTCTGAACAGTTTCCAAACTACTCACCAGCGCTGAACAGTATCAGACATATGTTGATTACCACATGGATGTAGAGAAGGGTTCAAAAAGCACATAAATGGTGTATACTGTTGCGTGGGCTTCAAATCTGATTTGCAACACAAACTGTGGAGACATCTGATTTGTAACGAAGAGATATCTGATGTTGTTGATAGAGACAACAACAAAGAGAGAGAGAAGAGACTGGAGAGAGAGGGAAGAGGTGCGAAAACTTCTAGAGGTTTCTATTGGGCGAATCCGCCAGCGGTGGCGCCCGGTGCAACTACCTACATATGAGTGCCCAGCGGATGGCTGCGAGGCGTAGGCCGCTCGCCGGAGAGCGAATATCTCACAAGCCTAGATCTTATAGCTCTGATACCATGTGACTTTGCAAAGGAGAAAGAAAACTAATGTATATTATTATTGCATTGGAAAAGCTTGAAAGATTACAAGACTAATGAAGGGTTTTTTTAGGTTAACCCTAATAACTTTAGCAAAACCCTAATAACACAAAAAGACTAAACTACCTTGAACATAAAAGATAAATAACAATACACTGAAACCCTAAAATAAACCATAAAATGATACTTCATATGACTATAGTCATATAGCTACTCTGAGGGGAAGCTTGTGGATGTTAAATGAATTCTTTTGTTATGATCACATAGTCCTATCCAACAATGTTCGTTTAGGGGCAGCACATAATTGTTTAATTGCATCAAAGCAGGATGTTAATTGATCTTTAAAAATGTCTTGTACTGTAGAGATTTACGCAGCTAACATCTATTTGCATGAATAGTACTTCCAAAAGAAACGATCTTCTCAAATCCTTATCCATACGTTGCTCTTCCTTTTCTGCATCCTCTTTTGACAAATGGATGGGGCATTAATCTTGTTTTCCTTCCTTTCTATATGCTGCTTCTCTATGTAGCTTGGACTCGTCAGAATCCATTTATTGGTGTTGGACACTTATCACTCTTCTGACACTCTTCGGACATGTGTCTGACATTCAAATCCCAAGTATCCTATTTGTTCTCAACGTTTTTGGTTTGGACACTTCAGGTACACTCTAAAAAATGCTCCAAACACTTTCAGGACACTCTCGGGACAGTCATAAGCCATGTTGGGGGTGTTAAACGAAATAGTTAAGACTCTTGTTAGAGCTTAGAAAAGTCTTTATTCTGTGTAACACAGTGTTTTAAAAAGTGCTACGTTGCTATAGCGTGCGTGGCGAGGCAAGACTCACCCTTTGCACCACTGGGGATCGTGGCAAGGCGCATGTCACAAAAGCGCAGGTATGGTGCCATGGCGCGCTCCACAAGGCGAAGCGCTGTGGCGCCATAGTGTGCACCTTAGGAATGTTTTGGCTATTTTTTATTAGATTATACCACAATTAATCTCAACCATTCGTTTATGATGCAAAGAGTGAACTAAATTCCTAGAATTCCATAACTCCTCACTTTCTACCTCTATGTTCCTTTGCGAAAAAATAAAGTTTGTAACCATCTTTTAACTGGAACGTCGTACTCGTTCCTAGTCCAACAAATTAGCGAACTGCAACAATTGATATAAGGTGAATAATTTCGAAACTTATCAGCAACTAAAGTGAGGACGTAAGTTAAAATACTCATTATTGGTCAAAGCAAGGATTCATATATAATCTCCTCCAAATCATATACACCATTATAACTTATTCCCATGATCTTATTTCAAGAACAGTTTAAAATTTTGAAGAAGATGATATGTTTTGCTTAGCATTTGGTGGTTCAAACATTAAAATGGTTATGTTTTATGACATTTGAAAGTTTTAAATGTATTTGCTCGTGTTGAAAGTTATGCCTATATTATAATTCTACTCGTTATAATAAAGTGCGCCTTGCTTTGATATGGCACGCGCCGCGCCGTGGGCTATGGCTCCAGGGGACCATTGCACCTCAGTGTGCCATGAGCCACTTAAAACACTGGTGTGGCATATGATAGTTTATTGATTATATAGACACATAGAAGATGAACTATGTTGCACGGATCCGCCATTTTAGGCGAAGTATCCGTGTGGATACGGGTACGGTGCGGGTACAGGATACGTGTTGGGTGCGGCTATTTGAAATCGGATACTTCTACTTTCTGGCTTCTGCAGATCTGATTTTACAGGAGGAGGAGGAGGAGGAGATTCGAACATACCTGGCGAAGAAGATAGGAGGAGGAAGAAGAAGAAGAAGAAGAAGAAAAAAAGGTCATATGCAGTCACCGACTCAGAGGGCAGAGAGGAAGACGATGACTGTTTATTTTGTTCTTCTTTTCTTTTCTTTTTTCTCTCTTTTGTAAGCCGTCGGATGAAGAGAGGATCAAACGGTGGTGGCCTTTTTTGAAGTGACTGATCGGTGGCCCTTTTTTTTTTCTCTTTTTGTTGGCAATGAGCTGTAGGGCAATGTGCTGTAAAGTAGCACATGACTTTTCGGTGGACCTGGATGATATTGGTAATGGGCCTAGTTTTTTTCCTTTGGACTGTTAATGGGCATAGCACTTTTGGGCATGATTCTATAACTTTTTATGGGCTTTTATCATCCAAACAAAAGAACCAATGTATTTTAAATATATAAAATATCCATTACTTAACAGATTAAAATTATAAATATTTACAAAATATTTAAAAACTACATGAAAAAATCCATTACTTAATATATTGAAATTAAAAGTATTAAAAGTATTAAAAATATATATATAATTTGACGTATCCCCGTACCCGTGTCCAAACTTGGATCCATATCCGCGTATCTTGTATTTTTCAATTTGAGGTGTCCGACTCCTAGATTCACACCCGTACCCGATACACGTACCCGAGTCCGAGTAACATAGACGATGAAACGCATTACGTTGGAATACTTTTGTGAATGATGCGATGATAAATAAGATTTAAGGTACACATGGTGGTACGTATATAGAATTAGGGCCTTCTTTATTTATATAATCAAATACATATATATTACATAAAACCTGTCCCCAAGGTGACGTGTCCTCCATTTTTTTAGAAAATCTGTGTCAGAGTGTCGGTGCCGTGTTGCTTGTCCATGTCAATGCTGCATAACTGCTTCTTATGTGTATTTTGGGAAGATTAAACATGTAGAACAGTTTTAAGTTAGGGGTGTCCATCGAACTAAGTTCTGAATACTTTTCTTTTGGAATTATTATGAAATTGATCAATTGTTTTGTGATTAATCATAGCCAGGTTATTATCCACTGTAAATGGATATGGTTGCTGAATGATTCCCTGAATACCAGGCAGCAGTTGTTTTTACATAGAACAAGGAGTTATTAACTTGGCAGAGGATGCGCCAATTTTCTCCTAGATTTTAGTAAATTGCATTCTAAAGCACCTAAGGTATCGCCATAATAGTCTTAACTAATTTAAAGAGATTATTGGTTGTGATAAAAAACTGAATGGGAGTAATCTGGAAACATGCTTTATTGCATATTGATGCCCAATTGGGCCTGGAAGTGTTTTCAGTGCAAAGGGGGTTGTGGGTGCTTGCTAGTTTTGATGCTTCTTGCATCTATTGTTCTTTTATTTATCTGAATTTTTTTCATAAAAAATGTTGGTTGTGACATGTAGTTCCTGTGAGATCTTCCGTGTTTGGCATTGCGTTTATGGTAATTCTGAATTGAATTTGTTTGTTTGTTTTGTGTTGTGATCTGTCCTTATCATTTTGCATGCCATATTTTTTCAATAACTATTTTAGTGGTTAAATGCCTATTGTTTTCTTATTGTTATTTGGCAGGCTGTAGCTAAAACATTGACAGTGGATCAGCTCTTTTATTTGAAGGAACAGTTCACACTATTGGAACCAACTAAAAGTGGCACCATAAGCATGGATAATATTAAAGCGGTTGGTTGAAACATAACTATTTTAAATTTCTTGACCTTTATTCATGTCAAGTTGCTCTCAACTATTTTTGATTTGGCCAGGCCTTGATGAAATATGCAACAGATGCTATGAAGGAATCCCGTGTCCTTAAATTTCTAGCATCAGTATGTGCTTTATGGACTTGGCATTCTGTAATGCTTTTCTGAATTGTGTTCTAATGTTCTGAGCAAAACAATGTTTCCTCTTCTTCTATGGCAGCTTAATGGACTGCAGAATAGACAGATGGATTTTAAGGAATTCTGTGCAGCTTCATTAAGCGTCCGTCAGCTTGAGTCTCGTGATAAGTGGGAGCAACATGCTCGTTCTGCTTATGAGCTTTTTGACAAGAATGGAAACAGGGCTATCGTCGTTGAGGAACTGGCTTCGGTAAGTTAAATGGTGCCCTTGGTCACCCGATTTTTTGATTAATGCAAGACCAAAGTTTTTGAAAATTTTGTCTAATAGAACTTACTAAAATGTATTAAATAAAATCCACTGTACATAAAATACATTATGAGTTAAAAAAAGATCCAGTGTAAATAAGATCCACTGTATACAAAAGTAGGCGTCATATACGTAAGTTCTGGTAAATTTGAATAGCAGAGATATGGAAATGTGGTAAAATTCCAACTAAGCATGTTGCACGGATCTCGTACTCTTATCTGAGTGTCGAATGTCTAGTTTGACTGCTTCATATATTAGGAAGAGTCCATGTAACATAGATAGACAGATGACATGCATCTTTATCAGAAAAGGGGAGACTTAAAAAAGGTAAAAGATTCTTTCGTTTCTGGTAGTTGTTTATTTAAACGGTGGATGGTAGCATACTCTGGATTGAAATCGTGAGCCGCTTTCTTTCAACAGCATTGGGAGCTTGTCAAGGGGAAACCCTGTTCTTCCTCAGCTTTTATTCTGGTTCCATTCCGGTCCTTAGAAAAATAAGAAAATATATCTGGGCAAGCATGACAACGAGATCCGTTCCTTTCTTTTGACTGCCTTTTAGTGCTGCCACCGATACTCGAGATATTCGAATTGTCGAACTAATAAAGACGGATTTACAGCCTGTCGCTTTTGACCACTTGGCCACTCTCCCCTTCCTAGGCGCGGCGCCTTGAATCAATCAAAAAGCCTTTTTTATTTATTTATTGAAGGGAACTAAGACTATTAGCTTAGCTAGCGTTCCGGGAGAATAACGTCATTTAGTCAGTTCATAACAATCTCTGTAAAGCAAGGGGCAACATTAGCATAACCAAGATACACTTGGCATGAGTGTCTATGTATGGTTACTTGGTGTTTCATAGATTGCATTAGTACTGTAATGGTGTACTGACAGTACAGTATCAAAATTATTTCAGGAACTTGGTGTTGACCCATCCGTCCCTGTTCATTCCGTTCTTAACGACTGGATTAGGCACACAGACGGAAAGCTGAGTTTCTTTGGTTTTGTTAAGTTGTTGCGTGGTGTGTCTAGTCGATCACTTGCAAAAGCTCGATAACATTTGATGACATGCAGTATCCTTGCAATTACGGGTTTCTGTGTTGTTTTTCCCTTTAACATATGGGATGAGAACTACGCAAGACACATGCAAATTACAGACAGCACTGTTCATTTCTGGATCCAGAGCGCGAGCTTTTAATCCACTTTGGGGTGATTCTGAGTAAATAAGAATCCCATTGTCCATTCAGCATTGAAGCACCAAAATTTGAGATGCAATTTGTAAATTTTTAGCAATAGATTTGAATTTAATCTCAGGTGAGAATATTCCTCAAGTGGTCACGTAGATTAGTGTTCGCAGGCATGGGGAATTGATGCCCGGGTTGGTGATAGATATTCGCAGCGTTTAGCTTTTAAAAGTAGTTGTGAATGTTTGTCAAAATTTATTATCCGTAGATTTTGAGATTTATGGATTTCTAGAAACTAAAAATAGAATCCCGAGAAGCTTGGTTTGTGGTGCTTTTGAGACCAGTAGATCCGAAAGGTGACTTAACTTTTTGCAGGAAGTACTAGTACTGATTTTGTTACAGAGTTATGGTAAATAAGTTTTACCTTCTATTAAAATTTAGAATGATAATCTAAAAGAGGAATTGGGGGATGGTGCTGTCCCCGAAGGGACAGCATCCATGCAGTCCTCATCCGAGCCGTTGATGCTCTGCGATCAACGGCCCAGATGTGTTTAGACTCAAACAAATCTGCACCATTGATCGCCGAGCATCAACTGCTCAGATGGGGACTGCATGCATGTTGTCCCTTTCGAGATAGCATGCACCCCGGATCCCAGCACGGATGCTGTCCCTTCCCGGACAACACACACCCACTGTTGGTTCTCTAGAAGCTAGCACGGAATAATCACTCCTCTTTTCTGCTTTCCCGACAAAGCGTTGTTAGTTTTTTTTATTTTTTCAGAAACCCACAATTTACTTCGACGTTACTAGGGTGTTCCACTAACAAAAAACTGTTTTTTTCAAAAATCGAGACAGGTCATTCTCTCACAATACATCACATAAAAAACCGTAAAAAATCAGTTTTTTCAAAAAACCACGTTAGTGGAACACCCCCTAAGTTTTTAGGGTCAAGCTTAAGGGACCAAAGGGTTTCCCTCTCCTAACTTACTTTATAAAAGTACAGAAAGGAAAAGATCGATTAATGTGTATCCTTCCCCTTTTATGTGGGGGAAATATGCCAGAGACAAAACCAAACTCTTTTAGGACTGCATGGATGCTGTTCCTTTGGGGGCAACACCATCCCCCAATTCATCCGTGCTGACTTGATTTGGGCCGTCCGTGTTCGGCGATCAACGGCGCAGATCAGTTCGGTAATGGACAGTGCAGATCTATTTGGGTCTGAGCATATCTGTGCCGTTGATCGCCGAGCACGGAGGACCCGAATCGGGTTAGCACGCATGCTGTCCCTTCCTGGACAGCACACACCCCATTTCCCGACAGTGGTGTTTCACTGGCCTTCTTCATCTTTTAGTGGATGATGCATTCATGTACTGCATTATTATGCATTGATGTGGTAATGTCATGTATACATTCAGTGTAATACTCTTGTAAGTTATTTTGTGCCTGTAGCATTACTTATGATGACAGAAGCAGGATTTTATGGCTTCGTCTTTGCTAATGAAGGGATTTTATGGGCTTTCTTGGCAATCTTCCTAATTTTTGCAAGGAAAGGCAATAAACTTTTCTCTCTTTCCTAATAGAGTCCTATAATGCAATTTGATTTCGACTTGTAGGAAGATAAATCAAGAAATGGTACATCTTGCATTGGAACATTTTTAAAATTTTATTTTGGTCGGTCTTGCATTGGAGCATGATCGATATGAATTGACATTAATGAATTATACGTAGGAAACTAAATTACTTCAGAATCTCTTTTAGCTATTAGGTATGAGGGTCTTCAGACCCTGACTTAACAAAACAAAAATGCTTTTTATGACCTGATTATAAATAATATAAGGACGGCTCTTTAACTACAAACTTCAAAGGAAGCACATGCCTTGTCCTGATCTTTTTTGTTAGAAAAATGTAAGGATCCCGAAATTTCATTGCTTAAGTTAATTGTCTATGTTGTTGTACATTTTGTATTCATCGCTAACAAAACCCCTAAATGGCTCATTTACTTGAGCGTAATTTGGTTTCGCTGGCTTGTTTGTGGCCTCAAAACCATATTATATATTATGCGTCGAGAACAAAACCCTAAACGGCTCTTGTACTTGAGCAGTAATTAGGTTTTGCTTATTTGCGGCCTCAAAACCCTACTATTATGTGTCACAAACAATACCCCTAAATGGCTCCAGTGCTTGAGCCGTAATATTTAGGTTTCACTTATTTTTGGCCATTAAACCCTACTATCTTGATAGCACTCCTATACTAAGATTCTAAACATAAGACGAAAACCCTAAAAGGCAATTGTTGGCATAGAGAGCGCGCGCAAAGAATTGGTGATGGTATTCTAGAATTTATTATCCCAACTTCAACACAAAGGCCTTCGGAGCTCCAGTGCCATCAAGAGTGCAAACATTTGCGGCTTTGGGAATTCTTGAAGAAATTTAGACTGTGGTAAAGGAAATTCTCTATGCCGTGGGCTTTACCGTGTCAATGATCTCGTTCTTCGATATCCTCCTCATCACACTCTGAAAATTCGTAAGCTTCTTGAAGGTGAAGCTGCGGAGCATTTACTGATGCTACCGGCTGCTGGTGCTGTCTATCGGTCTCTTGTTAGCTTAAAGATCGTAAAGCATCCGTGGTATTCTTTGCAATCGTTGTACGTTCAGATGGTAGAGAAAAAAAAAGACTATTATACCATCTGATTCCTCTGAGGTTGTGTTTGGATGACCAAAATCTTGAGTAGGAATAGGAATGTGATTACTGGGAATCAAATTCCTGAGAATTTCCTTGGGTAGGATTAGGAATGTAATTACTGGGAATCAAATTCTTAGGAATTTGATACCTGGAGTAATTTCATTACGGTGTTTGGATTAATTGAGTAATCTTACGTAGGAAACAATTATTTTGAAAATTTATTGAAATAAACATTTTCTTTTCTTATTGAATGAATCAGGAATCTGAGATTCCCATGGGGTAACGGAGGAATCAAATTCCCACTCAGTTTGGGAATGTGTTTCCTGGTTGAATGTGTCATCAGGGATCACATTCCTGTTCCTGACTGTTACAAACGCCAGAATTAAAAAAACATGGAATCACATTCCTATTCCTGCTTGTTCCAAACATTGGAATCATGAAAAGAAGGCATCACATTCCAAATCCCCCTCATGATTGCTGCCATCCAAATTGAGCCTCATTGTTTGAGACAGCATCTCAAAGGCACCGAATATAAGATTGGTGCTACAAGGGTGTCTTGTTGCATAATGATTTTCTTTCCAAATCTGTTTCAGTGTAAAAACTCCTAATGAAATCGCGAGCGCCTGAGCGGTTTGTGTAACGGGTGTGTCAAGACCGTGCGGTACAGTCCACGTGTTGTAAAAGCCTTCATGCCTTTTTCCGACTTCATACTAGCGATTGCGTGCAACCCCAAAGGGTAGAGTTGCAAAATGATTCGTGATTTGCCTTGTCGTAAAAGACTTAATAATTTCCCAACCGTTGTGGAAAATGAGAAGCAACGAGATAGAAATAAAACCTAACTTTTACTCCCTTTGTCCAAAATTAATGGTCTATTTTCACTATTTGACTCTTCTCAAAGAATTGCCCCTAACTTTCAATCTATGGTACTTTTTACATCCAATATGAATCTTATTTGATAGATCTCAATTAGTTTTATAAAACAAAATTTTTGTAATTATAAAAACCGATATGATTGTGAAATATAGATAATTTATTGAGTGACATGACTGCCAAAAAGGGACCATTAATTTGGAACGGAGGGAGTATTAGTAAAGATTAACAAAAGTAGGGGTACAAGGGATCATAAAACAAGGTCCTAGGCTGGGCTAGACTTGTTGAATAATAAATAGTAAAAGAACACAACGGAGTTGGAGGCTTCAACGTGGTTGAAAGGCTTCCAAAAATTGAGGATCTTGAGTGAGTAAGTCGAGAGGCTTGAGTGTTTTAACCATGAGGTTGATGGCTGTGGAACCCTTTTTTCTTCTTGTGAATTTGCATTTATAAGCTATCAATGCTAACTTCTCTTGCACCGAGATGCTTCCAAGTGTCCAAGCCACTTTCCCGCCTTCACAAGATCTTGCCAATTGTCTCATGCTGTGACACCTCCCTCCACAACGGCAGTTATAACTTATAAGCCGTTATTTCCTTGTTTTGGGGGCATATAGTCCTCGAGAGTTTCTACCCATTTCGTTCTTTTTAGGGATGTGGGGGGTAATGGGTTTAATCCAAAGAGGCTTCCACTGACTCCTTCAAAATATGGGTCGTACCATTAGATCCTTGAACTATTGATGGGCCGCTCCAGTATTGGAGGCCCGTTTACATCGCACTCAATTTTTCCGAAAAAATGCACCGTGCGCTCCAAACCTTTGTGGAGGCTTGTGCTGTCTTCTAACACCATGTGCTGTCCCAGCAACTTTTCCGCAAAAGTCAAGCCCCATTCGTCAATCTCCTCTCTCTCTCTCTCTCTCTCTCTCTCTCTCTCTCTACCCACCTTAATGGAGTTAGTGGTAATTAAAAAGAATGATTGGAGTTAGTGGTAATATATATTTGTTTTTTGTACCGGTCCGTAATAAATCCTAGATCATTGCTACCATTCCTCAATCTCGGGCCAATAAAGATTAATATAGGCCCATTGAATTTACAAGTTCCAATTAGCCTACTTTAGCCTGAAATTAATTTTCTCGGCCTTATGGTTTTGTGCTAAATTTGGGTGCAAACAAAATCCAAAATAGTTTTTTTAAAGATTTTAGAATGTCGTAATCAACTACTACGAGCACCAAAATGGGGAGAGTTTAGGTCTCTGTGTAAACGAGATGAAGTGGTGGGTGCGGGTTGTAATCGGGTGTTCGGTAATTGGACGAATACCACACACAAGGCACAAGACGTTGTTCTCTTGCGGCCCGTTTGAATGACGGATTTGATTTGGTTGGATTTGTAATGGGGGCGGATTTGGGGGTGAATTTGTAATGAGGGTGAATTTATAATTAGGGTGGGCCCACCTCCTAAGAATGGTAGATTTGTAATCCGGTGTTTGGATGATATTTTGAGAAGGGGGATTTGGAAGGTGGATATAATAGGATGACTTGTCAAATGACTTAATTGCCCCCAATTAATTAATGTATGAAAAAATTGGATAATTTAAAAATTACAATGTTGACACCCTATTTTTTTGATCATTAATTTTTTTTTCTGGAAAATAAATTAAAATCTATATTACGTGAGTTATTACATTATGTGAATTTTTTTTTGTTGTTTTAAAAAATTAGAAAACAAATAAAGTACCCAATTTGTAACAAATAAATGTACTGTACCAACACACCCACCCACTGACATAATTTTTTATTTCCCAGCCATCCACTTTTTTTTCTTATTTTATTTTTTAATTTCCCAACCATCCACTTTTTACTTTACCAACATAATTTTTTTTTCACACTTCATCTTCTTCTTCTTCCTTCACTGCCAACCAATTCACCCACCCACCGACTGACCCTTACCCGAAATCGACAACCCCATCTGGATCCACCACGAACAATGGAAAACCCATCTCCGGCAACCACCACAACCCAGATCCAACTCAAAATTTTTGACCTCTAGTTCATCTCCTCCGACCTCTGGTTTGTCTCTCTCTCTCTCTCTCTCTCTCTCTCTCCAGTAGAAAAGGAGGTGGATTTGGAGGGGTAAAATAGTCCCAAAACACCCGTATTTGCCAACGATAGGGGTAAGGCCAAAGTTGACAAATCCACCTGCGGGTGGATTACAATTCCGGTTGTGTGGGACCGGAGCCCAAATCTGGCCTCTCATTTTGCATTCCAAACACCAGATTTGTGTGGGGCCAGGAGTACAAATTCGAGCGCTTGCAAATCCGGGCACCATCTCTGGTATCCAAACACGCCGTTGGTTTGTTCAGTTCCATTGATAATGATCAGAGCTGGCCCAGGGGTAAACCCAACAAGCCCTCGGGCTTGGGCAACCAAAAAAAAATAATCTTGCGTATCTGTAATAATATTTACTTTTATTTACCAATACGTAGTCGTAACAAATTGTAGCTGAGTTGGCTAGCGCATGCTGCCTATGTTGCTCGGCTATCCGAGCACCTTTTCACCTTGTTTGGCGACTTCATTATTGCCCGGATTAGAGTTTCACCTGGATTTGCAGTCAAGGGGCCACCCCAAACCGCCGTTTGGGATGCGATTTTGGCACCTGGAGTCGATTCACTGTTGGTACTACTACTCCCCCCTCTCCCTCGTTGGCCAACGACGGCCTCCACCCGATCGTTAGCAAATCCGGCCTGATTTGCTATTTTTTCTCCCTATTCTACCCCTCCAAATCCGGGTGATTTGGAGGGTTTCTGTTGATACGTGTTACGCGATCTTGGTTTCGATCAGAGGAAAAGAAAGAAGAGAAAAGAGAGAGGAGGGTTTCGAAGCAGCAGGTCCAGTCGCCATTGTTGCTCCTCTTCACTCGTCTTGACTCGTCTTCAACCTGAGGTATGCGATTTTTGAGGTTCCATACTCGATCTCTGGTCTGTGTTTTGGTTACCTCGATCTGTCCCATGAATAACCCGAATTTCTGACTATTTTTTCTTGAGTTTGCCCTAATTTCATAGCCACATCTGTTACCCGATTTAACCCTAATTTGTAACCCGAATTAGCCCTAATTTTGTACTACGATTTAGCCATTGTTTTGCCCTAGTTTCATGAGTTAGCCCTAATTCCATCCAGTCAGCTCTAAGTTGATAGTGGTAGGTATAATTTCATCATTGTTTCGTCATTGTTTTACGCTAAAATTTATTACATATATTTCCGTAATATGTGCTATATGTTTATGCCGTGTATTCGGGTATTCATTGATATGCTTGTTGCCCTATAATTTGGAAAACAGATGGCAAGATTAACCACACGTGAACAACGGAAGAAGGCATCCCGTAAGGCTTTGGTAGCAGTATTATGTGTAATGAGAGTAGTGAATACTACTCTCATGCTATATATGTTGATTATGGACTTAATGAGGTTTCGACAAAGGCCCCGTATCCGTGTCAACCCTAATGTGTACCAAAATCAAGTTGACGCACTTAATAGGTTAGTACGTGGTGATGACAAAAATTGCCACGACCAATTGAGGGTAAATAGGCATACATTCATGAGGTTGTGCCATTTACTCGAGCAAAGAGGCTTACAAGACTCTAGGTACGTGACACGTGTCGAAAAAGTTGCCATTTTTTTGTGGGTCCTCGGGCACCATAACAAGAATAGGCCAACCAAGTTCCAATTTGTGAGGTCCGGAGAAACAGTTAGTAGGCATTTCAACTCAGTATTGTTGGCGGTATTGCGACTGTACAATGAATTGTGGTATCGTCCCCAACCTGTTCCTGCTAATGAACCGGACCATAGGTGGAAGTGGTTTGAGGTATAATCACCATCCTAATCTTTTTTGTTTCCCCTTCACTTTCTTCATTCATTTTAAAGTTAGTACTAAAGTGTGTGCATAACAGAATTGTCTAGGGGCTTTAGACGGTACCTTTGTACCTGTCCATCCCCCAGCCGAAGATAGGGCACGCTATAGGTCAAGGAAGGGTGACTACGCAACAAATGTCTTAGGAGTTTGTAGTCGAAACCTACGATTCATATATGCACTGTCTGGCTGGGAGGGGTCCGCCACAGACTCGAGAGTGCTTCGCAAAGCGTTGGTGAGGCCTCATGGGTTGAGAATTCCACAGGGTATGTCACTTAAATAACATTTGTTTACACTACATACCTCCGGACTTGTTACAACATAATCACATAGAAGTCAATGCGTTTTGTAGGGAGGTACTACCTCGTTGATGCCGGTTACACGAATGGGCCTGGATTGTTAGCTCCGTATAGGGGTCGACGATACCACATTAACATTTGGAGGCAAGGACACCAACCCCAAAGCCGGGAGGAGTTTTTCAACATGAAGCACTCAAGTGCTCGAAATGTGGTTGAGAGAGTCTTTGGGGTGTTAAAAATGAGATTTGCAATATTGCGATCTTGCTCTTATTATCCCATTAGAACTCAATGTCGCATAGTGACTGCATGTTGTCTTCTCCACAACCTTATAAAGCGAGAAATGGAAGTTGATCCGGTTGAACAAGAATACACAGCTTGGGAGCAGGCTACCGTGCATATAGTCCCACCAGATGACTACATTGACACGATCGAGCCAACCACAGAATGGACCCAAATGAGAGATAACTTGGCAACTCAAATGTATAATCATCGGACGGGTTTTGCTGCACTTTTGTGGCCTGTTTTGCTGCACTTTGGTGGGCTGTTATGCTGCACTTTGGTGGCCTGTTTTGGTACTGTTTTTGTGGTCTGTTTTGGTGCTATTTTTGGGCCTGTTTTGCTGGACTTTTGTGGGCTGTTTCTGCAAGTTTTATGGTTTTCAAGGGCTGTTTTACTGCAGTTGTGGGCTATGATGAATTAGGATGAAGTAAATAACGCGAGGCATACACTTAGCGGTGGTACTTATGAAGGTCAATGGCTTGAAAACCATTTGGCAACATAAGGATCAGCCGAGTGATGCATTATGACCAATGAGTTAATAGAATTCTGAGCCTCATGACGTGTGTGTGTGTGTGTGTGTGTGTGTGTGTGTGTGTGTGAAACTGCATAAACAAGTGCCACAAAAGTGCAGCAAAAACAGCCACAAATTTGACATTCATTATGGTGGTAGTTGCTGATTCCTTAGGCATCGGGTAATTGCTCGTAATGTTGGTAGTATGATTTCAAGTAGTTAGCATTACTAACTACAATAATTTCTAATGGCTATGATGGTATTTGTACAAAACGGCTAAGCACTAGTGTTCGAAAACAAATTGTGAGGGCCAATGGTTGAATCACTGTTTGGCAACATAATTTGTAGACCGCCATGTGCAATGTGTGCCGTTGCCATTCAAAATCTGAGCCTACTACGTATATGAAAAAGTGTTTCCTTCTATACACCAAGGTTTGACATGTGATGATTGGTTCTTTTTATTTAAGATTTTCAAATGGTAGGTGAACATAGCGAGTCGTACTGGGTGGTGTTTGTTGGATACCATCCGGGGATCTACAACAAAGACATGCAATCGGCACAAATCAAATATAAAGCAAGTGACGGTGCTTCGACATTCGCAAGTGACGGCAAAATCTCGTTGATTGTAATTATGTTCTTAGGTTTCGTAGCTTGTGTTTTAAGTAATGACTTATTGTACAATCAAGTGGCGTATTGTGTTTTATGTAAACATTTTGTATTTTTGTATTTACAATGTAAGGATTATGAAATGTATACAATGTTTTTTTATTTATTTAAAAAAAGAGCCTACAAAAAAGATATGTTATTCAAACATCCGGTTTGAAGTTGATTCTTCATCTTCCCAATTGATCCATTCTTCATCTTTATCAAATGGATGGACCTATAAAAAAACCACAAGATATATTATAATATGACAACTAAATTAAGTACGAGAGTTAAATGCAAATAAAGAAAAAAAAGAATATTAATTCACCAACCATTGACCATTCAAAAAAAATTAAAAAAAATGTCTTTTATTAATTTTTCAAATTTTCACTTCCTAATTATTATTTTATTTCCCGAATTTTTTTTCCCAAAATATGGTTTTAATATTTTTATTTCATTTAATGTGTATTTTCATATTTATTATGTATTTATTTATATTATAATCGAATTAATGCATTTAGTTTAGTAAAATATTCGGTCCAGGGGTAAAACGGTCATTTCCTCACTTATCCTATCAAATCCACCTTCCAAATCCACCTTCTCAAAATACCATCCAAACACCTCACTAACAAATCCACCCTTCTTATGAGGTGGGGCCACTCTCATTACAAATCCACCCTCATTACCAATCCACCTTCAAATCCACCCTCATTACAAATCCACCCAAAATCATCTCCGGTCGCCAAACGGGGTGTTTCATTCTTGTACAACGCTACTCTTGATTTTTTTTAATTTTTTTTCATACCAATGCTAAAACAGGGAATTTTTTTTTTTTGTTTGTTTCTTCCTTTTTTTTTTTTTTTTTACCTCTATTTGATTTATATACCACTTTTATAATCTTTATTAGGTAATTATTACATACCAAATGATGTTAACCGTTGCAGATCGACCACCTCAAATAACCAGTCACATTTTGTCACCGGCCACCACTCGTTATTGACTCAAGCTGTAACCTAATTTTTCATTCACTCGGTTTGCGGAGTACGAAATCCTTTTCATATTGAGAGAAAGGGAACTGCACCCTTCCGGGTATAATAAAAACCAAGAATATTTTGTTTCAAAAAATGCAAGGAGAAGCTGTTTTCTTTGAGTCAATTCGTTCTAATCATAGAGCACTATAATTGAAGTTACACATCGGTTCATGCTAATTATAGAGTACTATAATAGGAGTTATAGTCTGATTTTGATCCTTTTATGTAATTCAAGTGGCTGAGTTTTCCATTTGATTTTAGCAACTCAGTTGCTAAAATAAGGGCGCTGCTACTGGTACAAAAGTTATTGTACAAAAAATGTACAAAGCGCTCTTGGGGACCCACTTTTCGGTCCCACACGAGTGATCTGAACCGTTCATTATTCTTAGAATTTTTTTTCAAGGGGCTCTACAAAATTTCAGCTCAATCGGACGGTTAGAAGTGCTTGAACCAAAGTCCCACCGTTTCAATCAAAAAAATTTGGATTGAAACGGTGGGATTTTGGTTCAAGCACTTCTAACTGTCCGATTGAGCTGAAATTTTGTGGAGCCCCTCGGAAAAATGTTCTAAGAATAATGAACGATTCGGATCAATCGTGTGGGACCCAAAAGTGGGTCCCCGAGTGCGCTTTGTACATTTTCTGTACAATAACTTCTGTACCTGTAGGATTACTGCTAAATTAATGGGTTGCTAAAATCAAACGGAAAACCCAGAAACACAATGCAACCTTGATTTTTTTTTTTTTAAACTTGTGTATCTTTTTAATTTTTATGACTTAATATTAAGTGGCGCAACCAGGCTATAGTTTGGGCCTGGACAACCCAAACACTAAGGCCGGCCCTGATGATGATGACGATGAGGAAAAAACAGATCAGTCTCACAACGCAGGGACATCTGAGCGATTGGTAAAAGCATCATGTTGTATTGAAAAACCTGTATTGGGGGAGCGCACCTTTTTCGGTTTGGGTCTCAAGACCCACCCTGCACGATCCCCAATAAAATTTTCTTTATATTTCTCTCTACTCATTGTCCCAAAACCCTCCTTCAAAAGCAAAACCGAACAAAGCCGTCAGTCTGTACGGAAAAGTTGTTGGTGTCATCCACAAAACACGTGGCCGCCAAACTGAAGCCACGCCAATTGAGGATGTTTGGAAGTATTTGGCTTACTTGAAGAAACATGAGGAACATGCTAAAGATATGGAGCCATGGAGGGTTTATGATTTTGATCGGTTTGCTTTCACGTTTCAAGAGGTCGGATTCCCTTACATTTCTGATCAAACCCATTCCGTCTTTATGTTAAACGTGTGAGATCAAATGCGCTGAAGCCTGAAGTGGACCAATGGCCCACAAAATTGCATGAACTGATTTCCTTTCTTTTTTTTTTTATAGGCTTTATACTTCTTCCGTCTCAAAAAGTTTGGCCTACTTTCCTTTTTTGACTGTCCCAAAATATAGAACCAATTTAAAATTTTCAACAAAGAAAAGCCAGTAAATTTAATTTTTGCCCTTGAGATGCTTTTAACAATCAAAACAATGAGACCAAAAGAAGAATAATTGAAAATTTTAAAATTTAAAGTGCGTTTTAAAATTTTAAAAAAGTGTTCCGATTACATTGGCAACAAGATTTTCTACTTTCCGAAAACTCCACCCTTTACCTAAATTTTTACTCAAATTTGAATAAAAATTTGGGTAAAAACTTGATTTGATATGACTCCTTCCAACCCTTACTCAAATTGTACGGTGGAGATTTAATCCACAGCATTGAATGGCAAAAAGGTAAATACAAGTGCAAAAAAAAGAGTCTTGAAAATTTGGTTATGGATTTGGTGATGAGCAAATTTGGTAAAACATTTGAGTAAAACCAAATTTGGTGAACGATTTGGTAAAGGAGTGGAGTGGAGTGGAGTTTTTGGTGATTTTTACTCAAATTTGAATTTTGTGAAGGATTTGGGTAAGCAGTGGAGATGCTCTTAAATGCATGTCTAATAGGGATTTTTTTATTAGTTAATTTTATCTAGCTTTATACAAGTAATTAGGAAGGATTTAGTGTTCACAAGAATTGAGTATTAGCTTGTGGTGGCTTTAGGTCTAGGTATTGGCTCTTGCACGGCAATTCTGGTCGGTTTGGTTCTGAGCGGCGGTTCCCTGAGCTCTCCAACGGCAACGATGTAGGCGTAGAGGTGCAGATGCGGTGGGATATTGCTGCACAAATAAGATCCAGAGATGATCCTTCATCCACCCACCTCAACGAGCGGAGCCTGCATCTGACATTGGTGCTGAGCAGTTTTTTTGTTTTGTTTTTGGTGTTTCAGACCAGTAGTGTCCATTGCACACGGACATGTACTTAACTTTTATCTATATAACTTGGATAATCTTGACTGTTTAAAAGAAAAAGAAAAAGAAAAAGAAAAAGAGTTGGATAATTGTCCAGTACTGCCACTGTAAAGAAAAAATACTTTTGTTTCCCTTTGTTAAAAGTTGTCTTATACTAATGTATTTTAGATTTATAGGGTTGAAACTGCATTTGTTTTAGATTAAATAAATTAGCTTTGTTAGTTCATAAAGAGTTCATACATAGGTTTTAAATTATAGAAATGAGTTGTCTCCTTTTAGGAATATTTATTATGTAGTAGTTCTTTAGATAGAACATTGAATTAGGTGTTAAATATTACGTACTCCTGGTTCAATGTTATTCATGACTAGGGGTGAAAACGGTCCGGTTCGGTCCGGTTTTGGCACTTTTTTTGGATCGGACCGGTAATTCGGTTTGGCCAAACATGAAACCAGAACCGGACCAAACAATCTCGGTTCGGTTTCATTCGGTTTTCCCGGTTTCGGTCCGATCTCGGTCGATTTGGTGGTTTGGGCTACTGAACAAGCAACATCACAACAGCAACAAGCCAACACGGTACAGATCTGGACATTCACGGTCAAACATGGTTCCGACGCCCGGCGGTGACTCGTTTCCTCACCTGTGCACACTTTGGATTGACTACCCGGACTCTGGGTCATTGCGTATGGGTGGTCATGGCTCCATCTCAGGTCTGTTCTTCGTATCTGAAAAAATAGGGACAATCGGATGGAGAAAGAGAGAGACAGACAATAGGACGGGGAGAGAGAGAGAGAGAGACGTACCGGCAGTCGGCGGTGGTGAGTGGAGCTGTGGAGGTGGACTGGTGAAGAGCGTGAGAGACGATGGGTGGAGAGAGTGAGAGGGTCAGAACTTAGAAGAAGTGAATGGAGGCGGTGGGTGTGTGTTTTAGTTTTATATTTAGGGTTAGGTAATATAATAAACTACTATATTATTTTATATATATATGATCCGGTCCGGTCCGGTCCGGTTTTTTAGACCCCTACAACCGGAAACCAGATCGGTTTTTCGGTTTTTCAAAAGCATGAGACCGGAACCAAACCGATTAAATTAAACGAGGGGCCAAACCGGCCGGACCGGTCCGGTTTCAGGTCTGGTCCGGTTTTGGCGGTTTGCACTTTCACCCCTATTCATGACAGCATTAGTTTTTTTTATAACCGGATGTCCATGTCAGCTTACGCGCACTTAGATAAATTTTGGAGCCTTGGAGGTAACGACCTGGCATAACCCCCAGTGTCCCCAAGAATTTGTTGGCAAGGAGAATCGAACCTGAGACCTAGGTGGGAGCAAACTCCTAATTCTCAAGGCAATACCACTTTATCAACCCTTGGGGTTATTCATCACAACATTAATGTTAATCGAAAATGCTTATATGATCTGCCAGTATGGTACGGTTTATGTGAAAACCCCATCCATCCCATGTTGGTGGGTTAGTAGAAGGTAAAGGAATATATATAACAAATCGAGCAGCTACTACATAACTTGAGATTAACCTTTTGAGTCATGTGGTTAGGCTAAGGTTAACGGGTGATCTAGTGCAGGTCGTTACAAGTGGTATTACACCTTGTACCAACCAGAAGTGTGAGGTGGGTCCCGCAAGGAGATGTGCATGAGTGGGCCCAACAAGGGAGGAGCTTGAGGTGCTTGTTGTGCTTGTGCGGGTTCCATCATAGGACGAGCTTGGAGGCCTTGACGTGCTGAAGCGGGTACTTGTTTCACATTGCTTGGTGGGTGGAAGTGATAGACCACGGGGCGCAACGAGGACATTGAGATCTTAAATGGGGGAGATTGTGAGAGCCCCATCCATTTCCATCCTGCATTGGTGGGTTAGTAAAAAGTAAAGGAATTGTGGACGTTGCCACAGGGCTCTCAGCTGTCTATTCAGAGTTGCCACCCGAGAATACGACACGGTTTTGTTACTAATCGTCATAACCAGAATATCTTAGGTTCGGAGCAAGATTACGAGAGGGTATGGGTTTTAAGGCACCCCTCTCACCCGGCGCGGGAATCAGTCTCTACTTTAATGATCGTGGGATTTGTAAAAATATCTTGTTACTTGACTTTGTTCACGTAAAGGGAGGGGGAACAAATAACGGGTAATAAAGACAATAAATGCATAAGATGTATATAACGTAGATGCAAAATAAATGTTGTGGACATTATAAAAGCAGAATACAATGCATTTTTATGACCTTTGAACTAATAAAACTGACCGCCACAGTAAGAAACCTGGGCTCATGGGTTGAACCGGGACGCATGGGTGCTCAACCAGTGCGCACTGGTTCTATTCACCCAAACAATCTTTTAATGCTTTTGATTTTAGACTATGACTCGAATATTTGTTTTTGCGATGAGCCTTTAAAAACTATAGAGAACTATGGAGATCAGATTGTTATTCTAAAAAATATAGAACTAGAATGATTTGAAGCAAAACCCTTGATCACAGATATTTGACAAACCAGAGTAAACATGATTTTTGAAAAATATAGCCCAGCTGAGTACCCGTGAGCACGGGTTGCGACTGGGGCGCACGGGTGCTCACCAAGGGCACCCTAGTTGATTTGATATTCGCAAAATTTCATTTATCCCGTTTTAACTCATCACCAGTATGTGGAACTGCGATGGATGTTAAGAGACCCCTCAAGAGACCAAAACAGTGATTAAGGAAGAAGAGCTTTACCCTTTTTAAGCTTGAACAATGCTCTTGATTTGATGCTTGAAAAATAGGTGTGTGGACTGGTATTTGTGGTTGAAAACTTGAGTTTGAGAGAGGATGAACTAAAATTTGAAGTTGGACTGGAATTTGTGTAACTTTCTATGTCCATAGCGCACTGGATAAGTACTCCCTCCGTCCCATTTTAAATACTCCCTACGTATATTCGTGCTATTTTCAAACGTCTATATTTTTTTATTGGTAAGGTTTTCAAAGTATTTAAATTTTTTTCTAATAGAACTAATTGAGATCTATTAAATAAGATCCATATTGCATATAAGATATATTATAGAATGAAAACTATAAGAGTTTTAAAAAAACACACATAATTGTAGGGAACATTTAAATTGGGACGGAGGGAGTATAGAAATGTGAGTTCGTGGATATTCAAATAGATAGAAAACGACACAAAAGCGTGACATGTACATACAATTCATACAATTGTAGTTTCATAGTAGTACATGAAAGATACAGATCTAGGGGCAGACTGTAAGGTAAAGTACATACATTGTATGTCCTTAATTAGGACACGAAACCCTTTACCATCCATGCAACCCTGTCCCTATTCTAAGCCCCCCACTGAGCCCTTTCCTACTCGATCTCTCTGTCATGGAAAAAAAGGGGTATGTGGGGTTGGTTCATTAATGAAAAATTTGGACTTGGTTCAACAGTGTCCATTTCTTCTTCGGGTTTATCATACTCCTGACATTAATTGTATGTGGTGAGACGTTAGCTTCAGTCTCGACATAATTTCGAAGAAATTTTCTACAGATAGTGGCGTCGTGTGAAAAGGATAATATTCACGGGGAAAAGTGATGGAATATCGTACTTGCGCTTTCATTTTTTTTTTTAACTCAAAGAATTTAAGGTTTTTTTTTTTTTTTTTTTCCTGGCTCAGTACTCAAAGAATTTAAGTGCCAAACCCCTAATCCTCCTAGCAAAGGGAGGCCCAAAACTGTTAAAATCACAGTTTAGAAAACATAGCTTTTGTATTCACATCTAAAGATCCAGTAACATGTAATTACTATCCAAAATACAAACTACAGCCCTAAACATTAAATCAGACTCTTCACACTCCCTTCCAAAGCACCCTTACCCTGATGCCCACCATCACCCAAGAAAATGCTTGTGACGTCTATGCCTGAATACGAATATAAATTCAAAGACAAATGTGTATACAGTTATTCGAAGCGTAAGGATTACATATGCATCTTGCAAGAAAGCAATGTGATCGAACGATTTCGGACACGTCTATCTCCCAAGTTTGTGTCCATACCCCGCAATGCTGCTCATTGTCTAATTAATAGTTTTACTTGCAAACTAAACTTGGAAAAGAGAGGAGTGAACGAATAAATTAGAAGACTCTCGAAGAATTGGAAGGACGAAGGTCTATCTCTTGGGTCCAAGCGGTCCGGTCCTGAGTGTGCAAGTGCCAGTAGGTCTGCGCTACCGCATCTGGGTCCATAGATCCGTCCCCTCCTCCACCACCGCCCTGTTGGTGGTGGTGGTGGTGGTGGTGGTGGTGGTTCTCCCCTACCAACAACCGTTGCTGCTGCGATGTCGATGGTCCCCTGCAACAATTTATTAGACATACATCATCTCTCATATGTAGCTTTAGTCTTGTCTAAAAATACTTTCGGTATTTTTTATTTTTTTTCATCAGTTACAATGTGAGAATATCAGAAATTCAGCCTTAATAACCACCTTATGGGAATCTTCTAATAAGGAAGGCAGGAGAGAAAGAGAGAGATTGAAAAAGAAAGATGAAAAGAAAAGCGAGATTCCGGAATCTTGATATTCAGGAATATCTGACTGAATCATCTGCCTCACAATGGAACAAACCAGAACAAATAAAAAGTATGCAAAATTTGGCAAAAAACCAGCGAACCAACCTGGGTGAGCCGACGATGCCGTCGATGATAACGTGGGCCACATGAACACCCATCCCTTGGAATTCTCTTGCCAAGCATTGTGACAAACCTCTCAAAGCAAACTTCCCACAACCTATATTCCAAACATATACAAACAATACATCAACTTTTAGAAACTCGTGAAAAATCAAAAAACCAATTCAGGGAAAATTTACTTAAACATTAGCAGATAGGACAGTGCTACCCGCCTACCCGTACAGAACGGGAAGCACAGAAAATGTACCGACCGCCTTCGGGGACCCACTTTTGGGTCCCATACGAGTGATTCGAACCGTTCATTATTCTTAAAACATTTTTCCGAGGGGCCCCACAAAATTTCAGCTCAATCGGACGGTTGGAAGTGCTCGAACCAAAATCTCACCGTGTGAAGCAAAAATTTTCGGAAAAATGTTTTAAGAACAATGAACGGTTCGGATCACTCGTGTGGGACCCAAAAGTGGGTACCCGAAGGCGGTCGGTACATTTTTGGTTCCTTTTTTTCTGTACCCGTATCATTATCGTTAGCAGATATCATTAATTTTAAGTCTAACAATTAAAATTAATTAAAAAAGAGTGTGAAAATGAAATTACATAGTTCTGAGAAACCAGCAATGCCGTTGAGAGACGCCGAGCAGCCGGTGAAGAGGATTGTCCCTCTTCCTCTCTCCACCATCCCCGGTAGCACCTTGCAAATCCAAAAATCCAAACATAATTACATATACTTAAAGACTTCCCAAATTAGCTACTAAAGGTTTTAAAAATCGGTTTTTTTTATCTATGTAACGATTTTTCAGCCTTCCGATACCGTTATACCCTGTTATACTTTTGAGAGAGAAAAAATCATAGGCGTATCGGTTGGTTCCTGTTTAAGTATTTGTCCGTTACTACTTATCCATTCACAAATAAGTTCGGACGGTAATCGACCATTACGGGTTTCTGAAAATCATGGGCACTTAAATTTTGCTTCTTAAAAACTGATTTCTAGAAATGCACGACCGTTACAATTGACCGAATCTCGTATCATTCAATACTCCGATTCCCGAAACCATTATCTAAAACCTCTCTACTGCCATCCAATTCTGCAAAAATGCAGAGTCAAGTAGTCAACTAGTACCTGCTGGGCGCAGTGGAAGGCGCCGACTGAGGAGACGGCGAGGGATTTCTCGAAGGCATCGATGCGAATGTCGGCGAAGTTGGTGGGTACTGGTGGGATGGGCTGGTAAGCGTTGTAGACAAGTACTTCGACAAAGCCTAGGGAGAGTACGCCTTCGAACGCCTCTCGGATGCTTCGTGAGTCGGAGCAGTCGATTCGGATCGCAAACACTTGCGATTTCTCCTCTCGTGCTATTTCCTCCGCGAATCTCGACAATCTCCCTGTAAAATACCGACCTCAGAATGATATATATATATATATAGATAGAGGGAGAGAGAGAGAGAGAGAGAGAGAGAGAGAGTGTGTTAGGGGGTGTTTGCCTGGGTCGCGGGCGAGGATGGCGACGGTGTAGCCTTCGTGTGCGAACTTGCGGGCGATGGAGCGGCCGAGGTTAGGACCGACGCCGACAATGGCGGCGATGCTTCTGGAGGAGGCGGAGCTCGCCATGCTGCGCATCTTTCCTTATTTGCTGCTCTAAACTTCCAACTCTAAAAGTGTGAGAGAGAGATTGAGATTTTTTGAACTGAGAAGATAGAGTTTGAGATTGAAATCGAGGAGGGAGGGAGAGAGAGAGAGGAGACAAAAACGCCGCAAAAAGACCAATTGCAGTGCTTGGTGATGGAGGGAACCGGGCGTTCCCAGTCGCTGTCTTAGAGTGGATGCCTCGGCGCGAGGGACGTGTAATCCTACTATTCGTTTAGTTTATGAGAATAAATCCTTTAGGAAGCGGGTGGAAAACAAAAATGCTACCTAGAGATGGCCATCTCAGCCGACCCTCCCCCATCAAATTTGTCCCATCTCTGAATTGATAAGGGATTCGAAATTTTTTTTTTGGAGATCGGATAGAATATGAGGATTTTTTTTAAAAAAAAATTAGAGATCGCATAAGAGATGGTATAGTCAATCCCCTCCCCTCCCCACCCCACCCCACCCCACCCCACCCCACATCCCCGTTCACATATATAGGTATACTATATTATAAGTTTATATATTTTTTTTTCTAGGATAAGTTTATAATTTATAACTTGTTGGTTGATTGTATAAGGAAGATTTTCTCCTTTACTTCTATTTTATGTGTCACTTTTGGGTGAAATTTTAATCTAATCAGAAACCAAAAAAAAAAAAAGAACAAGAGCAGTAATAGCATTTTTGAGTGACTTGGTACGTTTTAATTATCTTTGGGAACTATTTTTGTCATTAGTTTTGGATTTTTAATACAATTTCCTTGGTATTTATTTGAATAGTTTGAGTGAATTTTGGATCCCCAATTCCCTGCGGGGATGGAGGTAAAAAAATCCCCAGTGGAGATTGGGAAGGGGATGTGGATTGTTATGAGTTTGGAGATTGGGGATGGAGGTAGTGGTATCCACCCCCTACCCTCCCCATGCCCATCCCTAAATTGCTACCCCCTCCTTTTCCTAAAAATTCTATGACAACGGAGGTTGAAATGAAAACAAGGTAAAAATTTAAATTGGAATTGAAAAAGTAAGAAAAAATAAGATGGAGAGAAAGCTAGTTAAATTTTTAGAATTGTTTGGCTTTAAAATAAAACCAATCACTAATGAGTAATGAGGCAATTCTATAATTTGGCCGAAAAAACACTTTTTGGTACCAAATTCTAGAAATGACAATTTAGAACTAGCATCAAACTCGCACTAAAAACGGAGTGAGAGCTATCCCTTAAGGGACAGCGTGCATGCTGACTCCATTCGGGTTGTCCGTGCTGGGCGATCAATGGCGTAAATCTACCCGATAATAAACGGTGCAGATCTGCGCCATTGGTCACTGAGCACAGACAATCCGAATAGGTCAGCACACATGCTATTCTTTAAGAGATAGAACGCACCCAAGTCCTCTTGTTCTCGGGGGTCTAAGATATGCATCACAAAATTTTGAGACTAATCACAAAATTTCTGACACAAATCCATATTTTAAGGCAATTTTTGCTGACTTTTGATTTTGGGACCAATCATTTATCTCGGCTCGACACTCTACATTTTAAGGTAATTCTACTATTCGTTTTGATTTGGGTTTACCTTGCCAGTATATTCTTTGGGTCACTGGAATTATACCCGATCATTACCTCTAGAATATCAAAATTAGTCAAACTATACGTAAACTGACTCAAATATCTAGTTATTAAAAAAAAAAAAAAAAAACACTATTCGTAGGGTGTGGCTGCTTCCCGAACCTCATAGTCACACCACTTGTGACATACTGACGTATAACAGCAATAGTGACGTCCTCCTGTGTTGCCATATGCGTTTACATCAAACTTAAGTTTATTGTTTCAGACAATAAAACAAAAAATGTGTCAATTCAGCTTTAAAAAAAATGTGATGACCCAAAGAAAAATATCGAACACCTGCTCTTTTTGTTTGAAGTATCGTCTCATATGAATTTTTTTACAATTTCAGTCCAAATTTTCATACTTTTTCGATTTTTCTTATCGAGATAAATGACTAGTCCCATACATTACAATGAAAAATTAATAAAAAATTTACAAAAAGTAAAATGGAGTAAAAAATACTCCATACCAAAAATTTACTGTAAACTCACCCTTTATAGTAAAGAATATTAGTTTGGTTCTTCAAATTGAAGAATGTGGTTGGAGATGCTCTAATAAGTCAAGATGTGTAGCAAACCGTATTCATCCAGAAAGAAACTTCTCCTGCATAGTATTCAGTAATCATTCATCCATACTCAATTTTATGTAGGAGTAGTAATTTTCTTGGAATAATTAGTCATAAATACACAATATTTTGTCTATTTGAATTTTGAAGGGAATGACAAGAAACTTTTGCAATCAAACATAAAGACATTATTTGTAATTATAATTTAATAAAAGGATAAAACACACACCTCTCTCTCTATTCGGGGGAACTGAGCTTCTATTTGGGTTTGATTTGGTCTCTTTTTCTTCGTGAGTTTCCAGGATCTGCCTTGCACTAGAGATCAATTGGAGTTTAATTGTTCTCATTTTTCTATTTTGCCATTGTAATGTAAGAATTTCGTTTCTTGGTGGTACCATTGGTAGCTTTTATTTATTTGATGCCTGTCGATTTGGGTTTCCTCTGTCTCTTCGTGTGCGTTTTGTATGTCTTCCTTCTCTTGTCCTTGCATTTGTGATTTTGTATATTTTCATCGGTTGGACAGAGCTGGCACAGACGCAATACAGGGTTAGTCCGGGCGACCACCAAACTCAAGTTCTAAAAAAAAATTACTAAAAAAATTTCAATAATTTTTTTCGTCGCAGAAGGTGGTCAGCCAGAGGTGGGGTGGTAATTTTTTTGAATTTTATGTTCGAAATTAGAATTTTTAAAAATTATTTACATTTCACTAATTTTTTTGGTCATCAGAAGTGGTCGGCCAAAGTTTGGTGGTCGGCCAGAGGTGGGTGGCAATTTTTTTGAATTTTATGTTTGAAATTTTGAATTTTTAAAAACTAATGAAATTTCACTAATTTTTTTGGTCGTCGGAAGTGGTCGGCCAAAGGTAGGGTGGCGGTCGGCCAGAGGTGGGTGGCAATTTTTTCGAATTTTATGTTCGAAATTCAAAATTTTAAAAATTAGTAACATTTCACTAATTTTTTTGGTCGCTGGAAGTGGTCGGCCAGAGGTTGGGTGGTGGTCGGCCAGAGGTGGGTGGCGATTTTTTTGAATTTTATGTTCGAAATTAGAGTTTTAAAAAATTAGTGACATTTCACTAATTTTTTTGGTCGTCGGAAGTTGTTAGCAAGAGGTGGGATGGTGGTCGGCTGTGGGTTTTTTTTTTTATTTTATGTTCAAAATTTGAATTTTTAAAAATTAGTGACATTTCACTAATTTTGTGGTCTGCCGGAGGTGAGTGGCAATTTTTTTGAATTTTGTGTTCAAAATTCAAATTTTTAAAAATTAGTGACATTTCACTAATTTTTTTTCTTGCTGGAAGTGGTCGGCCAGAGGTGGGTGGTGATTTTTTTGAATTTTATGTTCGAAATTAGAATTTTAAAAAATTAGTGACATTTCACTAATTTTTTGGTCGCCTGAAGTGGTCAGCCAGAGTTGGGGTTGTGGTCGGCGGGGGTGGGTTAGTGATTTTTTAAATTTTATGTTTGAAATTAGAATTTTTAAAAATTATTGACATTTCACTTTTTTTGGTCGCCGGAAGTGGTCGACTGAAGGTGGGATAGCAATTTTTTTGAATTTTATGTATGAAATTCGAACTTTTAAAAATTAGTGACATTTCATTAATATTTTTCGTCTTTATATTCGATTGCAAAAGTTCTTCGTCCTTCCCTTTAAAAATGTCAAATGTTTTTTGTTTTTGTGTTTGATTGCAAAAGCTTCTTGTCCTACTTTTTAAAAATGTCAAATGTTTTAGATTTTTGGCTAAGGGGCCCAATTTTCTTTTCAACAATCTAAATTAACATTACCATTCAGTTGATTTGCAAAGAACTGCCCTTCAATCCATATGGCATAATAGTCATTTGGGCCCGAAGTTTTGGCAGTTGCATGCATTTTGGTCATTCATCCGACAATCAGTGGTCCAAATTTAAAATAAAATAAAAACTTTCTAGAGTTTTTTGCTAAGTTGAACTATTAAAATAATTTTGTACACCTTAATTTTCTACATGGCCTGCTCAAGGATGGAGCCAAGGTAGGGATGACAATTTCCCCATATCCAATGGATACCCGCCCCGTCCCGCCCATATGGAGGCGGGGTTTATCCAAAAAATTTCCCAATAGTAGATGGTATGGTGGGATTTAAAAAATACCGTCTCGGATATAGAGCGGGTATGGTTTTGTTATCCCCGCCCCCAAATCCCCGTACCCGGTTATATATACTATATAAATTATACATATGTATATAGGTAGAAAAGAATCTTGAGTATTATTTATTTATAGAAGTAATTACTTGTAGAACAAATCGTGTCAATTACTACCTATAATAAACTACATAATATATTACGAATATCATTACAGATTCTAGTTCCTAAAATGATGGTCTTGCTATATTTTGCTTTTTCATTTTATTTTTTAAAATTTATTGGTTTGTCGCTTTATGAAACTTAGAAATTGATGTTTGCTTGGATTGGTTTTTTATTGTACTATTGTTATTTTTGCTACATTAGTAATTAAAATAAGATAATTTGAAGTTTTTTACTTCATTTTTTTTTAGTTTGACTTATCGGGCTTGCACTTTGGTTTCATTATTGACTGCTTTTATATTTTGGTTTGGATATGAGTATATTTGGGGAAACCCCGATATCTGACGAGATGTGGGTTTGATGCTCTATCTAATATACCCAGTGGGGATTGGAGCGGGGATGGTAAAAGACTCCCCAATTGGGGATGGGAGATAGAATAGGTCCCACGATCCATACCCTACCTGTTGCCATCCCTAAGCCAAGGTGGGAGGACTCCTGGAGCCAAGGTGGGACAAGTTCCTGTAGTTAGCACCACAATGATTTTAACAAAATGTTATATTATTCTACTAAAATAAAGAAATTATTTCAAAATTATAGAGGACTGCCACCACTAGATTTTTATCATTATTGTGTTATTACAAAGAAAGTCTTTAGTCCTTTAATATTTTAACCAAAAAAAAAAAAAGTTTTAGAAAAATTAATGGGCCAACTGAAATACTTCGAAACATGAGGCCTGAAATAACATAAACCAAAACTCGAACCCAATTTGTTTTGGAAATATATAACTTTTAGCACTTTTAGACGGTATAAAAGTACTAAAAGTTGGATATTTTCCGCACAAAAAAAAAATTGTTTCTGCCATAATTTTTTTACTTTTCCAATTCATCTCGCAGAGGAAAATCAATAAATTACAAAAGTTTGAGGCAAACCAACAAAAGCGAAATTCTTTTAAATAAAGACAAATTTTAAAACTGACTTTTAATACCGTAACTTATTTTGAGAAACTCAGCCAGAGATCAGAAGGAAGCATCGGCAATACAGAATAATGCAAGTGGGTTGGTGCATGTTTTGCAACCACAGACATGGTGCTTTCTAAATTAGGAAAGATGCGAGAACCTTGTAGATACAGCGATATAATTCAATGAATTTGCATCGAAACATGCACTCTATTTAAGCCCTTTTGTCACGGCCAAGTCACACACACTTCATAATGTCTTTAATTATGGGCCCTTCATAATTTATATTTAGAATTAAAACCATTTAATTTTGTCAGGAATTTTGAATAGATCATTAATGAAAAAAATAAAACTAATTAGGTATTGATAACCATATGGTCTGTCTGGTCTGATGCCATTTATTGTAAGAAAATAAATAGTCAATATCATTTAGAGATTAAACCGTAAGAAAAATTTGTCTCAATTGTGTGTCTACAATCTCTGATAATCATAATTTTCTGTATCCACAATGTGCTCAATATTCTTGGAAAAATAAACGATTCTGATCTAAAATAAAGATTTTAGAGGACCCACAATTACGATCATTACGAGGATCCCAATTCCTTTTGTCACCGATTGAGGGTTTGGTTTGGAAACTTGGATTTACTTGCCAATACCCATATTTAAGTCGTAGCTCCATTTCGGGGCTATAAAAATACTTCTAACACTTCTCACAAGTGGTGGGTGGTGGAATTTTATCTTTTGTCCCAACATAGGTGCAGTACTATATAGATAGTAGTGTAGTGTAATGAACAGTTAGTATCGTCAAAATTTGATCAGAAAAGGTGAGTTTCGCACTTTAGTAAAGTGTGGGATCCCTCACTAGAAGTGGGGTGTATATATATTTTCGTATATATATATATATATAAAGGAATAAAGTATAAAGTATATTACTTGTAGTTCCATAAATATATTACCCATCCTCTTTATTCATGAACGTGTAAGTCCTTTTAGACTTGTCTAGACTGTTTTCCATCTGACCGAAGTTTGAGATTTTTGCAGTGAAAATGTGAGAGATATACAATGATGAATGTGTATGTATAGATCGTAACAAGATAAAAACTTATAAAGAAAGACAGAGGAACTTACTAATAATTCTGATCTTTATTGATGGAAAATAAAAAGATTTTTTACAATTGGGGGTAAGAGAGAGATGAGAAGCCAAGAATGAAAGAGAGACAGAGAGAGAGGCTACTAGAAAGTCTACCTTCAAGTGGGCAGGTTACAGCTTTTTATAGACACTACACGCTACTGTAGCAGTTACTGTAGATGACGTCACGAATGATGTTTTTACAAAGTTTTTATTGTAGCTGACGTCTTGGATGACGTTTCATAGCTTCTGCAATCTTTTGATTTCCTGTGGATAGTTCTCACCGATTTTTCTTCTTTTCCTTAGCTTTTAACATTTTTAGTTCAATCATAGAGTCCCAAAGGTCGGCCTCGTTTGGGTAAACTTCGGTATCATCTTCCGTATCCTAAGATTCTCTGGCTAAGCATGTGAAATGTCCTTGGTCCAAATCATCTAGTTGTGAGGACATAGATATGTCACTTTTTGAATCTGCTTGGGATGAGCTAGGACCTTGGAGAGCCAAATACTGATTTTTGATAAGGTCCATAAGTTTAATGTCCTGCTCATGCTCAAACAAATTTGGATATTGATTCTGAATCATAAGTTTCATTTGCTGAACAAAGTTTACGGAACCCTGTGATGGGTTACTGGTTGAAGAATTCTGACTCATATAGTCAGCTTGGTATTTTTCTATGGTTTCATTAATAAATGTTAAACATTTATTAGTCTCAAATCGAGACCACCATTTGACAAAGAAATTTCTTTGCAATTCTGATATACGAAGATGGTCCTGGGAGATTTCATATCTCCACTGCCATATCCATGCAATTCTGAACTCAGTGCAATACCATAAGAGATCTTGACCAATAGGTGGATTTACTGCTGAAATTCCCTTGAGCTTCGAATGATATTTAAACCATGCAGGGAATGGTTTTTAAAGAGATTATGGTAATATCTCAATGTATGGGGCATGAAATTCCCACCAATGGAGGAACCAAGATGGAAACCCAGATGTGTTTAAGATTTCTGGATTTATACTGATGAACCACGAATGGGTTCGTACTGGATTTTGATAGTAGAATGCATATGTCTAGGCTCGGATTGGTGTCTTCAGATCTGTTTCAGCTATATGATCATGAGTTAGTTTTACTGATAACGTTTCAATAAGGATTGCCTCATAAATATATCGAGGTTTCCTTCTTGAACAGTGTACTGCTGATTTTGAAGATACCATTATTTAAGGTACCATGGATCCTGCTGCAACTTTAGATCACTTACAGATACACTGATCACAGGTTATGTTATATTCTTCTTTACATACTGAGGACCTTGCTCAAAAGCCTCTTTTGCAGTTTTTTGATTAGTTAGATTGACTAGAAGATTCCCCCAATATTGGGTATTCTGATAAAGAAAGAGGTTTTCCCTTTCCATAATACTGTTGGTTTGCTGATTTCTTGCCACGACCACGACCTCGACCATGATCGGGTGGCTCCATAAATATTTGCAATGAGTAAAATAAATTAAACTCTAGCAAGAATATCAAGGCCCTTCTTAACCCTTTTTACAGAAAATCTCATATAATGTTATGTTGGTTCTTGTGAACACCCCGCGGAGTAGTCCACGAAAAATTGTTTTGATTTGGAAAATGATTTGATTGGTTGATAGGAGTCGCCACCCGGATTTGAGGACCATACCCGAGAAACCATTTGAAAAATGACTTTTTTGCCCTTTGAATGGAAAATGTTTTACTAGTCTCGCCAACATGAGATTTATCGGGTCCGGGAGCTAGGTTACGCGAGGGGAAGGAATTTAAAGCATCCCTCGCGCCTGGTGCAACCACCGGTCTCTACTAAATGCTTAAGGGATTTTGAAAATGTTGTTTGAATGGACTTTGTACACATATTCATGTGAAAGCACGAAAAATGTATCAAAAAGATCAATGAAATGTACATGGATGCTTGTGCAAAATGTCATGAATGATTGATATACAGGCATATAAACATTTGAACTTCACCAAACCATGCTTAGACTGCCTTGGAAGATCCCAGAAACTGATCACAAACATTACCCCTGTCACACCTGGATGGTAATCTGGGCACCTGGATTAGACAGATCCCGGCGCCTGGATTGAATGCAGGCGCCTGGAATGGGACAATCCAGGCGCCTGGATGGCCTACTAGACGACAACCTCAAAACCTCTTTTTCCACGGTAAGCACCAAGTGCAATGCTCATGACTTATACACACATGCTCAGAATGGTGTTTACTGGTTTTATGATTGAGATGGACTTCAAGATCAACCTTATAATATGATGTAAGCTTTGAAACTCATGATCCTAGCATGCTTTGATAGATAAAATGAAAATACTAAACTGATCTAAGGCATGCATCAAACACTATTATGCATAAAATGAATTTTGAAATCTATTAGTGACCATGAAAGTGGAGTGAAAGAGAATGAGACGGGTGTAAACCATGAGATACCTTGAGAGGTCATATGATATGTACATATGCACACAATACATTTTCTTCATTTGTTTGTGACACCTTTGATGCTATTTGAAATTAACAAGGAATACCAAGTGATCCCTAATCTTAACATAAAACCCCATTTTAATCATGATTTTGCTACCAAAATGACATTTACCATGCCTTGAAATGATTCTCATGATCACACTGTGATGAATGTATGCACAAATGACCTGTTGATGCTTCAAATGACCAAAAGAAAGTAAATAAAGCAGCAAAACACAGCAAAGGAAGGGGAATCCAGGCGCCTACATTGAGTGAATCCAGGCACCTGGACTCAATGCAGGCGCCTGGAAAGAGTGATCCAGGTGCCTAGATTAGGCACTGATGCATAAAATAAATTCTTTCTTAATGTGATTTAGACCTCTCCCAAGCCTTCCACTGGTATAGAAGACTAGTAAGAACTTGATTGAGTTCCCCTTAGGGCCTACATGAGCATTTTGGTAGAAAAACTACCTTGAGAAGCTTGATTAGTGAACTTTTGGTGGAGGTTTGGATGTTTTTTGGTGATTATGTAAACTGAAAGAGATATTCTGAGATAGGGACAAACTAATTGTATTGGTTTTGGTTGAGTTTAATGATGGATGGTTGAAATGTGAGAGTTTTTGATGATCAAAGGGTGGGTTTTTAGGCTAGAAGTTGGGTTTTTAGGCTAGAAATGAGTAGAACAAAGGGGAATGGGTTGGGGAAGGATTTTTTGGGTGCATTTCTGCAGCATAACAGTAAGGGAGTGAGGGAGGAACTGAGCTCTCTTCAAATGAGTGAGAGAGAGGGGTATTTATAGCTAAAAAAAGGTTCAAAATGGGTCATTTGAACCCTTAGAGGTGAGGTTCAAAGGGTCACCATAGGTCATCATCTCTCTCCCACTATCTCTAACAAATTTCTGCAAAAAATCCCCAAAGAATCCTCCAAGACGCTCCTCCCCACTAATTTGACCTTGGGCAGCAAGTATCTGGAGTGAGTCTAGGGGCCTGGAATTGGGGAATCTAGGCGCCTGGATTGAGTCTGGGCGCCTGGAATGGGGGAATCCAGGCCCTGGACTGGGAGGCTACCAAACAATCCAAACTTCGCGGGGTCATTCCGGGTGCTACCGAACTCCATTTTGTGCATGGTTTGAAGCGTTGGAAAGCTTGTCAAGTCTACTTTCTAACCCAAGTGGTTGGAACCCAATATGATTTGTACATCAAAATATGTGACCATTTTACCCTCAGAAGGTCGGAAAAACAAGTCGTTTTGGTAAAACGTGCACATCACCCTCATTTCAAAACGGATTGGGACATATTATATATCAAAAAAGAGGGTTTTGAATGTACTAGAAGGTGATGCAAGCTCGGGTTTATTTTGGAGAGGTTTTGAGGGGTTTCCAAGTTCACAATCAAGTCTCGCGTGCTTTTATCAGACATTTTTATCATTGGGGATGCTTGATAAGTTTCTCAGGTCAAAATCGGGGTGTCTACAGTTCTTCATTAGGTTGAAGATTGATTCTGAAATGATCGAGTCTCTTATTAAGCTCTCTGATCCAATAAAAAAGATTTACTTTTGTATGAGGATGGATGACTGATTTAATCCATAATTGATTCATTTCATCAATAAGTCGTTGTCGTTCTACTGCATCCATCTGCAATAATTAACTAGTTTGTTGTAAAATTTCACGAGTTAAAAAATCTGGTAAAGAATTCTGTTCTCCTTTGATATATTCATTCATAATATTTTGAAATTCTGATGGGGCATTTTTAAACCGAATGGCATGACATTCCATTCGTAATGTCCGAAAGGGACATCAAATGCAATTTTGTACCAATCTTTTTCCTCAATTTGGATTTGCCAATATCCAGATTTCAAATCAAATTTAGAAAATATGACTGCAGATTGTAACCTGTATAGCAGATCTTATTTATTCAGAATTGGATATCTTATCCATTTCAAAACATCATTTAGGGGTTTATAATTAATAACAAGACGAGGAACCCCACGTCCTTTTTCTGCATTGTTGAAAACATAAAATGCAGTACAGCTCCAAGGAGAGTAACTTTTTCTGATTAGTTTTTTATCAAGGAGAGTTTGAATCTCCTTTTTGCAAAGCTCCAAATAATCAGATTTCATCTGACTGGGACGAGCTTTTGTAGGAATATTTTTTTCATCAAAATCCTGATTATAGGGAAGAGAAACAATATGTCGTTTCCTATCCCAACAGCATTTGGCACATCACTACAAACTTCTTTCAAAATTTGATTCTCAATTTCCTTAATTTTCTCTTATAGAAAAGAAGATTGAATTTTCTGATTGATATCTATTATTTGGATTTCTTTTTGAAGAAAATTTAACTGTTTTTCTTTGCTTTGAAGAAAACCTTGCAGTTCCTGAATAATTCTAGTTTCAGGATCAGTGACAAAAGGATAAGTAATATCATGATCTTGAATACGACTATAAATACCAGTCGAATCAATTTTATTGATTGGCATGATCATATTCAAAAAGGGTTGTAGACGCCCCAATTTTGATGACTTGTGCATCCCCAATGATGAAAAGAACGCGCGAAATGTACCTTGGAATGGATACTTGAGTCGGATGGATCAAAAGAGCCAAAAACTAAAACCCACCTGAACCGTACAGCCTGAAACCCATAACCGTACGACTTGAAACTCCATTTGCACCATGCGGTGTTGTTATGTGCACCGTACGGCATACCTTTGACGCCGTACAGTGTCCTTGTCCCATCAACAGGATTCCCGCGATTGCTCAGAAACGAATGATGATATTCGGCAATGATGCTAGCTCACCTTCATCTATAAAAACCGACGTCATCCGGCGGTTTTAGAGAGTTCAAGGGGAGAGAGCTAAGATAGATCATACCAAAAGGAAGAAACCCAAATTCATCTCTTTGAAAAACCCCGTCGTTATACTCGCACCCACCCACTGTTCAAAGCCCAGTTTCACAAAGACCCGAAAGCCCAGTATCCGCTTCCCTTAATCAACTAATCCCATCCGTCCAGTTTTGTTTTGAGGTATAAAATTCGTACTTGAATAACGATAATCTTCTGAGGGGAGTTTCCACCGGGCTCAAGGAGAGTTCTGTAGCTCCTCCTCAAGTCCAAAAGGAGACATTTCAGCAAAGCTTGAGCCTTTCGGGTGAGTGTCGCGTGACATCGTCCATTGTCGCGGGATGCCGTCCCTAAAACGAGGTACATTCACCCAACAAAACCATTTTCTAAATCTATTTCTATCAATAGATAACTTGATTTTTGCATAAAAACAGAGGTTGATTGTAATCGGACAAAATGGGAATTTTTGAAAAATTTTAACGTACGGAGGCGCCATTCGGTATCCTTAATACACCGTGCGGTGTGATTTTATGCACCGTACGGCATCACTGGCAAAACATTTTCTATGCTCCGTTTTTGAAAATTCAATGCTCTGTTTTTGATGAAAACCAATGGGTTTAATCGCACTTAACCCCGTTTACTTTCTGTTTTCACACTTATATCCCCTCTTAATTAATTTTCTCACATTTAAGTGCCTAATTGCATGTTATTCGATTGATCATGATTATTTGTCTCTTTTTAAGCTTGTTATCTCTTGATATACTGTTTATACGAGATAAAGTTTTCAATAAAATATTTTCAAGAACAATCCCACAAAGATTTAGTAAAGACCGAAAGATTCCGGGCACGCGGGGTGCATTTTTCGAACAAAACCTTCCCCGCGGGTGACCTGGTTCCCGAACCCAAATCTCTATTTCTCGCAGATCAAACCCTTTTTCAGCGGTATGAGAGTCATTATTTTTCTAAACGGTTTCTCGGGTACCTAACATTTTCCAAAATTAAACCCCCGGTGGCGACACTAAATTTTTGCCTTTTTTCGGATCGTCTTCTTCACAAACACAACCAAAACAGGTGGACATGTCCGCGAACCGAGCGTCCACAAGGGTGTTCCTACAATCACCTATTGTTGAAGATTTTTAACAAGTAAAAATACTGTTGGTAAACAAGTACCATCATTACGGATTAAAACATCAGATAATTTATACTGAATATGCATCCTATTTCCTCCTGCAGAAGTTAAAGATTGAACTGTTTTCTCGAAATATTGAGTAGGAACTTATCCTTTCTGAATACAGTTCATATTTGCTCCACTATCAACAAGGGCAATAGCATTTTGAATAGTATACTCCTGATTAATAACTAAATTAATTTGAATATACCATTTCTGATGAGTAACCCTTCTGATACTATTTAAATAAGTAGAAACCTCAGAAGTTTGAGGTTCTTCCTGAGTACTAACAGGTTTCAGACTTAATCTTTCCAAGCTAGAGAGTCTGTTCTTTACAGAAACTAGACTTCCTTGATTCTCCAGATGAGAAATCTTTAACTGTTTTAATTCAGCTTTAAAGTTCATTAACCTCTCTCCTAAGATCTTGAAGAGTAGCAGGTTTAGAAGAAGTACTGGTTCCTTCTAGGCGATTAAAAACTTCATTGATACTATAATACTTGGTAGTAATTTTTGATTTTTCTGGCTCTGATTCTGAAACAGAAGAAGTAAGAGAAATTTCAATAATTTTTCTCCTAATTTCAAGATCAGGAATTTGATCTAAGAGAGATCCAAAATATCCTAGTGGGATTTTGTTAAACATTTATACTTAATCCATTCAGGTCAGCAAAAGCTTTCAGATAATCTTGTTTAGAAGAAGAACAACACTTACATGTGCATGCTTCTGGGGAGGAGGATTCTGATTCTGAGGAAGAATAATATTCTAACTCATGAAACTCATCACTTTCAGATTCGGATTCAGAGGATTCACTTGAAGTAAGGAGCAACTTACTGAGTTGCAGTTGGAGACCTTCATCTAGCTGAAGTTCGTTCAACTTTTTCTTGGTTAAGCATTTATTGGCATAATGGCCAATTTTGCAGCACTTGTAGCAGCGAGCTTCTGATTTTGATTTCTTTTTTGGGACTGATGTTTCTTTCCCTTTTCGCATTTTCTGCTTCGCTGGGTAATGATCCTTTTTGTAGGATTGTTTTTTATACTTTTTATTCGGTTTCGAAGACTTTGAAATAGTCTTTCTACAATGCTTCTTAGGAAAATGGGTAGGCATATCATAAGCAAATTGTTGACAAAATTAACCAATTTCTTTTTTGCCTATAAGATTCTGTTTTTTAAGTTGGTATTGCAGTTTCATATCATTACAAATGGATAAACCAACCTGTACGCAAATACTGATATGATGGCCATAAGTACAACTAGCCCAATGAATTATATTTCCTTCACTAAGATCCATAAGCTTTTGGTGGACCTTTTTGGCAAAAAGGGGAGGTAAGCCATCAATGAATTTGGCCTTCCAATGTTTCGAATTTGCATCTTTACACTGGATAACATTAGTAATAAAGACGTCCTTATACCATCTAAAATGGGTTAGTGAAGGGCATCTTAGATTTTATAACAACTCCCTTCCTCTTTCTTGACAATGTTCTACAGCTCCAATAAAGTGCAAAATTATAGCTTGAATAATAGTATAAATAGCATCTTGTTTCGACTGGGATCTTGGTTGTTGCGTATTTTGATCAATTTCCATTTCAGTTTTAACAGCGTTTAATATTTCTGTGTGTTGTTCCTCAGAAAGATAGTTATCCCACCATCCTTTAAGACTACCGGAAAAACCATTGATAATATAAAAAGCGATATCCCTATCCTTATTACCAACGGCCTCACAAATGCTAGAATACATTAACATTTTATGAATTACTTCATAAATCTGATATTCTGATAAACCATCTATATTCCATTCATAAATGGTTTTGGCACTATAGGAATACTGAACGTTGAAAAATCTTCTTCCTAGAGTAAATCTTAGGGAGTTAGCCTTTTGTAGTAAGTTTTTTTAATATTTTAACTTCCTGGCCCTCTTTCATCGTATTCCAGCTTGTTAACAGATAAACTGCTCATATTTTGAAAGAGGTTTGAATATCCTAGATTTGATGTAAATCTAACTCGGATTCAGAAATACTGCTATCCGAATTGCAACTAAGAGTGCTGATATGCAACTTATCCATTTGACCCATGAGCTGATCGATAAATTCAGAATTCTTTTTGTGGTTAGAAAATTTGAAATTTTCTAAAGGTATAGGTGGCTTAATATCTGGTTTAATATCCTTTCCTTCTAAAGCTTTGGTCATGGAAGTCGAAGGAGTAGAAGAAACAGTTGAGATAACCTTCTGATTCTGAATTATAGCTTGAACATCATGTTTGTTAGGACCGTAGGCCACGGTTTGTCTTTGTTGGCAAATCTCACGACAAAACACACATTTTTGTGTATCCCTATTATCGAGTTGTACTTTTTATTTACATTATTTTTAGATACGTCTGTTTAGGATTGTGGAAGGAATCAAGTTGTATTTGTAATGGTGTTTCTATGGTTCGATGCTATTCCGGGTTATGAAGTTTTTTCGAGCAAGATTTCTCCGGTCCAAGCAAAGTGCTCAAGCGCATATTTACCTCGCATCTAGCAAAGGGGCTGTTGTCAAAGTATTGGTGAAGTGCTCGAGCAACCTACATGTGCTCGAGCATGCGGCATATATCCTTATAAAAGGCAGCAGCTAGGGTTTGAGTGATACACTCTTTTTGTAGCCGACTTTTGACATTAAAACAAAGAGAGAGCAGTTCTTTTTGGAGGTTTTTTGTGTCTTGGAGTTTTCATGAAGGATTGGGCAATATAATCAAATACTCCAAGAAGTTTATTCAACTTTTTAATCAACCATTTGTTGGCTCTTCCGATGGATTTCTGGAAGTATCTTGGAAGGCTTGAGGATTCAAGGCTTGTGGCAATCAAACACTTGGTGTGATGAACGTGGATTCGGCAATCGGCTCTTGGGTCAATTGAGAGGAGTTTCAATTGTAAGTATAGGTTGATTGTAATCGCACAATGGTATTTTTAGTGTTTTGATTCCTTCCCGTGGTTTTTACCCTATTCAGGGTTTTCCACGTATATCGCGCGTTCATCGTTTATTCATTTATTTATTGTTCCTATTATTGTTTGATTATTTGATTGCTAGCAAAATAGGATTTTTCAATGTTCTATCCGAATTAACTGATTACCAATAGTTTGAAGACTCATATTGGTAAAGTTATTCTATTTGATAATATGACTATTCTTAGTACTAAGAGTAGCGGATGAAGAAATTAAATCTACATATGGTGTAGCTTCTAAAACATTTTTACTGTTTTCCATATGAAGAGGCTCAGGAGGAGGATGAATGGACTTAATGATAGTTCCATCCGTTTTACTCCAATTTTTTTGAAAATCTTGAATTATGGCTATATGATATTGATTTTGATACCATTCGAGAAACCATTTTTTTAAAAATATCACCGTTTGGCGAATTTCCAGATCTTTATAAAAATGTTCTTTTATAAAATCTTGTTTTGATTTATCAAACTTGGTAAAATACCAATTCCTAAACTCTTGATGTTTTTTTTTTTTTTTTTTGTCAATCGGTAGAAGTATTATTGATTACTGCAAATGCAAAACATCCAAAGCGGCTTTTCTACACACCCAGTCCGGGAAGTCCCCTTCCCAATTCCTAAACTCTTGATGTTTAGGAGACATAAATTCTTTACTGATAATCATCCTAATAAGAGAGTTAGGTGTGTAATTTATAAAAACCTTATATATGAAAAGCCATTTCTGAAGCTGTCGGCGAGTCACGCTTTTTACTCGCGCTACTACTGTAAATTTCATGAGGAATTTATTGTTCTGAAATTCGTAATCCCTCTATATAAGATTGGGAAGGTTCTGTTAGAACCTCAGAAGGTGTTTGTTCTGGTACTTCTGACTCAGAGTGTCTTGAAGTGGTTGGATGGGAAACTTTGGATGGAGGAAAGCTATTTCTAGAAGAAACGCTTTTGGACAAAGAGATACGGCTAACATTTTCAGGACTAAACCTTTTTTCTACGTCTCCTTCAGATGTTTGTATGATTTGATCAACCGGACTACTAATGATAGGTTGTGGTGCTACTGCATTCGGAATTGTCCAGGTAGTGGGAAAATTAACTTTTTCCCAACTAATTAACCTTGGTACTACTACGTTGGTGGTCAAAAGGTTGCTTTCAATAACCACCGTTTTCCCTGAGTCACTACCCAAAATAGCATTAGGACACATGGTATTAATAACTTTATAATGAACACGGTAAATTACAACAACAGTTTCAGATCCAGGTAGAAAGTTATAACCTTGTGTCTGAATATGCAAACTTACAGCTTCAAACAAATTTCTATCAGTTAATGACAGAGGAAGATTTGGATAAACATTGAAATATACTGGTCCATGACATAAACTAGTTTGAACAATCCCCATAAGAGAGGATTTCCAATCGTTACATCTAGCATCACGCAAATTTGCTTGAATACTAGAGTTTAATTCTAGTGAAGTTAAGGGTTTAAAAGCAACTTGAATTAAACCAATATGCATATATTTATATTTATGCATATACTGCTGGATGTCTCTTAAACATAAAAGTTTAATAGTTTTATCATTAGTGTCAAGACAAATTGTCTATTCTGAAGTCTTAACAGCATTCTTACTGATGTAGTAAAAAAGACCTAATTTGTAGATCCTTTTATGTTCTACTTCGGGTATTGTCCACTAATTAAGCTGTTGAGACTAGGAGTACTTAACAATTTCTTCATTCTTGAAGATCTATCTAGAGACAAAGTAGTCATTATGCAGGTGTTAATTCATACATGTGTGAAGTAGGTTCTGGTAGTTTCAAAGTAAACCTTATACTATCGTTGATTAAAATATTTAAATCGAATATGAAAATAAATTACAAGCATACTCGTCTGTCAACGGCTCACGAGTCAAGGCCAACAATTCCCTTCTCGGGACCTAATGGCACACAAAACCTCAACGCGACTTGGGTGACGAGCCATATGCTTGAGAACTTATCTCCAGATTCGAGGTAAACATCTTAATCAAAGAAGTATATTGTTTAAGTAGAGACTACACATTACTACCCTCGCATATATGAATTAACTACTGATTTAGACATACACATTCATCATTGTACATCTCTCACATTTTGGTGATCCCTACCATCAATTGATTACTGCTACGGACCATCCAATCTTTCTCGTTTTGCTTGCAATCCTATTTTCTTGAACAATGGAACTGAATACACACACACACATATATACAGTCCACTTCCAGTCAGGGCTCCCGGATTTTCAAAAAATTCGGACCTCCACTTTCTAGATCAAATTTTGATGATCCGAACTGTCCAATGTGTTTAAAAGGTGTTTTTATAAAAATTGCTCAAATCAAGCCATTCCCGGTATTTTTTTTTGGCTGATTTCTTGCAGGGACCCTTAAAAACACCTTTTAAACACGTTGGACGGTTCGGATTGCCGAAATTCAATCGGGATCTATGAGGTGTGGAATTTTTAAAAATCCGGGATCTTGGACTGGAAGTAAGGTGTGTATATATATACAGTGAGCTTCCTATCCAAACTCGTAAGTTACAGACTCCATCCGGACCTCATAGTTCTGAACAAAATCTTGATGATCCGAACCGCTCAATGTATTTAAAGTGTCTTTAAGGGTCCCCACGAGAAATCAGCACACACACAAAAAAAAAAGAAATACCGGAAAGGGCTTGATTCGAACAGTTTTTCATAAAACTGTGCATATACAATTTTTATGAAAAATTGCTTGGGTCAAGCCTTTCCCAGTACTTTTTTTTGTTGATTTCTCGCGGGGACAGTGAAAAACACGTTTTAAACACATTGAATGGTGCGCGTCATGAAAATTTGATCGGGGACTATGAGGTGTAGACGAAGTCCGCATTTTAAGGGTGTGGATTGGAAGTTTAGTACACACACACACACACACATAGAGAGAGAGAGAGAGAGAGAGAGAGAGAGAGAGAGAGAGAGAGAGAGAGAGAGAGGACATTTCTAGTAAGGGCTCCCTTATATAGGCTACGGTACAGGATTTTTTGTTCGGGATCGAATTTTGACGATCCAAACCGTTAGATGTGTTTAAAACATGCTTTTAAGGTCCAACGCGAGGATTCGTCAAAAAAGAAAACCCGGAAGGGCTTGATCCGAGCAGTTTTCAATAAAAATGTACATATACACATTTTATCAAAAACGGCTCGGATCAAGACCTTTCGGGTATTTTTTTTTTTAATGAATCCTCGCGTTAGACCTTAAAAACACATTTTAAACACATCTAACGGTTCGGATCGTCGAATTTGGATCCTGAACAAAAACTTCCGCACCGTAGAGTTTAAGGGAGCCCTTATTGGATATTTGTTGTGCATATGCATGTATGTATGTATCTATATATGCTCCGCTTCTAGTCCAGACTTCTGGACCTCCATGTTCCCGATATTTTTTTGACGATCCGAATCGTCCAATGTGTTTAAAAGGTGTTTTTAAGGGTCGCTTGGATCAAGCCCTTCCCGGTATTTTTTTTTTTATTGATTTCTCGCGAGGACCCTTAAAAACACCTTTTAATCACATTGGCCAGTTCGGATTTTGCAAAAACAATTTTTAAAACATTCAAAACTTTGCCTACATATATATAGTTTGACACACATTTTGACACCTCACATTTTTTAGTCCCCTTGTGAAGTTCCAAATCGTTGATCTTGTTTAAATGAGTAAAATAGGGGGCCCTGCAAAAAATTAGCTCAATCGGACGTCGATAAGGGCTTGATTAAAATAATTTTGTAAACATCATTTATTGTCACAGTTTCTGCAAAACTATTTGGATCCAGCACTTACTGATATTCGATTGAGCTAATTTTTTGCAAGGCCCCCTATTTTACTCATTTAAACAAGATCAACGGTTCGCAACATCATAGTGAGACCCAGAAAAAAAAATGTGGGTCAAAATAAGTGTTAGCTGAACCGCCCCATATATATATAACGACTAAAAGTCCTTATTGAAAACTTATCTAAACATAATTGGACTGGATCTTAAACGTGCAAGTCTTCCTAAGGGGCGGTTCATGAGGAGGAATTTTCTAATTTCTTATAACAAGTAAAATTGGAAAATTCAATTTATGTGATACAAAGTGTGAAGTGTCACTATTGATCTGTTAGCCGACCAATGGATTTGACGGCCGATGCATCAATGCGTCGGTTGATGTTCTTCCCAACACCAAAAAATAGAAAACTAACTACGCAAATCAAATACTAAAAAGCGAATAGAAACTTGAAATTGAAACAAACCGAAGCCCTTGTAGCCTTTGTGACTTACTCCCTCATAGGTTGACTTGCTTGGATTGATTGCCTTGTGGATTGATCACGGAACCCTAAACCCTAAGTTTGAATTTTGAGTGTTTTTGCACTCGAGTGTTTTTACTTGCTGGGAGGTTGGGGCTTTTGAAGCTCAAATGTGTCGAAGCACTCTTACAGAATATTGGAGTGTGGGGGTGAAGAATTGTGTGTCGATTTCATGAAGCAAAGGTGCATATTTATAGGGCTTGCAAGGGAGTGGTTGAATATGTGCAAATCTCTAACCATAAGAGTCTTGAACTTGTTTTCAAAGAAATCCGATCGACAGGGAAAAGGTTGAATCCTGATCGAGTTTTGGTTGTAAAGCTTCTGGAAAAAATTGATTTGCCAGCAGATTGATGGAAATATTGGCCAGTGGATGCATCTGGCTAGAGGGTTTTCTGTTTGTGATAGGAGACTGGTTTTTCTCGGGTGGATGAAAGGATGAATCGGCCTGTTAATGAATATACCAGCTGATATTTTGGCTGGCTTTTGGATCGTTTGGCTGTAAATCTGCACAAAGGTTCTCGAATTTATCTGATCTTACCTAAAGCATTCGGGTATATTTTCATCATTGAAAGCCCACTTACAGCGGTACTTAAAATATGAGGTCATATTTGTCCAAAAATTGTCCCCCTCTCCTTTTTTTTCTCTCTTTCTCCCTAGCTATGGCATATTTCTCCTCCCCCATATTTCTCCTCCTCATGGTGCCCCATTCCATTCTAGCATTCTCCCGTCGAATTTAGCACTGTTGGGTGCTTCATGTTTCTGGCCTAACGGCGAAGTGGAGTTTTGTTGAGTGGTGTTCTTGCTGGCGTTGCGACTCTTGGCTTTGCCCCTTTCGGCTTGCTGGGCGGCTTTTTAGATCTGCGGTAGCAAGCCGTGTGTGTTTTGTACGATGGGCTGGTTCTGCGGCGATGGTTTATGGTGTGGCGTTTGGGGTCTTTTTGGTGGCTATGGTTGTGGCACGCTTGGCCCATTAGATCTGTGGGCTTGGCCCAATGGGTGTTTCTTGGTTGGCTTCTTGCCAATCTTGGTTTGGGTTTGGGTCTAGGACTATACACATGATTGTTTTTAGCTTTGTTTAGGAATATGATGTCGGTCTCCTTGTTCTCTGTCTTTGTATCAATATCAAAAATTAATTAAAAATAATAATTTTTGTTGTTCAAAAGAAAAAAATTGTCCAAATAAATTGAAGTTGTTAATTAAGGTTCTAAAGTCTAAATCCCTAGGACTAACAGTGAAAGCAAGCAAAATGCATGGCTAGCAATATTTTGAAATTTAGATCGGACCGGCAAGTTCAACTGTTGCTCGTAGATCGGTCTAAATTTCAGTCGATCAACCCTCCAAATCCTCTTACTATAGAGAATCACTTTAAACTTGTTGAACTGTGATTGACTTGTACATCGAGGGGTGAGATCCAATGGAGATCTCAAAAAAAATGTGTCACTGGATTTTTGAACCCGTTACTTAACCACTGCGGCACCTAGTGTTTTTGTTTCTCTGTGTAGACCTGTACATGCATGTAGCTTTTTGACCTGCTCCTTCCAATTTTCCCTTCCTTGTCAAGCAACTTTCCCCGACTGGAACCACTCCGTCTCCGTTGCGATCGTTTCACAATGTGGTTGATGTAATGCTTGTTTGTGCATTTCCATTTGCCCTTTTGTAGTACTTCAAAATTTTGAAGAGATTTTAAACATAACAATTTCTCTAAATTTCATCATGGATGCTTGTCTCAGGTAGTGTTTCTTTCACACACGTGCATTGCTGTAGGTTGTATGTTTTGTGTCAGTCCCTTCAGTGTCTTTGAGAGTTATCTGGGTTAGTGTAGACACCCCAATTTTGATGTCGTGTGCATCCCCAATGATGAGAAGAATGCGCGAAATATACCTTGGAACAGTTGCTTGAGTTGGATGGATCAAAAGAACTAAAAACCCAAAACCACTTGAACCGTACGGCCTGAAACCCATAACTGTACGGCTTGAAACTATCTTTGCACCGTGCGGCGTTACACTATGCACCGTACGGCACACTTTCGACGCCGTGCGGCATTCCTTGTCCCATCAACAGCATTCCCGGGTTCCTCCAGCAGCTCAGAACAATGATGATATTCGTCCAATGATGATATTCGGCAATGATGCTAGCTCACCTTCGTCTATAAAATCCAACCCCGTCCAAACGGTTTCAAGAACTCGATTAGATCATATCGAAAGAAAAACACGAATTCCTCCCGTACGAATCAGTTGAAACTTTTCAGTGATATCGTTGCTCCCTTCAAGAACCCATTGCTATATCCACTCACAATTCAAGCCTTTCCCATACACAAACTCAGAAATCCAATGTCCATTCCTCGTAATCATCCCATCTAATCCGTTCGGGTTCTATTTTAAGGTATAACAGTTCGTTTTCAAATCGCAATCTTCTGAGGGGAGCCTCCATCGGGCTCGAGGAGGGCTCTGTAGCTCTTCATTGAGTCTAAACGGAGACATTTGAATGAAATTCAAACCTCTCAGGTAGGTATCGCATGACATTATCAATCGTCGCAGGATGTCGTCCCTAAAATGAGGTACATTCATTTAATAAAACCATTTTCCAAACTTGTTTTCATCAACAAATAATGTGGTTTTTGCACAAAAATAGAGCTTGCTTTCAATCGGGTGAAATCCAAAATTTTTGAAAATCACAACTCACAGAGGCACTGTGCGGCTTCCATTTTGTACCGTGCAGCGTGATTTTTGACGCCGTACGGTGTCGCTGGAAAAATATTTTGAATGCTCTGTTTTAGAAAACCCGATGCTCTGTTTTTTTGGAAAAACAAGTGGGTAAATTACAGTCGACCCCCTTTTCCTTCTATTTCTGCATTTACATCCCCTCTCGTTTGACTTTCTCGTGTTTATATACTTGATTGCGTACCATATGATTCATTATCATCATCTGTTTCTTTTAAGCATAATATTACTTGATATATTACTTACGTGAAATAAAGTTTTTAATAAAATATTTTCAAAGAATAATCCCACACAGATTTAGTAAAGACCGGAAGATTCTGGGCACGCGAGTGCATTTTTCGAACAAAACCTTCCCCGCGGGTAAGCTGGCTCCCGAACCCAAATCTCTATTTTTCACAGATCAAACCCTTTTTTAATGGCATGAGAGTCATTATTTTTCTAAGCAGTTTCTCGGGTACCTAACATTTTCCAAAATTAAACCCCGGACGGCGACTCTAATTTTTTTTTTTTCCTTTTTCCCGGATCGCCCTTTTTCACAAATGCAACCAAAACAGGTGGACATGCTCGCGAACCGAGCGTCCACAGTTACTTAACATCACATTGATTCTTTGAGGGGTGCTTCATGGAATTTTTGATCTTGTGGAGCAATTTGGAGTTGATGCTTAATTCTTGGTGTTGCATTATTGATCTGGTTGACCTGGTTTAATGTGTGTAATTGTTTAGTGGATTGGCATCTTGAGCGGTGATTTTTGTGTGTGTGTGTGTGTGTGTGTGTGTGGGGGGGGGGGGGGGGGGGGGGGCAATAAGCTAATGGAGATCACCACATATGAATAGGGATTCTCCGCAGCAGTATTTTCTTCCTTCCACGGTTGCGTATCTTTGCAGTAGTTTTAACACTGATTTTAGAGCTATTTAGTTGGCCTCATCCATCTAGTTGCACGATGCCTAACCAAGCCACAGAGCTCTTGACTATAGGTATAATTAGAGGTGGCAATTGACAACCCAACCCAATCCGCCCACTTATAACCCAACCCAACCTGCCCATATTGTAATATGGGTTGGGATGGGTGGAACCCATATCAACCCATATTGTAATATGGGTTGGGATGGGTGGAACCCATATCAACCCATATTTACATAGGTTCGATGGGGTTGAAAATGGGTTGGAATTTCACAACCAAATTCCCAATATCTTGAACTAGATTCGGTAAGGGCAGGGCCTGGGGCGTGCTTGTCGATAACGGCGGCTTCAAAGCAAGGGAGTGCCCGATTCGGAATTACACCATGCACCATAGTGACTAGTTACTTTTTAATAAATCCTAAAAAAATGTTTGGTTTGCTCATTATATGCGAATAACTGCAGTTTCTTAATAATTATGCAATAATTTATTTCTTTTTTTAGGATTTATTAATTATTTGACTACCTCCAATTTCAATTACTCTGTATAATTTGACACATTCAATTTGTTCAACTTTCTTGTAAATGTTTTGTAAAAATTCAGTTTATTCTATTCGAATATCATAATGTCTAAAACAATTTATTCAATTTTTCATTTAAAATATTTCCTTTTTTTCTACAATGTTGTATAAGTTTTTTGTTTTTTGTTTTTTTTGAAAAGACCGGATTCAGATTTTTGGATTGGATATTCGTTTTTTTGGGATTCGTATTGAAGTTAGATTTAAAGAGTTCAAATTCGGATCGGAATTAAATTATTTCAGAAAACAATTTCCGCCCCACGCATCTCTCTCATATGTTGCAAAATCTAGGTAGAGAAGTAATGTTCCCGTAATGTACAAACAAAATCTAGCGAGAGAAAGTTCACTAGATTTTGGTGCTTTGTTGCTGTAATGTTCTCCTCTTGGGTAAGTGTTCTTTTTTTTTTTTTTTTTTTGGGAAACCGTGTAATCTTTATAAAGCAAAAAGTTACTTTTTTAAAAAAAAAAAAAAAGAAAAAATTTGGGTAGACCATGACCTTTGCAAAGCTTAGTTGGGTAAGTTCCCATTGGACTGTATTTTGAACAATGAAAGATCTACTTTTAAAAAAGAAATAAAAAATTTGGGTTAGGTTGGGTTGGGTTGGGTTTGGTTTGATCCATATTCGACCCACCCACATTTAACCCATAACCCATACCAACCCACACAAACCCAACCCAACCCAACCCACCCATTTGCCACCTCTAGGTGTAATAGTCACTTAGGTTTGTACTGGACAACTTTTGCATAGAAGCTTTGTCATTCGTGGAGCTACTAGAACAGCAGTGAATCGATAGAGTACATTGATTACGGACACCTAACGGCCGAAATAAGCTCTCGTTGGATATATATCCTTCATTTGTTTTGATTCTGTTTTATGTTCTTTTTGTTTGTATGTTGTTATTATTCTGTTGTCTGGTAGTTTGAAATGACATTTCTCTAAATTCTTTCTCTTGCACCACACACAAAAAAAAAAAAAAGTCTTGTTTTTAGCATACTTGGTCAATAGTGATCATGCCAAAACTGATTTTGATTGTGCCAAAACTCCAATGCATAAAGACCTTGTACTTTACACATGAGTGCAAGTGTTAGAATAAGTCTATGTTAGTAGTTTGTCCCACATCGCATATCTAAGTAATGTAATATGATACCCAATGATATAAATAACAATGCCATGTGTTAGGGTTCGTTAACACCCTACACATTTCTTTCTTTCCTCTCTAAACAACATGGTATCAGAGCCTTTTCTTAAACCACCCTAAATACACAAACCCACCACTGACATTGTCATCTTCTTGCTATCGTCATTCATGTTCCAAGCTAGACCCATTGACCCTACCAGAAAACCCTAAATTGAAAGCCCTAAATCTAGGAAACCCTAATTGATCCTTTCTAATCCAGAAACAAACTATAATCGACCCTACCAGTCCTTTGAAACCCTAGAAACGAAACCCCTTTCACCCAGAAAACCCTCGAAATTTCATCCTTAACCCTCATAAACCTCTAATATACCTTACCCAGTTAATTTCGACCACTAAAACCAAGATTTCGAACCTGTTCACTCGCTGTCAACCTTTATTTGACTCAGGCGACCATCGTTGACCCTTCTACAGTGTTTGCTAACTCCTGTTGTGACTCGATTTTGTGATTTTGAGTCCTAAAGACTCGATCTGCTGTTCGAAACCCCCTTTCCAGCACTCTTTGGTCACTGAATGATCTTGTCGACCTTTGCCCAGTCCTCATCAGCACCAGAAAAGTCTTGTCGAAAGTATTTTCTGATCTGTTGGTGCTTACCATGTTGATTCTCAGACACTGGTTACTATTTCTTGTTCTTTTGTGACCTGGAGTTGTTCATGGGTTGGTGATTTGTTTAGTCTTCTTTGTTTTAATCAAGCTATGTCATATGCTACTTACCAGTGACACGTCCATTATTGTTTATCTTGATCGGGTTGTTTCTCTTTGTTATTCAGCAGTAGATGGTAATCTGTTGTTAGTAGTTGCCTAGTTGGTTGAAGGATGATTGTTTTGGTTGATTGGTTGAAACAGTAGTTGCATTTGTTTGTTGCTGGTTATTTGTGTCAGTGGATTTGTGTTGGTTGCGGCCTCTCCATTATTTGGTTCAATGTCTAAAGAAAAGTCTGCTAGTTCTGGTTCCAATTTTGGGTCTATTGCTATTGGTAGTACTTCGAGCTCCTCTCGATGTCGTGAAAAAGATTTCATCACCTTCATTCCTTTGAATGGCAACAATTATGCTATTTGGTCTCGCGCAGTCAAAGTTTATTAGATGGGTGAGCGGGAGTTTCATTATTTGATGGATGATCCCCCTACCAAAGAGGCTAAGGATTATAGTGATTGGGAAGCTGAGAATTGTCTTATTCTTGTTGAGTTGTGAAATAGTATGGAACCCCATATTAGTGCTCCTTTGTTTTATCTCGACACTGCCAAGCAAGTGTGGAATCGGTTCGCCGGGATGTATTCTGGTGTTAATAATCTTCGTCGTACATATGATCTCCACCATTGGTTCTTTTCTTTGTCAATGGGTACTGGATCTTTGGAGGACTACTATTCCAAATTTCATGGCACTTGTGAGGAACTTCGTGTTTATGAGCATATCTCGACTGATTCACAATTTATGGAGAGTCAGCGTGAGCGTTTGGTTGTTGCTCGGTTTCTATATGGCTTACCGTCATTCTATGATCTAGTTCGGTCTTAGATACTGGGAGAGTGGGAGTTTCCCTCTCTTGATGGGGGTGTTTAGTCGTCTTCGCCAGGCTTCTGTCTCGAATGCTGTTCTTATTTCTTAGCCACCATCTGATTGTTCTGCTTTAGCTTCCATTGGTTCTGGTGGTTTTGGGTCAAATAGTGGCCGTGGTCGCGACCGTGATTCTAGGTTTAGCGGTCGTGGTTTTGGTAGTCGAAGTTCTGGTAGCTATGATGCAGGTAATAGTTTTGGTGGTCGTGGTTCTGGTTGTGGTGGTATTAGTCATGCTCGCACGTCAGGGGGAGCTAGTTTAGGTCATGGTGGTTTTGGTCGTGGCCGTGGTACCCGATTTTGTACTCATTGTAAGGGTACCAATCATACGGTGAACTATTGTTACAATTTTCATGGTTATCCCTAGGCTCATCAGATTTCTCATTCTGAGGATACTGGACACTTTACTCATTCTTCAGCCGACAGTTGGGTGACTATCTTTGCAGAAGGGTACCAACAGTACCAGCGCCTTATGTTAATTTAGCCTTCTGCTGAGACTTCTTCCTCCACTGCTACGTTTGCTCAGATTGGTCCCTCCGTTGCTTGTGTTGCCTCCTCTTTTTCTTCTCAAGAGTTATCGATTCTGGTGCTACTAATCATATGACCGGTACTTCTAAATTCTTTTCTACTTGTCTGTCCATGGATAAAACCTTTCATATTACCTTAGTAGATGGTTCTACCACTGAGGTTACTGGTTTGGGTTCAGTTTCTGTCTCTCCATCATTTACTTTAAACTCTGTGTTGCATGTTCCTCATTTACCCTTTAATCTTGTGTCTATTAGTCAACTTACAAAATCCTTAAATTGTTCAGTCACATTTCTTTCTTATGGTTGTGTGTTTCAAGATCTCAAGACGGGGAGGAAGATTGGTGCCAGTGTTAAGCGTGGTGGTCTGTATTACCTAACTAGTGACGATGTTCAACCAGTTGCTCTTCAGTCATCAGAGTCCTCATATCGACAACATTGTCGGCTTGGTCATCCATCTCTTCAGAATTTGAAGCGTCTAGTGCCTTTGTGTGGTTTTCTTAAGGAGTAACCTTGTGAAGTCTGTGAGTTTAGTAAACATCATAGAGTGCCATTTTATCCTAGGGTTGAACGTCGTTTGTCACATCCTTTCCAGTTAGTTCATTCGGACATTTGGGGGCCTATTCATGTGCCCAATGTTTTTGGTTTTCAGTATTACGTTATTTTTGTTGATGATTTCTCTCGTATTACATATCTTTATCTTTTGAAAGAGAGATCTGAGTTGAAGACTATTTTTAAGTCATTTTATATGGAAATAAAGACTCAGTTTAATACATGCATTCGTATATTTCGTTCTGATAATGCACACAAATTTTTTCATAGTACTCTATCTCAGTTTGTTTATGATCATGGGATTATTCATCTATCATTTTGTGCTCGGACTCCACAGCAAAATGGAGTTGCCGAACGCAAGATTCAACATTTATAAGAAGTTATGTGTGCCATGTTATTTCAAATGAAAGTTCCTAAGTCTTACTGGAGTGACGCGGTTCATACTGCATGCTATTTGATCAATCGTATGCCCTCTACTGTCCTTGGGGGTCAGATACACATACAGTCTTGTTTCCCAGTCGTCATCTTCAGTCATTACCCCCTCGGGTTTTTGGGTGCATATGTTATGTTCATACTCTTGATTCCGATCGGAGTAAACTGGACCCGTGGTCCATTAAGTGCATTTTTCTTGGTTACTCTTGAACTCAGAAAAGGTATAAATATTACTCCCTGTCTTTACGTCATCATTTTGTGCGTGCTGATGTCACATTTAATGAGTCACCCCCTTTTTATTCAGAGTTTGTCGCCACTAATGACTTGTCTGCATATGAGTCTGTGTGTCCGATAGTCATCCCATCTAGTACCGTTACTGCACCACAACCTTTGTAGGTGTATACTCGTCGTCCTAAAAATCCACCGGTGATATCTCAGCTAGCACCGTCTCAGCCAGAGCCCCACCTCAGCCAACAGCCCCACCTTCACCCACTGCGCCATCTTCCCCTCCGTTGCGGGATCCCCACGACCTTGATCTTTCTATTGCCCACCGTAAAGGTATTCGGTTCTGCATTCTCCATCCTATTGTTCATTTTGTTTCTTATGATCATTTGTCACACTCACTTCGTGTTTTTACTACTTCGGTTTTTTCCATTTTTGTTCCTAAGTCTGTTCATGAGGCCTTATCTGTCTCTGAATGGCGGAAAGCTATGGAGGATAAGATGTCTGCCCTTCATCATAATGGTGCTTGAGAATTGGTTCCTCTTCCTACTGGTAAGACTACTATTGGCTGTCATTGGGTATTCACTGTCAAGTATCTTCCTGATGGCATTGTTGAGCGCTATAAGGCTCTCCTTGTTGCCAAAGGCTACACCCAGACTTATGGTGTTGATTATTTGGAGACGTTCTCCCCCGTTGCCAAACTTGGTTCTGTTCGAGTTCTTATTTCTCTAGCTGCGAATCTTGGTTGGCCATTGTTTCAACTGGATGTCAAGAATGCCTTTCTCCATGGGGATCTTCAAGAGGAAGTTTACATGGAGCAACCACCTGGGTTTGTAGCTCAGGGGGATAGTAATCCCGTAGGTCAGCTTCGCAAAGCTCTTTATGGCCTCAAGTAGTCTCCTAGGGCCTGGTTTGGCAAGTTTAGTGATGCAATTTTGAGATTTGGCATGCATCATAGTCAGACTGACCATTCTGTGTTTTTCCTCACTTCTGATTGAGGGAAAGTATTGTTGATTGTATATGTGGATGATATCATCATTACCGGTGATGACCAACGAGGCATCGATGAGCTAAAAACCTTTTTACATCAGCAATTCCATATGAAGAATTTGGGAAAACTTCGGTACTTTTTAGGTATTGAAGTGGCACGATCCAAAGAAGGTATTAGCTTATCTCAGCGAAAGTATGTGCTTGATATTCTTGAGGATACAGGTTTGTTAGGAGCTAGGCTTGTTGAGACTCCCATGGACCCCAATGTCAAACTGTGTGTTGACTAGGGGGAGCTGCTTCACAATCTTGATCAGTATTGCCGGTTGGTTGGTAAGTTGAATTATCTTACAATTACACGTTCGGATATCTCATTTGCAGTTAGTTTGGTGAGTCAGTTTATGTCTGCTCCTCATCATCCACATTGGGAAGCTGTTTGTGAAGTATCTTAAGCTACATCCAGGATGAGGTTTGTTATATCGAGCTAGTGGACACTTACGCGTTGAGGCGTTCACTGATTCTAATTAGGCAAGAGGACCATCTGATACGAGATCTACTACTGGATATTGTGTCTTTCTTGGGGAAATTTTGTTAATTAGAAAAGCAAAAAGCAGACAGTTGTAGCTCGGTCTAGTGCAGAACCAGAGTATAGAGCCATGGCACGCACGACATGTGAAGTTGTGTGGTTATGATCATTTCTTAAGGAGATAAGGTTTAGTATGCAATTGCCCATGCCACTGTATTGTGATAACCAAGCGGCTATTCACATTGCCTGTAATCCAGTATTTCATGAGAGGACTAAGCATATTGAGGTTGATTGTCATCTAGTGGGTGAGAAGTTGACTAATGGTGTGATATCTACTCCATATGTGTCTACAGGTGCTCAGTTGGCTGACATGCTTACCAAATCATTGTTCAAGCCACGATTAGAGTTACTGTGTAACAAGCTGGGACTTTTTGATACTCTAGCTTGAGGGGGAGTGTTAGAATAAGTTTATGTTAGTAGTTTGTCCCACATCACATATCTAAGTAATGTAATATGATACCCAATGATATAAATAACAATGCCATGTGTTAGGGTTTGTTAACACCATACACACTTCTTTCTTTCCTCTCTAAACAACAAGCATTTCATATACTTGAGTTTTGGCACAATTAAAAATAGTTTTGGCATTAACACTACCCTTGGTAATGAGAATTATCTATTCCTACTCCATAAAAGGATGCAGAAATTGTGAAAGAACCATAATTCATATGATTCAAATATTTTTTCATCCATTCAAGTCCAAAAACCAGTAAAGTTAGTTTTCTTTTATTTATGAATGAAGTAATGAACTTTAAAGCTGAGTTACTCATTTATATTTCTAATAATAAGTAAAACACATTTATTCATTTATATTTAATTAACCACTAAGGGGGCGTTTGGTAGCATTTTTGTTTTTTTGTTTTTTGTTTCTAAAAAATTAAAAGTAGAATCATGTTTATTGTTTGTAAAAACAAAAACAAAAAAATATGTTTGGTAATAAGATTTCCGTAAACAGTAAAAAATGAAAACAACACAAAACATGTTTGGTAGCAAAAAAAACCAAACTTATTCTCATGTGAGAAAAACATACTACTGCGACAAGTATTTATATCTTCCCTCCGGTTTGTCCATCAGAGAGGCGTCCACAGCCTTTGAGAATGATGGGCAGAACCCCTACTCTCTGCACATCACAGAAGACACCCATAGCCGCATGGTGGAATCCATAGCAGGCGAAGGGCTTGATCAGAACGATCCAATGGTGGACGTTTGGTTGGGGAATTTTGTCAAACACTTTGCGGGCATCAGTTAATTATCTGCACTCTGTGTAGAAGGCTATGAGCTTGGAGGCAAAATGGGACAAAAGAGCAAGCCCATTGATGATCAGGTCAGCATGTAGAACCCTGCCCGATTGCAATGCTCGATCGTGGGTGTATGTTTCGATGCGATTTGTGTTGATTTCAGACGATGATTGAAAAGAACGATGACCAATGGGATTGGCTGGAGGGCCTTTAGGGGAGTAATTCGAGTGAGATTAGTCATCAGTAGAAGGAGAAGACTGATGAATTATCTCAAATTCATCAATTGTTTGTAACTGGTGATATGGGAAGTGAAGAGAGAGAAAAAGGAAGTGGGTTTGATGATCGGGTTTTGACACGTCGGGCTTCAAAAGTTTGGGATTTTTTAAACTTCTTGTTTTAAAAAAAACGCAAATCACCTTTTTTGTGTTTTGAAAATTTTCAGAAATTTTGAAAACGTTTTTAATAAACACAAAACATAAATAAATTACGAAACACATTTTTGTTTTTTTGTTTTTAATTTTGAAAAAAAAATGAAAAAAAAAAACAAAAAACAGGAAACAAAAACGTTACCGAACACCCCCTAACCTATCGGCCTAGTTCCTTTTCCGGTTCACCCTGGTTTCAGGGTTTCAAAACATTGGTGGATAGCCACACTAACTTAGATTTCTTAGGATTACTAGCGTAGACAAAATGTCTAAACACTTGGAGAATAGAGAGAAAATTTTATTAATCACTGTGCAATGCAGGTACAAGTAGACCTAAATGATGCAACTGATCAGAACGTAGAGAGACCTACATCGCCCAAGGTTCTAAAACTCGCTAGGCGCTCCCAAGGTGGTTGGGTACCTTCTAGCTTCCAGGGCCGAGTATTCAGCGCCTAGTCGGGCAATTAGTCGGGAGAGTTGGGCTAGTCGGCGAGGGGCCTTCTAGCGCATAGGCGGCGAGTACTCGGCCTTTTAAACCTTCTTTTAGAGCACTGACAACGCCATCACATCTAGCCTACACAAACAAAACACAGTGAAACAAAAATAAAAAAGACGACGACGACAACAACAACAACATGATATAACTCAAGGTACAACCTCTGAAATCAGACTCCACCACCACCGAAACGTCATTGCCCTACAACGTCCAACAAACACAACATTAACCTTACTCCCATTCGTTGCTCGAACAAACACAACAATATTCTTACTCCTGTCCACTGCTCAGAAGCCAACGCATGCACCCAAACAAATAGAAAAACCCATCCCAAAAATTCATTTTCAAAACTCGATTTGAAAACCCAAAATAATACCCAATTGAAAACCCATTTTGAAACCCTTTTTCAAAATCCATTATGAAAAGGCCGAAACAACACCGGTTTGCCGGAAAACGGAAACCCATTATCAAAACCAAAATGAAAAACCCATTTTCAGAACCAAAGAAACCAACAGCAGATCCAAAAAAAGGATGCATGCAAGGCAGAACCAACATCCGGAGACAACAAATCCAAAACCCGGAACGGCAGGGGTACGGGCCGGAGGATTTGTTGTTGATTGTTGAAACATTTTTAGCTAGAGGCAGTAGAGATACCAGCGGGAGGATATGCTGTTGAGTGAGGACTTGTAGAGATCCAAGTGTTGAGGGGGCTGTTGAGTTCTGGGAGATAAGGGGGTTGTTGGCGAATAACGGAAATTTGGGTGCTTGCTGTGGTTTATTGAGGCGAATAACGGCGCCGCCAAATAGAGCCCTAAAACTAGAGAGTTTTTAGAGAGAGGTGGGAGAGAGTTTTTAGAGAGTGAAGTAATCCCTTGTTTGATACAGAAAGAGTATATGTCTACGCACTTGACGCTGCCAGCCTCAAATATGAGAAAAACTTATGTGCCAAGCAAATAGGGTACATGTGGTGCCGAACGCACATCTCGGCTGTCCAAATTGAACGGCTGAGATTTTTGTCTCCCTCTCTCTCTAAAGTTAAGACCATCTAAAATACTTTAGACGGTCGAAATACGTGCTTCATTCTATCACACGGTACCTAGCCCGGGACCTATTTTTGTCTCCTCAGGCACGTCCCCCTTCCTTATTGGTCCCTTATCAGCTTCAAATCTCGGGCCGTGGTGCGGCACCCGTTGGGCCTCTAACGACCGTCTCCTCATTTCTTCACCTTCTTCTTCTCGGGTCCCCATTAATCAAACTCATCTCTCTCTTCAAACTCCCATCTCTTTCTCCTCCCATTCCAATTTTCTCTCTTCCCACACAAATCTCTCTCCGTCTTCCTTTTACGCAGTCTTCTCTTCTGTGTAGTCCTTGCACAAGACTAACAGTTTCCAGCCTTCATAGCAATCTCGGCATTTGTCTCACTAGTCAACGGAAATCCCGTTTGATCTGCTCTAAAATTCACTCCCCTTCAATCCTCTCTTGATCTCGTAGCTGATCTGCCATCGATCTGCAGCAGCTTTACCAAAATTCTCTCCATTTCTTTCGTCATCATTTACGTCATCGTTTTCTAATCGGGAGGGAAAGTAAATTGTAGCTGAATTTTGAGGTGGATCGATGGAGTGGGCGACGTTGCAGCATCTGGATCTCCGGCACGCCGGCCGCAGCTCCAAGCCCTTGCAGCCTCACGCTGCCGTATTTCACCCTACCCAGGCCCTCGTTGCCGCCGCCGTTGGAAACCACATCATTGGTAACTTATTTTTATTTTACTGTATTCTTTATTGCACATGTATCCGCATTACATCAATGGGGACATAAGTCGGCAATCATAAGCGCAACTGAAAGTCCGTTAAGAGAAAAAATTACTAAAGAAATATTGCCATTCAGGGATGAAATTATCAATCTTTCAAAATCAAGAGTTGACCTCCCCTATGACACAATTCTATTGGGGTAAAGCTGTGAATTATTTTTCTTATGAAGTGAAACTGCATAACTTGAATTGAACCCTTTTTTTTTTTTTTTTAAATGGTTCATTGTAGTGCCATGTGATGTTTATCCATTGTTGCTTGTGCAGAATTTGATGCATATACTGGATGCAAGATCGCTTCGATTGACATTGGTTCAGCTGTTGTCAAAATGTCTTACAGTCCTATTGGCGGGCATACTGTGATTGCAATACTTGAGGTTAGTGAATTCCATAGTCCTCCTGTAGTGTTTTTTTTTTTTGTTTTTGTTATGTATATGGTGTTAATGCCAGATGTTTGTACTCTCCAATTTGGGACTGTAGCACTTGTATTTAGGGTTCTTGAATGTTGTCATGTCTTGTAATGCTTCAGGTTACAGTAGGGATGTTTTGGGGTCATGATCACTAACTGCATTTCCTAATTTCACTGTAATGAGATAGTCTTATGTTTATCACTCCAATGGTGTTGATATGTAACATTTGTTAGACGAAGAATTTTCAGTTCGTATTCCATGTTGAGAGATTTCATTGGCAATGTTCCTTGCTTGAAATCATCAGATTGTGGTTTCCTGGTAGCTTCGAATGTCTTGTTTGTTGCAATAGTTCTGGTCAAGGATGGGAAGTTCTTAACTGTCTACAAAACACACAAAGAGAAGATGTAGAGAAATTATATAAATGTAGGAAAGGAGAATTCTTCTCATTGTCCATTTGAAATGGACGTTATCTTTGCGCTTGGGGCAATGATGCAGCGAGTGAGGTAATAACCAAGGCGCGTCAATTGCTTGTTGAAATGGATGTTGTTGCCAAATCTAAGACATGCAGATTGTGTTTAAAAAAAAAAGTGGTTGTGAGCAATCTATTTGGCTTGTTTGAAAGCGGGAAAAGAGAGGATACGAAAATGAAGAAAATGTCTCCATTTTAATATTCGTTGAGGAAGGTTAACTAAAATTAATTTCTTTTTGAGGTTCTATTTGGGTAAATTATACTAAAACCCACTCTATTTTATTTAAATCATATTGCCACTCTGTTTTCTGTCTGAAATCATGTTGCACACCCTCGCTATATAGTTCTAAGCTACGAAGCACCGAGACCTCTAGGGGTCCCCGTATCGCAGTGTCCTGACAAGGGGACACGGCGGGACACGTGTCCCGACATGCCACGTGGATGGGGACACGGCTGGGGTCAAATTGAATTTTTTAAAAACTTTGTGGGGTAAATTTATAATTAATCAATACTTGGGGTAAAAAAGTGTAATTTTGTCATATGTATAGAAGTTTTTCTCCTTTCGTTTTGTTTGTATTTTCTTAAAAAAAGATTATATACATGTGTTGTGTCCGTATCCCCATTTTTTTAGAATTCCCGTGTCCATTTTTTTAGAATTCCCGTGTCCGTGTCCGTGCATCATAGGTTCTAAGTAACACTTTACTCCATCTGATAGCAATCAAAGTTCTACTGTTAGAAAAAATGGATAAAATGTGACAATGCATCACTCGTACCAATTTGCAAAAATGAGGGAAAATAAGAGTCAATATAGGTAAAAATGGAATCAAATGTAACTAAGTGTCACCTCATACACTACGTCTCTCTAACCAACCATGCCATTTGAGCTTATTTATGAGAATATCAGAGTAATAAATTTCTTTGGCATTATGTTCTGATCAAAATTGGTTGAAGTTAAAATCAAGGTTAGGAAGTGAAATTAAAGTAAATGCAACCTGATAAAAAAACTTATTTTTGAAAAGACTTGTTATTTTTAAAAAACTTATTTTTGAAAAAACATAAATAAGACTCCCCTATGTCTATATCTTTGACTAGACATGCTTTCTTTAGGTTCCCGCTTGAGATGATGTGAATTTTTCCGTTATCTTAAATTTTCTTTTTCTTGAGCCTTTGATAGCCTCCATCAGTAGCATACTTGCATAAAAAATGTACATCAACTAAGACACTCGGAAGACAGAAAATTACTGCATTGTTTTTATGGGCCGAACCATGGCAATTTGTCAATTACCAATTTTAGTGGTTACTTTGAATATACTACTTTAGAGTTTCCAATGGCCTGGATCGGGTTCCATTGTCAGAGCTAAATAGTGGAATTCTGTGAATGGAAACAAACCTAGGAATTATTGGTGGGATTCTAGTTGGGGACAATTCATCTGATTATGGTCTTTGTTTGACATTTTTGAATTCAACTCAAACCAATTGGTGTTGATTGGTGAGGCCGCCTCAACCCATATACTAGGTTTGCGGTAATACAGTAAGTAACTAATGTGGGACAAGCTCTAACAAGATTTGCTGAGTTGTTGGGTTACTGAAAGGGAATTTGGTAAAAAGTAGTAACTCTCTAGTTGGTTCATTGTTACTTACTTTTGGGTCTTCAAATTTATTGGTCCACAATTTGTGAGCAGATTTAGTACTCATCTCACTAGCAGGTCTCGTGTTCCTACCATGTATTGTCACCGTAGCAAGAGATTGGTCCTCACTAACATGACACTGATGTCAAGTCATTTTGGTGCTGAATAAAAAATTGAGCTTCATGTGCTTCGTCAAAACTCAAGGGCTTTGTGTTGTCAGCAGCCTTGGTGAGGCCGCCTCAACCCATATACTAGGTTTGCGGTAATACAGTAAGTAACTAATGTGGGACAAGCTCTAACAAGATTTGCTGAGTTGTTGGGTTACTGAAAGGGAATTTGGTAAAAAGTAGTAACTCTCTAGTTGGTTCATTGTTACTTACTTTTGGGTCTTCAAATTTATTGGTCCACAATTTGTGAGCAGATTTAGTACTCATCTCACTAGCAGGTCTCGTGTTCCTACCATGTATTGTCACCGTAGCAAGAGATTGGTCCTCACTAACATGACACTGATGTCAAGTCATTTTGGTGCTGAATAAAAAATTGAGCTTCATGTGCTTCGTCAAAACTCAAGGGCTTTGTGTTGTCAGCAGGCTAGGAATAGCCCTTCTTTTGTTTTTTGACTTCTTGTTTTTTCCCCGAACTGTTTTCCGAATCAAGGTGGAATTTTTGACATAAGTGTGAAAGAACATCGTTTGCCATATGAGATGATGGTGGCATGGCGTGTGTACTGTGTGTGTGTAAGAGGGAGGGAGGGACGGTCAATATACTTAATTTTGTGCTTTTATTTAGTTTGTGTGTCCCTTTTCCTGTAGAATTTTGCCCAATGTAGGGTTATTTTTTCCCTTCTTGTGAATGTTTTTTTTTTCCCCGGTTTGATGTTGATTCTCATTCATGATTGCGTTTTTCTGTTTCTCTTTTTGTAGGATTGTACAATTAGATCCTGCGATTTTGACAATGAGCAGACATGTGTATTGCATTCACCTGAAAAGAGGACGGAAAAAATTTCTACTGACACAGAAGTCCATCTTGCTTTGACCCCGCTCCAACCCATAGTGTTTTTTGGTTTCCACCGCAGAATGAGTGTGACAGGTTTGTTGTTTCCATGTACCAGCCTTTAGTTAAACCGTTCCCTCTTTTCTATTTTCTGCTGCTTTTGAGTTTTTTTGCAGTTCTGGGAAGCAGAGTGAGTATTGAAATCCATCCTTGTTAACAGTAGTTTTAAATTTGAAAATCATGTTGTGTCGAAAACACTTTGGTGACTTCCCACGCATGAAAAATATGGAAACCCATGCTGATTATAGCAAACTTGATTTGGAGGAACAGTTTGTTTACTGTCCTCCATGGCAAGTAAAAAGAGTAATATACAAGGACTGGTGTGGATATGCATTGGCAACTATGAAGCACTAACACTTCCAGAGGTCGCCGTGTCCCTGTATGGGACCCGGGGACACTCAGGGGACAAGTCGTGGCGTGTCCCTTAAATTAATTTGGCCTTGTTCGTTTCATGGTTTAGTTTAGTTTTAGTTTTGTTTTGTAATCATTACCCTCATTTCTCTCTCCACTCATTACCCCTACTTCCAAAACTAAACTAAACTAAAACTACTAAACAAACAAGGCCTTTATTTTTTTGAGGGGGATACTGTATGGACACGCGTGTCCCATAGGTACACTCTCTGATTCTCACTCTCTCACTCTCTCACTATGTATTGGTATATGTTTGATGTATATATTTCCATAGTTGTGTGCGCCTATATCTTACATGTATATATGTGCTTATAAACCGGTACATAACAATGTAAATATCTTACATATCAAAAGAAAAGTGTATATATCTATGTATATAAACTGTTACTGCATACATATATAATATATTTATATATGTAATTATTTATTCATTTATTTATTTTTGCCGTGTCCCCTGCCGTTTTCGTGTCCAATTTTTTTTTAGAATTCCGGTGTCGGTGTCTGTATCTGTGTTGGAGTCCGTGCTATATAAATTGGCAACAATGTCATAATTGTGTGACACTCCCTAAGGGGCGATGTAGATATGCCAAAAATCCTAGAAGGGCTGATGATCTTGGGCTTAAAGATGCATTTGTGTATTTGTTCCTTGTCTAGCTTCCTCGGTTTGGTTTTCTTTGGATGCAAGCAGCCCTTCCATTGCTATTGTTAAAGCTTTAAACATCCGCTAAATGCAGTCAAGCTTTGCCGGGAATGAAGCTGGTGTTAATGGTGGAGTTCATGGTGGTATTATTAGTATTTATCTATGTAGCACGGACACGGACGCAGACACAGGCTAGGATACAGACACGGAATTTAAAAAAAAAGAGACACGGACACGGTAGGGGACACAGCAAAAACAAATAATAGTAATAGATAAAATTTATTTTTTGGAAAATATAGTTATATGTATAAGCATAAAGCTTCTATACATATAAACAAGCATCATATTACACTTTTAACCCAAAATATTTGAAGTAATACACATTTATCCCCACAAAAAATTAAAAATTGCATATTTAACCTTGCCGTACCCCCTAGTGTGTCCCTCCAGTGTCCCCGCCATGTCCGTCGCATGTCTCCATCATGTCCCCCTAAAAAAATTAACTAAATTTATTGGACACGCCATGTGGCTTGTCCCATACCATACGTATTTTGCCGTGTCCCCCTGGTGTTGTAAATAACAGGTGGACATCGATCTTTGGAGGTTGGTTCTTGATTATGGTGGTCACATTAAAGGTTGTGGTCATGAATAATTATGATGATGATTTCAGCCTTTTCAGGTTTGGCTGTGGTTGCAGTTATGGCTTCTAATTGTTGTCTTGCTCATACGCAGCTTGGTTTTGCCTAATCGGGGAGCTCCTTCGCCCCCATTCATTAAGAAACATAAACTATCTGAGGGTCTTATCTTTGGGTTCGTTTGCTAACTTTGGGAACCCAGCTCAGTTTGGCTAGGTTTATGAACATGAAGGGGGACTAACGAGATGACGAAATAGTGTAAAGTATGTATATATTGGATTCTTAGGTCAAAATAGGATCAAATGGTTGAAATGCTCGGCCTTGTGCTTTTAATTGCAAGAACGAGTGTGAGGCTGGGAATGCTAGTGTGTAAATAACACGTCCTGTTAGACTTCTCTCTGATCTGCCTTCCCTGCTATGGCCTTTTTGGAGTTCAAAGTTATGTGTAACTAGTAGCATGCCATTTTTTGCACCTATCCATACCAGTGTTTTAAAAGGCATACCCCCTGGAGCCTAGGCGTAAGGTGCGAGGCGAGGCGCAAGTTGTGGACAATAACTAAGATATCGATATAGGCAAAATTTGTAACATAAATAAATGCTTCTACTATTTCAAATACCATAATACTTATTTACTTGAGCAATGAAGATAAATAGCATTACAAAGTACTTTGTGAGGGGTGATGGTAAGACTGACTTTGTTTTGAGTGTATAAAAGAAGAATAAAAACAGAGCGAAGAAAGAGGAGCAAGAGAAAAATTTTGACTATATAAAAGAAGAAGACGACAGAGCAGATTGAGTTCCATTCAAGACTTCGAGTGTTGGCTGCTGTGCTGTGTATCGGTTAGAGATGTTCGAGCTCTTGGGTTAACAATTAGAGCCTCTTTACATTGAAGGATTTTATCTAGTGCATTTAGTTAAAAAAAAATTTGTGAGGAGTGAGGTGCGCCTTGGCGCGTGCGCCTCATGCACCTCACGTATGTGCGCCTCGCCTTGACACCTTGAGGCACTTTCATTGTGCCTTGCCTCACCTCAGCGCCTAGGCACACGAGGCACGTGCCTTTTAAAACACCGATCCATACTACAACTAATGGAGTGCTGCTTTCCATTTATTTTATTTAATTTGTGTCTCGTTTTTCTGATGTGTTAGTTGATTCCATCAAAGGAAAATCATGAGACATCATTAAGAGTCCTAGAATTTTTTTCCTTATCACGTGTGATGTTTTTTTGGAGTGTTGAGGGGGGAGACTGGAGAGTATGGGAAAGTTTCTTTAGTTGAATCTTATGTTGGGAATATCTATGCTTGGTAAGGCAGAGACGGGATTTCTTTTTGAACATGAAACTCAACTTATGAGTTTTTACTCTATTGTATTTGTGCAAAAAATATTTTATTTGTTTATTTCAAGTTCTGAGACAATCAGAGCCAATTTGAGCTTTAATAGAATGTGGCATCCGTTTCTGAACAAAATTTAGCTTGGTTTTACTGGAACCTGTCAAGCTTGAACGTTACCTGTGGAATATTTATATGGGAGTGCTTGAACTTGTAAAAGTTGGGCTTCACTAGATTTCATATTCTACTCCCGCTGTGGTGGAGCAGCAGTGCGGGGATGGCAATGTTTAGGAAGTTAATGCTCTTGTGGTGGTGTAAGAAGGGGTTTGCTGGTGGTGGTGGTGGATGTAGTGTGCAGGAGATATGAATATGGCATCTTGATTTTCTTTCCCGTTTCTTGAGAGCTTTCCTTTTCCTATCATCTTCTTCTCCCCTCTCCTCTCCTTTCTCTCCCTCTCTCATCTTGTGGAAGTCTTGTAAGAAAATGTGTTCTAATCAGCTCTAAATGTTGCAGCGTGCTAGCAGTTAATTTCTCCTGCTGTATACGTAACTGCTTTTATTCCATCTACCAGTAGTGTTCTCAATAAGGTTTGATATATGAAGCAGTTAAATATATGATTTTTGAGTGCTTGCAGTTGTTGGTACTGTTGAAGGGGGGAGGGCTCCGACAAAAATAAAGACAGATCTGAAGAAGCCCGTAGTAAATCTTGCTTGCCATCCTCGTCTTCCCCTGCTGGTAAACAAGTTTAATTTCATTTTAGACAATTGCACAGTTTCTTCTGGTCTTTCATTTGATGGTGTAAAGGCTCAGATTTTGATAAGAATAATGAAGCATCTTCTTGTTTCTTGACATGGCATTGACAACTTCGTTTTCTGGTTTTCTCCTTTTTTGGTTTAGTATGTTGCTTATGCAGATGGGTTGATTCGAGCTTACAACATTCATACTTATGCTGTTCATTACACGCTACAACGTAAGACTATAGTGAGCACTGAGCAATATATATTTTGTTCTTCATGTTTCCGAATTTGATTATCTGAACCCGTTTTCAAGCAAATTTGTTGTACTGGACTTCTCTACGTGGTGTGTTACAGTTGACAACACCATTAAGCTCCTTGGTGCTGGTGCATTCGCATTTCATCCAACTTTGGAATGGATTTTTGTTGGAGATAGACGGGGCACGCTTCTGGCATGGGATGTCTCCACTGAGAGACCTAATATGATTGGGATGTAAGTTTTTAGAGCTATGCCATAGCTATTGTGAATGACATGCTATGTTTTTATTTTTCTATATTGGCTCAGACGCTCAGTTTCTGGTAAGATTAACTTTATAAAAAAGGCCTTTAAGAGAGTGAAAAGGTGTCAATATCAAAAGAGACCTGAATACTATCATCCATAGTAAACAATAATCAATCCTGTCAAGATATTGATCAAGGAAAGAACTGCGATGTTAGTAGGAAAACCGCTCCATTGGCTCTGCCCGAACGCACTTGCAAAGCTCGATCCCTTGGGGAGAAACTGCAGAGCCCACTTCCATAGCACATTCAATATTTAGAGCCCATAACCACTTAAAAACTCACTCCCACTGCTGTTGGAACCTTCCAAAGTGGATTGTCCACCCCTTCACCCTTATGGCCTGCTGATGCCCATGGCTTTGAATGATCCACATTTTGCCAAAAAAGAAGAAAAAATTAGTCCCAGTAACTTGGTATGCATGCTTGGAGACATTGACGGTCTTAACTTCTCGTGTTATGTGGCATCTCAGATTGTTTAATAGTTCATTGCAGCTTCTATGAACACAACTTATTGGATGGACTTATCATTGGCTATGGAATACTTTTACTTCCCTTTGCACAAAGCTGTATTATTCCCCCAACGCACCCACACACGCACAAATCAAAACAAACCGAGCCTTAAGTCCCAATTAATTGGGGTCGGCTAACCCACACACAAAAAAAGAAGAAGTCACGCATTGTTAATGCTGTATTTTACTTCCTTCTAGTCCCTTTTTTTTTTTTGCTAAGCATTTTACTTTTATTCCGTGTGTTTGCTACTGCTCTTATGGTTCATTTTTTTGCCGTTCCAGTATACAAGTGGGTTCACAACCAATTACATCAGTTTCTTGGCTGTCCACGTTAAGGCTACTTGTCACTTTATCCAAGGATGGAGCTCTTCAAGTGTGGAAAACACGAGTGATGCTAAATCCCAACAGACCTCCTATGCAAGCAAATTTTTTTGAAGCTGCTGGTTAGCTTATAAATCCAACTCTTTATGCCTTCACAACCGTACTTACAGTAATCCTGCATATGTGCTAACATTGGTGGACTGGTAATTGGGTGTTCTTGTCTTCGTATACCGGTCATTAAGCTGCTGTTAATCCTCTTGGTTTCTTTTTCCCCCTCTCACCAAAAAACTGTTCAAGATTTTTGTTGATCTTATTCTGTTGTTTTGGGGCAATTCTGTAGTCAGATGCTTATGGGATATTTATCCGTGATATGTTGTAGCGTTATTGGTTTAGAGTATCTGGCTAGGAAATGCTTTCTTTAAAATTTTCTGTGGAAGAGTACTATTATTGGTTTAGAGTATCTGTTTGAAGGTCAACAAGTGGATTTTATGTTATCTTTCTATTTTTGAAATAACAAATAATGTTCCAGTTTATGGTAGAGCCCTGACTGGAGGTTTTTGGGTGTTTTTGAAGTTTTTAAAAATTGTTTTTGCAAAATCCGAACCGTCCAATGTGTTTAAAACGTGTTTTTAAGGGTCCCTGCGAGAAATCATAGAAAAAAAATACCGGGAAGGGCTTGATCCAAACAGTTGTACAGTTTTGTGAAAAATTGTTTGGATCAAGCCCTTCCCAGTATTTTTTTTTTTATGATTTCTCGCGAGGACCCCTTAAAAACATGTTTTAAACACATTGGACGGTTCAGATCATAAAAAAAATATCGGGAGCGTGGAGGTCCGGAGTCCGGACTAGAAGCTTACCCTATGGTAGAGAACTATGAAATGAGGATTGACTAGATGACATGGAATGTATTTGTGAGTTGTGTTCTCCAATTAATTTGGCAGTGCTATCTTTTTTCTGCTGACATAGAGGAGGCTTATTTTCCCCCGTGTAAACACCTGGAATCTTATATACCCATTAGGTGAAAGTTTCGTATAATGTGATCCTCATTTAACGTAAATGAATCTTTTGGGGTTTTTTTATTTTTCCCTTTTGTTTCTCTTTTTTTTTTTTTTTTCCCTGTTGCATTGCATCTTTGGTGTTGCTGTGTATTCACAAGGATCAGGCAATTTTTTATATCTATTTCTTTCTTTCTGCACCTATTGATATGAATCATTTTGGGGGTTTCTTGTTGCATTTGATCTCCATTTTGTAGTGTATTAACAGGATGATGCACTTATGACTTTCTTTGTGTTTTCTTTCTGCAGCAATTGAATCCCTTGATATCCTCCGTATTCTTTCTCAGCAGGGTGGAGAGGCGGTTTATCCCCTTCCGCGTATAAAATCTGTAGAAGTTCACTCAAAATTGAATTTAGCAGCATTGCTTTTTGCAGTTAAGTTTGGCAATTTACATTATCCTTGTCCATCTAGTTAGTTGATTTCTCAAGGGTAACAAACCTCCTTTGTAACAGCACATATCTGGTGGAGACAATCGGAAAAATAGAGCTGCATATACTAGGGAAGGAAGGAAACAACTGTTTGCAGTTCTACAAAGTGCAAGGGGATCTTCAGGTTATTATTTATTTAGGTGTTGATATGCACATGGTAATTTGTTTTTAAAAGAAATTGCGACACTCTTTTGGTATTATTGTGCAGTGAAGCCTCGTGTGATCTTTGTTATGTCTTGAATATGTATTTATTCATCTGCTTGTTTCTTTCTTTCTTCTATAATGAGATAAGATATTTGCTTGACTACATTGTTGGAAATGCTACTTTGCTTCTTTTTATTGCGGTACTCATGCCTTTATTTCGGTGCTGTTTTTACAGTACTCATGCCTTTATCTGATCTTTGTTATGTCTTGAATATGTATTTAAATATGATACATGTTTATTTATTAATCTGCTTGTTTCTTCTATGGTGAGATGTGATTTTTGCTTGACTACATTTTTGGAAATGCTACTTGGCTTACTGTTATTTCAGTACTCATGCCTTTATGTGTAGCTGCAAAATGGTACTCCCACTCTCCAATATATTGGTACACTCTTACATTTTTGTATATATTGGGAAGATCTACATCCTCTGCGTACCAACGTAATTTTGCAGCATATAAGCATAAGGGGACCCCAACTTAATAGCAAGCTTTTGGGTTGAGTTCTTCCCAAGGTCATAAGGATGTCCCAAAGTGGACACCATTTAAAAATACATGATGGTGTAATATGCTTTTGTGAATCACATTGTCCTTTTAAAGTGGGATTGAATGCATCTAAAGTGTGAACTCAAGAGATGATTTTGGTATTAACATGCTACTAAAAATACATGATGGTGTAATCTTCTTTTGTGAATCACATTGTCCTTTTAAAGTGGCATTGAATGCATCTAAAGTGTGAACTCAAGATATGATTTTGGTATTACTCCCTCTGTCCCAAAATGGATGGCCAAAACTACAATTCACACTCCTAAAAAAATCATACATATATTGCATATATAATCCATTATAACTTAAAAAATATGAATGATTTTTCGAGAGGTGTGAATAATGTTTTGGGACATCCATTTTGGGACGGAGGGAGTAATATTCTACAATAGGGTGCCACTGGCCTTGTTCGTTTCACTGTTTAGTTTTAGTTTTAGTTTTGATGACATCATCATTTCCCTCATTTCTCTCTCTATCTCTCTCCACTCATTACACATGCTGACATCATCAAAACTAAACTATCTAACCAAACACAGCCACTATAATTTGTGCGATTGTAATCAGATCTTTTACAATTCTAGTTATGGTCAACCCTTAATTGCACGAAGCAGGAGTGGAAGCGTGGGAGTGGAAGAATATAGAGTGTCCCAAGGTTGGGAGCGTGAAAGGAACATGCACATATATTATGAAAATAATATAGCACTAGAAATACACTTAAAACTACAATCATTTAAGGGAGTAAAAAAATATGGGCAAGTCTACCTTAAGTATAGGAAATGTGATAGTGTTAGAATGTATGGTATTCTTTTCAAGGTATCATGATTTAGGCTATGCATATTTGCTAAATCGAAGACCAATTTATGAAGCTAAGTAATAAATTACTAGTTTTCTATACCAATATTGTACAAAAAGCTCCCATCTTCTTAAGGAGCGAGCCCCCATCTCATTGGGAATGGGCTCCTGTCAAGCTCCTAAATTGGGAGCACAGAATCGCGCTCCTAAGGTGGGAGTGGCACCACTTTAAGAGCTCCCTGCATCGAAGGGTCAACCACTGTTTATTGTTATTTTTATCTTGAATTATTTGAAGTCGAGGATATTTGGGTAGCAGTCTTCGTGTCAAGGAAGTTAGTTTCAGGTCATTTGGGTGAAACACATGGTTTTAGAGGTGAGAAGGTTTCATTTTCGTCCTTAATGTATATGTAAACTGATAAAAACACAAACTATTGAGTTGTTATGGTCAGTCCAGGTTTCTGTGGTATGAGCAAGTAATATTTTCCATAGTACAGAGCAATCTTTTTGATAGATTATCTACGTATACCCTGTTTGATAGCAAGCCATGGAATTGTACACAATGCCCCGTTGTTCGTACCAATTTCAAAGACATTCAGTTATTCGAAGGTTTGACTGCTGTGCATGACCTTCTGTTGAATTGACCTTTGGGTGCTGAATGATGTATACTTCCCATGGCGGGAACAAATAGGGGATCATATGAAGAGAGGCTTTCAATGGGTGCTGCCATGACAGACATTGTGTCCAATTTGCTTTCACTGATATATATCCGCGTAACACATCATGTTCTTTGGGTATTTGGTAAAGGGCAAAGACTTGAGATGTAAGACACGTTTTCTTGCGTTTCATGTTTTGGTTTTGGTATGGCCAACAGATGTGTTCCTGGTAGGTGTGAAGCGGAAAGCGCTCAAAAAAAGGGAACATGTGTGGGAAGATTCAGGGAATGAGGCATGCCAACTTGCAGCGGCGATGGGCTATAGAGTGCTAAACTGCAGTCGCCCTCATTTTTTTCTTAGAAACTTGTGAAGCATCCAGCTGAGGTAACTCGTTGGAGCTCCGAGTTGAGCGGTTGAGACTGCGCAAGTGTGCTAATGCTTGTGTACTTGGATAAGTGCAGTTTCATTCTGAAGTTTTCAGACATCTGTAGCACTTGTTCTTGGATTTGGCTAGGAAGACTACTCTTTCTGGCTGGTCTTTATTAAGATGTGACTATTCTTTGCTACCCAGAGGTGTTGGACTTGCGGAGCTCCTGAGGGCTCACAATTCTATGAAAGTACTGTTACATGGTCTTGGGTAGAACTCAATCCAAAAGTTTGCTCATGAAGTGAGGCTGCCCTCACGCTTATAATTCAACCCCAAAAGCTAGCTCATGAAGTGAGGTTGCCCTCAATCTTTTATATTTCGTACTACTTTGGTATCCAAGCAATGTGCGACTTCGCTTTACACCCTCCCTCGCGCAGCGCGCTCACTCGGCAGCACTTTCCGTGTGCAGGCCAAAGACACGCACCCTACCCATCTCTAGTACCCAGATCTGATACCATGTTACACGATCTTGGGTAGAACTCAACCCCAAAAGCTAACTCATGAAGTGAGAGTGCCCTCATGCTTTTATACTTTTTATTACTTTGGTACCTTACATGGTATTGGACCCAAGAATGCAAACGGGGGGGGGGGGAAAAAAATTCACCGTGAGACTTGAATCCAAGACCTCTCCCAACTAGAGCTCTAATACCATGTTAAGTTACCAATTGTCCCAAAAGCTTAAGTTGTTAGGAAATGGATCCAATAATGTATGTCAAGCTATTTAACAATCTCTCTCACGTTCAACCCCGTCTTGCACGTGGAGATGCAATTTTCATAGATAAGGCAAAATAAAATATGTATGAGAAACAAAATGCAAATGGGGGACAAATGCAAACAAAGAGACTTGAACCCAAGACCTCTCCCAACCAGAGCTTTGATACAATGTTAAATGATCTTGGGTAGAACTCAACCCCGAAAGCTAGCTCTTGAAGTGAGTGTGCCCTCACGCTTTTATACTTTTTATTACTTTGGTACCCAAGCGATGTGGGACTTATCTTCCCACCCTCCCTCACGCATAGCATGCTCACTCGGCAGCACTTGCCACGTGCAGGCCAGAGACATGCTCCCTATACATCTCTGATGCTTGTTACATGATCTTGGGTAGAACTCAACTCCAAAAGTTAGCTCTTGAAGTGAGGGTGCTCTCACGCTCATATATTTCCTAATTACTTTGGTACCCAGGCGATGTGGGACTTTGCTTCACACCCCCTCATGCGCAGTGTGCTGACTTGGGAGCACCTACCGCGTGTAGGCCAGAGACACACACCCTACCCATCTCTGGTACTGAGCTCTGATACTATGGTACACTATCTTAGGTAGAACTCAACCCCAAAAGCTTGCTCATGAAGTGAGGGTGGCCTCACGCTTATATATTTAAAGTTACTTTGGTACCCAGGCGATGTGGGACTTCGCTTCATATGTAGTACCACACTATGCCATTGGACTTATAAGCGATATGGGACTCAAGAAATCCTCGAATATAGGGCAATGTCAAGGCTTTGAATTCTCAAGAAATCTTTCAAAAAAAAGTTCTCTGCATAGTTTTAATGAATTCAGATATGATTAGTCGTAGCAATTTATGTTTTTGACTTTGCTTATCATACTGATGTCAAATTCCGAGATGTTTGTCAATCACATTTTATCAAATGTCTAAGAAGTATTTGCCAAAAGAGTGTCAGACACGATGTGTAAATAGTGGTGTCTGAATTAAGATTTTTATTTTTTGCTAATGGACATGGAAAAAAGTGCATCGATCTTGTTTCAGAGTGTCCGAGGAGTATTGGTGTTCGAGAGGAGTTGGATATGGGCACATCACCTTCTTTTAAGCATACGTGCTTGTTATGTTGGAGTATATTTTCGAAAACTTTCTAAAATGATAGTTAAATCCCAGGCCAAGAACATCGAAATCGCCTCTTTATCCAGAAATGTCACTGAGTTTGGTGATCAGTGTTTTACATTGTAGTCTTGCCCACAGTTTGACTATGAGACAATCTTTCCACAGCTCTCTGATCTTCCTCAGAAGCGTGGGAGGTAGTATCACCTTGGGAACGCCTTTGAACTCCTCTGGATCTTATTCCGGTCCGACATTCTTGTCACTTACCTCCTTCACATATGCTTCACTACCTGTATTTAGATTCTATACCGGTGTGTTAACATCTCTGTGATTGTGTTAAGGTGCGTTTAGAATCATATGCGGCTTATGTTGGATTAAACGAATGCGCTGATCTTAGTTTTCTTTGATGGTTTTCTAACAATCGGAGTTGAATTCCTTGCATTATGAACAATTTTTGTGATTCCACTTCTAAATGTTTCTTGAGAAATTTAACGACTTTTTACTTGAGTCTTCAGTTTAATGATGTGTCTGTTTCAGTGATGACTGATTTATCATTTCTGGAACACCGTATATGATTTGTATTACTGAATATTTTGAGGAGTTCTTAGAGCCTCGAGGGATTTGGAGTAGTTTGATCTAGCATATATGCTTTGACCAATATTTGGAATGCCGTATATGCACTTATTTGCTCCTAAACTAATGCTTATTTTGCTTCGCATGTTATTTGTGCTATGTTTTAGCTAATGGATAAAGATGTGGCTATTCTGAATCACCCAAAGGGAATGGGTAGATGTGCTCACACACAATTTTCACAACTAAGTTGCTGTTGGCAATATTTACTGCCTTTCTAGCTTTCACCGCGGGTTCCATGATCATATGAGCATTACAGAAGTTTGGATGTGAATTTATTAGCTGAAAATAAGGAATAAAGATGTGAACATTCATTTCTTGTAGGACTGGTGGGTTATTAGGAAACTTAGTTGTTATGAAGTGCATTGTAGATCTAGAAAGGTGCAATGAAGAGAACATGAAGCCTAACAGAAAGCCCTATTGTTTTAGTAGCATCAGAAGTGAAAAAAGTTTATTCATGAGGATTGTGGTAATCCATTTATTGCACTAACTATCAGATTTTTACAGCTTCTGTCTTGAAGGAAAAGCTTTCATCACTGGGATCATCTGGAATTTTAGCTGACCTCCAGCTTCAGGCACAATTACAAGAACAGCATTTGAAAGGGTATGTTCAATATTTTATCCAAGATGAATGGCTTTTGAAAAAGGAATTGATGATTTCTACCAGGAGAAATGTATTTTCGATTAACAAATTAATTTAATCACAGAATTAAGAATGTGAGAAATGTGGACATCCAACATCTAAGTCACTTTGGTCATTGGATCTGTGATTTAAATGCTAGTCCTTGGGAATTCTCAATTGTAACAGTATATAAATGGCTTAAGAAATCTTTTAATGTTATCTTGTTAAGATGTTTTTATTTATATCTTCTTCTCTTTCACATCCCTACATGCGTGTGCAGGCACATACAGCTTTTGTCCTAGGACCACATTATTTATGGAATGATGTAACCTGAAATTCAATGAACTCTAAAAAAACTGCAGTTAAAAGTACATAGAATTTGAAGATTAGAGAGGAAAAGAGGAAATGGGAGAAAACCCTACCTGGGAGTATAGGAACATACAATTCTTGTACTGGGACCACATTATTTGTTGAATGGTGTAACATGAAATTCAATAAAGACTAAAAAAACTGCAGTTGTTCTTTTTTGAAGGGAAAAAAATGATGAGAGAGACCATGGAGCCAGTCTCCAAACAATCTTAATCTTCTTCCCCAGATGACGGTCATAAGTGTTATTCTACGCGTCAAAGCCCTTTTAAGTGTACAATTACCTATGTAAACCTATTCCTAAAATAGAATTGCAAATCAGCTGCTACTCCTTTTTCTTGCAAACCAGATTGCATCATTAAATAAGCACAATTGTGCAGAAAACAGTTATCCCGGGTGTCAGAAGAATGATTTGCTTCTGTTTCGTAGCATTAAAAGTTATTTTTGGAGAACTGTCGGTTGTTGGATCAATTTGTGTAATCTTGGATATTGTCAACAAAGAACCCTGTAGCCCCAAGATGCTTGTCCTCAGCTTTTCATGCCGTCACTGTGCTGAAACATTATCACTTAGACATCTATGATTGAGGCTTCTTTAGGTTAGAAGGTTGAGGTCATGATTCTTTAGGCTGTTCATGTTGTGCTACTTTAACAGTAAAAAGGTTTTGATTCAAAGTATCTGCACCTCTTGTGGAGTTCGAGTAAGGGGAGTCAGCCTCTCACAAAAAGAGTGGAGTATGGTTTCCCTAGTAACTGATGATTTATAAGACTCAAGCTATGGAGATCTTTGTGTTATAGTCTTTTTCCCTCGCCCAACAGTCTTTCTTTTTTGTGCTCATCTCCTTGCATATTTAGACGTACATCAGTGGTAACGATCCGTTAACCTTTATTCCAGGGAGAGTCAGCTGACTATAACAGACATTGCACGCAAAGCTTTCCTTTATAGTGTAAGTTCGTAATTTTAACTTCTAGTCTTCTCTTTTGGAAATTTTATTATAGATGCTTTAAATGGAACCTGGGTGAATCGTGAAGTGCTTGGCCAACAAATTGGACAAAAGCAAGTGAGTTGCACAACTTGGGGCCACCTCAAGCAAAATTTAAATTACTACGCTTGGTTTCCTTCTCCTTCGTCACATTCTTCTTATGGAACATTATGTATAATAACACTGCCAAGCGGTTTAGATTGTTTGGTTTTGATAGCTTGCCCTACCATGAACATTTTATTTCAGCATGTTTGAAATATCATAAGTAGAATCAAGCTTCGTTGAACCAGCTGTGGATCTAACCAGGTCAGCTCTGTGGCTAGATGCCTATGCTGAAATACGGAATTAGCATGGATAGACCTGTCTTATTGTTTCAAGGGGATTTGTTAGTATTTGGGTTTAGTATCGATTTGATATTGGTGGACATGTTAGTGAGTGTTGGGATGTGGTCTACCCCTAATGCTTGTTTGGAGGACCATCATGCTCCTTCTTTGACTTCAATTTTATGTTGGAAGTATGTTATTGTTTATGCACGTCTAACATGCTGTCATACAATGTATATCAAGCTATGCTGTGTTACGCTTCCAGTTCTCCTGAAAGATTAAGTCGTTAGGAAATGGGGCCTAACAGCGTATCAAGCTATTCAATACCATCCCTCACGTACAAACCTGTCTTGCATGTGGAGATACAGGTATCTATAGATGGAGCAAAACGGAACACCGTAAGAAGTAAAAGAAACGGTGAACAAATGTAAACAATAGACTTGAACCCCAAGACCTCTCATAACCAAGGCTCTGAGATCGTGTTCAGTTACCAATCAATAGCTATTAGGTAATGGGCTCAACAATGTATATCAAGCTATTAATGGTGAAGATTCTCAGGGATAGGCTTCTAGATGTGCGACAAATATATCTTCAAGGTTGGCAATGGCTTTTCAAGTACAGACAAAAGAAAGTTATCTTGAAGGGAAACGTGAAAGCATCTTGTTATAGTTCAGTAGATCTTTGAACTATTCTGGAATCAAACAACTGCGGTATAGTAAGCATTTCAATAACTGCAAGGGTGAGGGATGACGCTGTGGAATGAGAGTCAGAATGACCTTTCACCCTGTTTGGCGGCAGGATTTGCACCCGGATTTGCCTCACACCCGGATTTATAATCCCGGTCCCACCCTTAGCCGGCGTTTGGGATGCAATTTCGACCCCCCGGATTTGCAAAAAGAAAATCACTGTTGGGAGTACAAATCCGGGTTCTCCCGGATTAGCTAACGACAGCCTCACCCCTATCGTTAGCAAATCAGGGGGATTTGTGAGTTTTGGGTACCAAAATGCCCCTCCAAATCTAGGTGTTTTGTTACCTTCTTGCCAGAGAGAGAGAGAGAGAGGGAGAGAGAGACGAACCAGAGGAGGAGGCGTTGGGGGTTAGATCTGGGTTGCGGGTTGCCGACATCGGACCCCGTCACCGGATTCCACTGGAAAATCTGTACAGAGACGACCGGTGAAGTCGAACCCCGCCGTTGGTCGGGCCCGTCGTCGGATTTTGCTGGAAACCCCGTCGTCGGACTCTGTCTGGAAGGAAGGGGAGAAAATTAACGAAATTAAAATGGAGGAAGAACAATCTGTAACAAATATCTAGAAGGAATGGGATAAATTATCAAGTGTATCAATGTCCCATGCAATTTGTTGTTCCCAAAGGCTATCCAACGGCTACTTCTTATTGCAATGGCTCTTTTTTCTTTTCCGTATGGCGTTAATTAAACTCCACAAAATGAAAGTTAAAAAATAATGTACATATTATAAAAAATAAGGTTCAGACATTTTGGTGCCATATTGGGTAAATGGCTATAGCCATTTTGGCATCCCATTGGCCTTGCTCTAATTAAATTCTTAATTATTTTTTCGGAAATATTATTATTTTTAACATCTAATATAGTTTAAATATATTTATGTATTTATTGCGTATTTATTCTAATTAATATGTATTTATTATAATTATAATAAAATAAAATCAATTTATCCGTTAAAACAAAAAAACTGGGGGCAAATAGGTCATTTGCTCTCTTATCCTATCAAATCCACCTTCCAAATCTCCCTTCTCAAAATACCATCCAAACACCTCACTAACAAATCCACCCTTCTTATGAGGTGGGGTCACCCTCATTACAAATCCACCCTCATTACAAATCCGCCTTCATATCCACCCTCATTACAAATCCACCCAAAATCATCTCCGGTCGCCAAACGGGGCCTTTGTGTGTTAGAATCGTACCTTTTTTTTGTGTTCTAGTGGCTAAGATTTTAGTCTAGAGTTTTTTTTCAACACAAATATTGCGATTAGAAATGTGTCAATCAAAGTTCTATTGTCCGTGCAATTTCTTATTGATAATATAAAGAATCTTGACAGTGAATGTTTATTGAGATGCACTGAATGAGTTCATACAGAGAGTGGATGGAGGTAAAAACATAGCCTCGCTTTGATAGATAAAATGACACTTCAAAAACGGTTGTGCTGCTTGTGCAGTATCTCTTCTGAAACTCAAAGGAGTTTCACCGTTAGTGTTGCTTAGGGAGGACTTGGAAGCTAGGTTTTAAATTTCCTGTAGTTTATCTTTCTTATATCTCAATTATGGCATAAATTTTGGCTGCTGAACAAACAACCTAAGGGATTGCCCTCCATCTAAGTTCCCGCAGGACCCCTAAATTGTCTCTCAAATTTTACACTGTTGACTTCACATCTTTACCATATTGTTGCAGCATTTTATGGAAGAGCATGCCAAGAGTACTCCAATATCTCGTTTGCCTCTCATTACTGTTTTAGATACTAAGAATCATCTGAAAGACGTTCCTATTTGCCAGGTGAATCTTTGGATCACTTTCTTTGTTGAGATACTTTTATTGCTTTTCTCGATTAATTCTGTTCCTTTTGTTTCCCCATCTGCAGCCATTTCATTTGGAGCTAAATTTCTTCAATAGAGAGAATCGAGTTCTTCAATATCCTGTCAGGGCTTTTTACCTAGAGGGTGCAAATCTTATGGCATATAATCTCTGTTCTGGAGTAGACAATATTTACAAGAAGCTGTACACCTCAGTAATATATCTAACCGTCCTTTCTTTGTAATTATTTTCAATGGTTCTTTACTAAGTAGTATTTATGAATTTGCATCCAAGACTGTCTGTTTTCTGTTTCCAGATTCCTGGAAATGTTGAATTCCAACCCAAACACTTGGTTTACAGCAATAAGCAGCACCTATTTCTTGTTGTTTATGAGTTCAGTGGTGCTACAAATGAAGTAGTTCTATATTGGGAAAATACCAATTCTCAGTCAGCGAACAGTAAAGCAAGCACAATGAAGGGTTTGTCCTGTCAATTTAAACATCTGTCTTTTGCTGTCCTACTTCTGCATAATGCTTCTTAGGATAAAATAATGAATCTTCCATTTTGTTGACTCATCCAGGTCGAGATGCTGCATTTATTGGCCCTAATGAAAATCATTTTGTTATCCTTGATGAGGACAAGACTGGGCTTGCTTTATATGTTCTTCCTGGAGGGGCTTCACAAGAGGCTGATAAGAAGAATATCTTAGATGAACAAAGCCAGGCTGCAGACGTTAATGTTGGTTCAGTAAAGGGACCACTGCAGTTTCTTTTTGAAACGGAAGTTGATAGTATCTTTTCAACCCCGATAGGTGCTTGGTGAAAAAGATCCCTTGATTTGATATCACTTAATGCTAACCAACATTTTTTGAGTATTATTTGGATTCTGATCATAGTCTTATTTTTATTAGAATCAACTATGCTGTTTGCTTCTCATGGGGACCAGATTGGCCTGGCTAAGCTTGTTCAAGGTTACCGCCTATCAAATTCTGATGGTCATTACATATTGACAAAAGGTGAAGGGAGAAAGGCAGTCAAGTTGAAAGTAAATGAGATTGTCCTCCAGGTAATTAGTTCATCCCCTTTGAACAATGTTTGCAGCTCATTGTTGATGTTTAATGATTGTCAGTGACAAGATTGTGGGGATTAAACAAGACATCGAATCCTTCTGCCCTAACTACGATGAGAACTATAGCAAGCATTGCTTTTCTTTTCCTTTTCTTTATTCAATATGTTTTCCCTTCTTTGGTCCTTTCTGGCCTCTCATTTTGTTGCTGACGATGGATTCTGTGCGCAAACCTCCAAATCATTCTTTCATGTCGCAAAAGTTGTCACTGTCACATATGGTCTAGGAAAATCTCAATGGGTTTGCATAATGTATTTGACGCTAAATTGCTGGAAGATCTGTGCTTATGATGTTTCTGGTGTGCTTTTTGAGTTGATGCATTGCTGTTAATCGTACTTGAGTAGTTGGGTCTTGTAAGGAGTTCTTTTTTTTGGGGGGGCAAATTATGGTACAATATATTTCAGAGAAAGTATGAGGAAAATATTGAGTTACGATCTGTGTGGATTACTCTTGCATGTCATTTTTCTCTCCCTCTATTGTATGATGCATCCAACTATTCGCTTAGAATAGAAGGCAGAGATGATTGGAAAAGGTTAATTATTTTTCCAATAATCTCTTCCAGGTTTGCTGGCAAGAAACTCTTCGAGGCAATGTCGCAGCAGTATTAACTACTCAAAGAGTTCTTATTCTTTCAGCGGATTTGGATATACTGGCTAGCAGTTCTGCGAAATTTGATAAAGGGCTTCCTTCAATATCCTCAGATGGAAAAGTTATCGTATTTTGGCTTCTTGTTTAGCTGTTGCATTTTTTTCTCTGACCTGATTAATGTTTCTTAAAATTATTTGGACACTTAACTTCTAGCCACTTTAGATCTCTTCTCTGGGTTGGACCTGCACTTCTGTTTTCAACTACCACCTCCATCAGCATGCTTGGGTGGGACGGAATAGTTAGGACAATTCTTTCCATTAGCATGCCCAATGCAGGTATGATGCATTATTTCAAAGTCTTCAATGATCACTTTTCTTTGAGGATTCCCGGCTACCTTTTATCTTTTTTCTTGTTTGACATGTATGTCACAATTAGATCTCTGTACTATAACTCAGAGGCATCAGCATTGACTTCCATGCAGTGCTAGTTGGTGCTTTGAATGATCGATTATTGCTCGCAAACCCTACGGCAATAAATCCTAGACAGAAGAAGGGAGTTGAGATAAAGAGCTGTCTTGTTGGGCTTCTTGAACCTCTTCTTATTGGATTTGCGACAATGCAGCAAAATTTTGAGCAAAAGCTAGACCTGTCTGAAATATTGTACCAGATAACTTCAAGGTTTTCCTTGCCTATTATTTTTGTTTTCAGTGTATGCTTATATAACTTGTTCTGGGTGTAATATTGTGAAATTCTGCATCTCACATATCAATTTTATTATCCATATGAAGGTTTGACAGCTTGCGGATTACTCCAAGATCTCTTGATATCCTTGCTGGTGGTTCTCCAGTTTGTGGAGATCTTGCTGTATCGTTATCCCAAGCAGGTCCACAGTTTACCCAGGTGATCCATGAACTTTTTAGTGTAATGTGAATTTCATCAAGCCTTTATGCTGCTTTCCTTAGTTTTTTGGCCAAATTTAGGTGTTGCGCGGAATCTATGCGATCAAAGCTCTCCGCATCTCCACTGCTTTGTCTGTCTTAAAGGATGAGTTTTTGCGCTCTAGAGATTATCCACAATGCCCGCCAACATCTCATTTGTTTCACCGGTTTCGCCAGTTGGGATATGCCTGTATCAAGTATGTAACAAACTTTACGACATTCAGTTATCTTTGTTGCTTTTCATATTTTCTATCTTATAGTTCTTTTTCCTTTTTTAAGTTGTCCTTGATTAACTATCTATAATAAGGTGGCCCTTGAAATTTTGACTCAATCATCATGGCCTGGAATCAGAATGTAGTTAGCTATTTGCAAATAGGGCTGTATGTGTTTTTCTTTTTTGTTGGTTTGCTACTATCTTCTTGTTTTTCCACTAGTAACTTGGTATTTCCAAAACAGGATATAATCCATATTAGTGCACTATTCATCATTGGGTCTTGCTAGCCTCCGCCCAATAGGTGGAGGATGATATGTGTATAATGACAAACTAGTTCGGGTATTAATGCACATTTCACAGATGTCAATATACTTTCACGGATATTAATACACTTTTCTCTGATATCTATGCACTTTCTACTTATTATCGTCCACCCTTTGGGCTGATGTTAGCATTTTCCTTCATCATTCAAGGATCAGAATGCTTTGTGGTTCTGTATTTACTTTTCTAATATCACTGTAATGTTTGGTTGCACCAATGAAAATATAGTGTAGCTTGTGGTGAACCTCTTTATGCTCCCTCAATCCCATTTTGCTAGTTGCTTTTGGGAGTTCCAACTTTTTAGGAGAACAAGCAATGGATGTACTTGAAATATAAACTCGAGAAATATTATTCCAATACTACCGTTTTAAATAGATTAATAACCACAGGTTCGCTATGGAAATCTTAACTTTTCTTTTTTTTTTTTTTTTTACTTCTCAGAGAAATATATTGGGCTTTCCCAAAGGGATTAGATAACTAACAATATGGGGAATATTTATTTCATAAGGACTTCGTTGAATAACTTATATTACTTCTGACAATAATAGAGATGGAGATTAGCAGAATTCTAATCATGGAACCAACTGTTTTCAAATCTTGCTTGCTCTCGTCCTATAAGTGATAAAGTCGTGTGTAATGACAGTTTGATCATTCTCTTGTTTCAGATTTCTATCATGTGACAAAGAAAATTATGCAATTGCAGGTATGGTCAGTTTGATAGTGCAAAAGAAACGTTTGAAGTTATAGCAGACTATGAAAGTATGCTTGACCTATTCATATGCCACCTTAACCCTAGTGCAATGAGGCGCCTGGCTCAGAAATTAGAGGAAGAGGGTGCTGATTCAGAGTTAAGGAGATGTTGTGAACGGATATTAAGAGTCCGTTCTACTGGATGGACACAAGGAATTTTTGCCAATTTTGCTGCTGAGAGCATGGTTCCGAAAGGACCTGAATGGGGTGGAGGCAATTGGGAAATCAAGACACCCACAAACTTAAAGTCTATACCACAGTGGGAGTTGGCAACGGAGGTTATGCCATACATGAAAACAGATGATGGTACTATCCCATCCATTGTGACGGACCATATAGCTGTTTACCTTGGGTTAATAAAAGGAAGAGGTAATGTCGTGGAGGTGAGGGAAGGTAGTTTGGTCAAAGCACTTAAGCCTGCAGGTATGGATGTTACGGCGAACGGTGTTCACACGTCTCTTGCTACATCTATGTCTAACAAACCTAAGGGCATGGCTGATGGTGATTCCTTGATGGGCCTAGATAGCCTTAAACAGCTTACGGGTACTAGTGCGGCAGATGAACAGGCGAAGGCTGAAGAAGAATTTAAGAAAACCCTGTACGGCTCTGCTGATGGTAGCAGCAGTGATGAGGAGGGAACTTCAAAAGCTAAGAAATTACACATTAGAATTCGGGACAAACCAGTTGCATCCACCACTGTGGATGTAAATAAGATCAAAGAAGCCACGAAGCAGTTTAAGCTTGGTGATGGGTTGGGTCTACCAATAAGTAGGACCAAGTCATCAACCGGTGGATCTCAAGATCTTGACCTGCTTGTCCCTCAATCTGTTTCTGCAGGCACCGGAACTATGACAGGTCCCACGGTTTCTACCCCTGTGGATCCTTTTGGAAGTGACTCACTGGCCCAACCTGCATCTGTTTCACAACCTGGCCCAAACGTGACGGGTGGAGTTGTAACTGGGCCAATCCCGGAAGACTTTTTCCAGAATACAATATCATCCGTCCATGTCGCAGCATCATTGCCTCCTCCTGGGACTTACCTTTCAAGGATGGATAAGAATTTTCAAGGGGCTCAAAGCAACACTGTTGCGCCTAATCAGGTTGGTGCTCCTGCAGCTGATGTTGGTCTCCCTGGGGGTGGTGTTCCCCCTCAAGCCACTCAAGTACCAGTTTCTCTTGAGTCCATTGGGCTTCCGGGTGGTGGAGTTCCACCACGGCCTGTGGCTCAGCCCGCAGTCCTGCCAGGATCTCAGGTTCAGGCAGCTCAGGCGACAGTCTCCTCCCAACCTCTTGATCTTAGCTCACTTGAATCCCCAGGATCTTCTAGTACAGGAAAATCTCAACCACGTCCGGATTCTCCTCCAAAATCTGTGCGCCCTGGACAGGTGAATATTTGTTGTTTCTTCTCCCTTTTCTTCATTTGGCTTGTTGTAAGCTTATGAGCAATATGAACAGAAATGAAAGCATTGGTAGAAGTAGGGGTAGCATAGCACCCCAAGTCCCCAATTGAAGATAAGTTGCAAAAAAATAGGCCAATACGGGTTGGTCACATATGACAGAGGCCAGCAGATGCAATCATACAGAAAAGTTATTGTATTAGTGTTAGAAGAAATGCTAGTGGGAAGTGAAGACCTAAGTTGACATTGAATGCTGTGGTACAAAAAGCATTGATTTTATAAAACTCAGTTTATTGTATGGGCTTAGACAGCAAATTGGAGAAAACTACTAAAGCAGCCAACCATAATTGTTTTGAGACACAAGGTTTAGTTTGGTTTGGTTCAGTTGGAAAATATGATATTATAATTGTAAAAAGTTACAACATGGTGTTTTTAAATGTTTTGTTCTTATTTAAAATAGTTTTCTTATCTCTCAAATTAATAAAGTTGCTATTAAGTGCAAAAAATCAGATTCTAACACTGTAACTTGGAAGGACCTACAAATTTTAACAAACAAAACAAGTAAATTTGTCAAAGAAACCTGCTTTTAGTTAAAAAAAAAAACAGAAAAACCACCAAGACACTCCTCATCTAGCTATCATTGTTGGTTTCCATCTGAATTTCTGGTTACAGGAAATTAATAGCCTTAAATAGTATTGCACTTTGACAAGTAAAATAAAAATTTGGGGAAAAAGGGCTTTAGCAAAATTGTTGATTAACTCCATCATTTTATTTAGCCAAAGACGGGGAAATTCAAATCTTGACTTTTGTGTCAATAGCACCCCCTGAGAGTCTGGTGAGTTTTAATAAGCTCTACCCTAAATACTCCAATCCACATTAGGAATGCACAAAAGAAGCGCTGCTTTGCTTATACAAAAGTCTCATATGTCTTGTAGAGTTCCACATACTTTGGCAGAGTCAGTGCCACATGGCTCATCCAGCTACTCTCTTATTTGGACAAACAGACAGGCTGCCAGTTATTCTTTTTGTTTCCCAAACCTTCCCCTGGTTAATCTTGTTGTTGGTGGTTTCAGAAAAATACCATAAGTTCAGTAAATTTTGGAGGGGCAAAATTCTATGGTTTCAGGGAGAGTATAGCTGATGGATATAACAGATCAACTAAATATCTAACAGAAAATTTTTGTTTAGCCTGTTGTTGCTTTCACTCTTCGTATGCTTATACATAATGTCCTTTGCCTCCCCTTCTGTTTTGGGATATTCATGTTACAGGTTCCTCGAGGGGCTGCTGCTCCTTTTTGTTTCAAGACTGGACTTGCACACTTGGAGCAGAATCAACTCCCAGATGCATTGTCTTGTTTTGATGAAGCTTTTCTGGCGCTGGCCAAGGATCAATCTCGAGGAGCTGACATTAGAGCACAAGCAACAATCTGTGCTCAATATAAGATTGCAGTTACTCTCCTTCAGGTACTCTTCTTGTCCACGCTCCATGTCAAATACTCCCTCCGTCTCATATTGTTGAGCCTCTTTCCATTTTTGAGCGTCTTGAATAATTGTCTATAATTTTTAATTTATTAAGTTTTTTATATTCAATATGGATCTTGTTTGATAGATCTCAATTAGTTTTATTAAACAAAGTTAGAATGACAAAAAAACATCATAGATTATGAGATATAAACAATTCTTTGAGACGTTCAAAAAGGTAATGAGGCCCAATAATATGGGACGGAGGGAGTAATTTTAACTTGCTCCTGCTTCTTGGCACCAAGGATCTGAGAAAATACAGACTTGGATTTTTTGTGACTAGATTGGTCCACGCTCCATGTCAACTAATGTTAACTTGCTCCTACTTCTTGGCGCCAAGGATCTGAGAAAGTACAGCGGTTGACTTGATTTTTCGCAACTAGATTGGTCCCCATGAATGTTGTATTTTTAATTCATGTGCCACTTGGGCTAGTCCTCAGGATGTTGGACAAAATATGGGTCAGTGTCGTAGATGTTTATTACCTGATCGGGTTTTCTCTGATTCCTTCATAAGAATTATAAGTACTCCAGAGCTGACTGTGCCCAACCTTGGGAACGTAAGTGGAAATTATGGCTCTGGGCTTGACAAGTCGTTCAACCGGAGAATGATCGACTTCGGCTAATGTCAGAAGTTCAAGTTCCTGTCTCACGTCATGGGACAATTGCTGTCGCCATTCAACCAAACCCTACTAATCCTGACAAATCTTACACTTATATGTTTACTTGGGGGGAGTTAAGAGGTTTCAGTCTTGCATTCATTGATACCACATCCATGGATGGCTAGATACCCCGAGGTTCGCCAGCTCCAGACGTATCACAAACCCATTATATGGCAGGTTTTTGTTCCCAAGTTTGCTCAAGCATCATTCTTTCTAAATGTAATCGAATTCCACTATGCTTTTGCCTGGGTAAAGAAAAAAAAGCATGATCCAATCCATGCAATGCTAAGCAAATGAGTCTTCTGTTGAACTGTTGTGATATGAGTATTAATTTTGCATTCTGTGCTCCAATAGCCTATGGGTGTCGATGAAGTTTAGTTGGTTTAATTATCCGTTATATAGTTTGGGCAGCACTTTAGTGAAGTGTCCAGGGACGCAGCGTACTAGGCTTGACTCCTTTGTTTTTATTCATTCGTAACTTGTGTATTTAGCTTTCGTGGAATGTGCTACTAACCTTGAGTTGATGCTTTCGAAGTTATTGAAGGATGGAGGCAGAAGTTATGGAAGGGGGTGCCAAAAATTAACATATAAATTTCACTTGTTGATATTAATATTTGATTCTAGTTTTGCTTGCAACATATTTTGTTATTCAAGCATGAAATTTGAATTAAAACCACTCCTCTCTAAAACCACTACCCTAGTGGAAGAGGAATATGCATCGGCGATTTACTTCTCCAGTACAAGTTTTCTTTTTTGTGTTCAATGTTTCTGATACTTATGTTGGGTAATGCTAAAACAACTTGCTAAAACAACTTCCTTCAAACTGTTCACACATTTATTTAATCTTTTAGTCTCTCATATGGGGAGTGTAAATACTGAAAATAAAAATATTTTTTTGTTGTGCAAATTTTTTTTTCCCCTCGTACTATACCCAATATAGTGCACTATTGCTATTTAGATGTATATCTTATGATACAAAAAAAAATGGTTCTAGCAAGGTTGGGGCCTGGGGGTGACCCTAGAACCGCCACCCTAAAGGGTGCCTCCGTCCCTGAAGGTATTGTTGGTTTGTGATCACTTTCATATATTTATTATAACATGTACGTAAAATCGTGGCTAGTTTGTATTTATCTTATCCCCACCTGAACGACATGCATAACAAAATCAAGATTAACTCCACCTAATATTCTTAATCACATCAAACTTGCGATCTGCTAGGATTTTCCATTACAGTAGATTATTTGTCTGATCAACCAATCCACCCAAGTTTTGGTTTTATTTTTCATTCAGTTATTTTAATGTAAGGAAGCTTCACCCCAAGTTAAAAGTAACCTAATAAGTTCAGTCACCATTCTGCTCGTATTGGATGCTGTAGCTAAACAATACACATTGTGCCATTCTTGATATGATATGAAACTGGGAGAGATTCTACAATACTTGGTGTTGTTTATTTGTCCTGATTAAATCGTCAGATTCGACTATAAATCCAGATTCTACTATAAATCCAAAGGGACCACGTATCCCATGTTTGTTGGAACTTTTGCGGCTAGTATTAAATATCCTTTGGATATATAATAGCCCAAAAACACAGGACATAAAATACCTTGGAGGATGGTATCAATATATGCAATCTCCTCGCTATTAATCCGAAAGGATTACTTACTCAATTTAGTAGTACATCCCTTGAATATTAGTCCAGTGGGAAAAGGGGGTCGTAATGTATATCATGTTGAATATTAGAGTCTTGTGGCTTTAAAATGACTTTCCAAAAACCAACCAATAATAATCTTATGGGTCGCGTTCCATGTGGATTTTCCCCCAGGAAATTGGACGACTGCAAAGAGTCCAAGGGCCCAGTGCCATAAGTGCGAAAGATGAGATGGCAAGACTGTCACGCCACCTGGGCTCGTTGCCTCTTCTAGCAAAACACCGGATTAACTGCATCCGGACTGCCATTAAACGGAACATGGAGGTACAGAATTACGCTTATTCCAAACAGATGCTTGACCTCCTCCTATCTAAAGCTCCTGCAAGCAAGCAAGACGAGTTGAGAAGCCTGATTGACATTTGTGTGCAAAGGGGTTCGACCAACAAATCAATTGATCCATTAGAAGACCCATCCCAGTTCTGTGCTGCCACTCTTAGTCGTTTGTCAACTATTGGGTATGATGTTTGTGATAACTGTGGTGCCAAATTCTCAGCCCTTTCGGCTCCTGGATGCATTATCTGTGGTATGGGAAGCATTAAAAGATCAGATGCAATTGCAGGGCCTGTTCCTTCGCCCTTTGGCTGAGAGCTAATTCGTTCTTTAATCCCAATCAATTTGACGACTGTTTTCCCCTCGTGTAAAGCACTTGACACTAGAAATTAGGGAACTATTTCTCAACACGGTTATCACGATGTGAAGTGGCTAGGGTTTTTGAGTGTATTATTTCCTTGTGTTTATATGAGTGTTTTTGTTCTCTGATGCGCTCATGAGCGTGTAGCATTCCGAGGTTTTGTAATTCAATCCCCATATGTTTTTCCCTTGTACCCCTTTGTCATGAGGTGATGTTTATCATCATTAATGGGTTTACAGCTCCTTTGTTTCGACTATGTTGCTTTATTCCATCTGTTAGACTTTGTTTGTAGGTACTTACACAGATGCACACAAAATGCCCATATTAAATTGGTCGAGAAATAGCAAAATTTGTATGTTCTGCTGATGATACCGGAGTTATCAATACTAATCACGACATCTGTACCAGTGAGCCACGTGATTATCGGTGAAATCTTGTCATTAGTGAAGAGCAGATTTGAGTAAACTTCGGGACGAGTTCCCAGATTTCATACATTAAGGTTTCCAGAAGGTCCACATGAATTTGCTCCCCAAGTAGTTATATTAGATCTTGTCCCAAACTTGGATTAATTATCACATCTAAAGTTAGTGTATGGGCTTGATCGACCTTTTCCATATTTTCTCGATTGGTATCGAGTTGAATGCTCTAGCATGGTAGCATGATATGAGAGCTAGCTTTTTTTCAGTGTCTTTTGAGCTAGTAGTCTGTTGAACCAGCTGTTGATCTTGCAGACAACTTTGTGCCTAGATAGAAAAAGGGTTTCTCTCCTGAGATTTTGTCTTGGATACCTTGAATTTTCAAGAAATGACCAAAAAAATCGTGCTTATTTTGCTCGACAGCTCGTGATTGGCACGAGTGACCAATAATATTGTTACCCTTGTGTATGTTTTCTGTTTGGTTTTCTGCCTAAAACTGCAGTGTTTTTCGGATCAAAGACCAGAATCAATTTTTTTTCCACCCCGCCTGATATGCATTGGTCTGCTGAATGAGGCATATACGGTGGTTATAGGAATGCTGAAGCCACTTGCTCTGGACATAGAGCAGTGCCCATAGCCTGCTACTAGTTCCCTCCATTTTCCAATCTGTTTGTGAATTGCAGCAAGTCAGGCAATCTTGTTTTTATCTTTACTCGCTTTCTGAGATTCCACGCTTCTTAAGCCCTGTCGCGCCCCGATTTTTACCGTCCATGGCAGAAGTTAGAAAATTGAACTACGTTTTGAATTTTTGCGGCCCATCCCTGTGTGCCTGCAGTAATGGATTTACTTTTCATGTGGTCGCTTAATTCATTTGATAACTTATTTTCATTATCAATACTTCTTATAAAATACACACTTAATTCTAAAAATGCCTTGTTTTCAACGTATTTTTTCCCCCCAGCTCTCTTTATTTTTTCCAATATAACATTGAACGTATTCAAGCAAATTTGCTCGTTTTTGCTAAATGAAAATTTATTGAGAACCGGAGAAAATTAATCCGTTTAGTGGAACAAGCTTCGAGAAAATTTTTTCGCAAACTAAAAGCAGAATCTGGGTACTTCGGGAAATTGAACCGTTGATGGAACTTACTTCGAGGCACGTTATGATGTCGCTTTTCGAAAACAGTATTCGCCCCCACCGTTTGGTGTGCACCGGGTTGATAGCTTATCTGTTCTGAGGATACAACGAAGCCCGGTCTATAGATCCGCACAAACGAATGATAGACAAAATACCGAGCCTAAAAATGATCAAAAGAACCAAAGGGGGCTGCAAAGTAACGGTGTAACAGAACAAGAAAGCAACTTGAAGGAATTTTGGCAAAGTAATGGCGCTAACATTATGTGTAGAATGATTGTGATTTGGACTCTATTTATAGACCCAAACGCACCTTTTCGCATGGAGTTGCACCCTTTCATCAAGGGTTACGCCTATTGATCAAGGGTTGCACCCATTGATCAAATGGCCTTTGGTTTTGAGTCATAATCTTTCCAAACAGAGTCACAACAAATCGCGAAGCAATGCTTGATACCCAGACATTCTGTTCCCAAACAAGCCCATTGGGTATTGATACACAGTCTTAGGTATCTATACCCAGATATTTTGTTCACCATGAAACCAATAGGTATCGATTTTAGTGGTATCATTACCCAATTGTTGAATCGCCAAACGTGCTTCCACCTTTCAACCATTCAACCTTTTCCCAAATAGCCAATGTAGGACAAACCCAAAAACCCTTTTAGAAGCTTTCTCAAGGCGCACGAGATAATTTGATAAAACCCAAAATAAACATCAATTTTATTTTGATAATTTCCAACAATCCTCCACCATTTTCAAAATAAAGATGAAGCCTTGGTTCCTTTGAAAAGACTTTTGCATCAATGAAGGTGTCTCTTGACTTTAACCATCACCTAGTGAAACACATCAAAGTTAGTCGGAACACATTTTCATGCATGGATCTTACCTGACTCAGGTATTCAAAAAGTCGACACGTGGATTGGCTGTGTGTCTATATCTTGTTTCATGAGTGCTCTAAAGTTCTAACCCTTGAACCTATAGAAGGTGGCACCACTGTCACACTCAGGGGTGCACACGGTCTGGATTGGACCGGTGTGACGACCCTGATTTTTAGAGCCGTTAAAAATAAATGAACTACATAGTCTGTACAAATATCTTTCTTTTATACATGAAAACATAGACTTTTCTCATAAAATAAAATTACAACTTAAGCTCTTTTACAAAATCACTAAAAGAAAGCATTCGATCCCGTGACTAGCTCCCGATAGCCGACCCCATCGTACCTCTCACTTTCAAAACCATCACCAACTTGTTCTACACCTGGAAAAATATAAAATGGCCGGGTGGTATGTGCAATACGAGGACAATAAAAATAGCTTGAAAATAAGAATGTTCTCAATAATCGACGATAGCAAATCAATTGAATCATTGCGAAACGATACATCATTATTAGCCTCTTTCCTTGGCCCATCTCGGTAACACGCCAAGCACCACCGGGGTCAAACCGTGTGCCCCCTTTTGGGCCATATAACAGTACACTAGATTTCCCTCACGGAAATCAATCATATCTCCTTACTCATTCCACCCCGTGGACTTGCACGTGTACCAATCTGTTCCATGGCTCTCAGCCAAACATTTTATGTGTCACAGAACGATATGTGACAGTAACAGAACAAATAAACATAGATATCAAAGGAGTACAATATAAGAGAATCAAGGAAACACTCTTTGCAAAGAGATTTAACTAGGAATGTATTGCACACTACCCGGTACCTTAAAATCGAGGTCCTTGATCCACTGACTGAATTTTCTCCCTTTTTCTTTCCTTTCTTTCTTCTTTTCCCCATTTTCTTCCCTTTAACTGGTGGTGAATGTGTATTCATGTGCGCTACGGAAATAAAATGGGAAGGACTTACCCGTAGTCTTTTGTTTTCCTTTTCTTTTGTATTTTTTTTTCCTTTTTATCTTTTACTTACGGTGCTCTCTGTGTGTGTGTTGTGAATGGAGGAAAAGAACCCAATTTATACTAATAACAACACTCTTCTAAATGTCTCTAGAATGGTCTACCTTTAATGCTAGTTAATCCCGTGTGATTCCATCTAATTAATGAGTATCCAAATAGTTAAGCAAGGTCAAGTTTCATATCTAATATAATCGAATAAAATCTTTGGTATATTAATATCATGTTATCCATCCTATAATATCGCGCCAACTCACCCCCCTTCCGGATAGCCCTTGCTTGGGCACTAAGGTTTCTTCCTAGCATCACCACATGTCCCGCTCTGCTCCGCGATGCTGATTTCAATACCGAACTAGCTTATGAAAAATACTCAAATATATATTATATTTGTCAAAATACTACCATAATCATTTTTATTTAATAAAAATAGAATAATTTTATATGCTAAACGAAATATTGGGATTTGCTAAAATACGGGTTGTTACAATCGGTTCTCTAGAAATCCAGTAACCGGACCATTTCGACCGGTTCCAGAAAATTAAGAACCAAAACCTAACCAATACACATGTAGAACCTGTCTAGATCCAAACCACAAGATTGAACCGGTTTTGGTTTGGTTTCGGTTCTACCCGATTAAGGAACACTTTACCACAACACATGAATTCAAAAGATTATTTAGAATTTAGAGCACTAAAACAATTTATAAAATAAATAGCTTTAAGGTTGGAAGAATCAAGAGAGAATCAAGAGATATTGTAAAGAAATATGAAAGGAAGAAAAAATTAGGAAGCAGATCAAGATTAGAGAGTAAGAGAATCGGGTTTTCCTTTGAGTAGCAATCGTGAAATTAAGGTGGACTAAAAAAGAAATAAAATTGGTAATTTGGTGTTAGTAGATTATAGTAATATATATATATTAAAAATTTCTTAACAAAATTGATTTTTATTCTAAATAGACATAAAAGAATACCTTACTAGAAAAAAAAATACATAATTTTGTATATGTATAAATATATTTTAATATATATATATATATATATATATATATATATATATATATATATATAATATTAATTAATGTTATATGGTCCGGTTCGGTAACTGTGGTTCTGAAATTGAGAACCAGTAACCAAACCATAATTGCCGGTTCTTAGTTTTTTAGAACCATAACCAAACCTATGAACCGTAGAACCTAACTAAATCGACTGATTCGGTCTGGATCGGATCGGTTTGGCGGTTATATCGGTTTTCTTGTGCACCCCTAGTCACACTCATATAGGTAGACTTTTAAGATGCCCCTGTAACTATAGCATCCACCTAACTAAATCGTTACAAGCCTATTAAGAGTTAAGTAGCTCACCTCCTCCTTTTACATTACATGAACCCAACACTTTTCCATGGGATGGATATAACCAGAAAGTGCTTGTCATCACGACTTATGGTGTAGTTTGCTCATTGAACTCAAGGACTTGAAGTTAAACAAGTGTTGGGTCGAGTTTCCACCAGGAGTGATTATATTTTAATGGGCTTAAGTCTCATCCTATGTGATGTTTTTCACACCAAATCTCTTGCAAGACCATTTGTCAAAGAATTTGTCAGGTTTTGACCTGACTTGACATAATCGATGATCACCCCATCAGTTATCAAATTCCTCACATAGCTGTGTCGAAGTCCTATGTGCTCGGACTTTCCATTATATACATGGTTGTAAGCCCGTGATAGCATCGGCTAACTATCACAATGCAAAGATATCGGTGACATTGGTTTTAGCGACATGGGTATCTCCCACAACATACTTCTTAGCCACTCTACCTTTTTGCTACCCAATGCAAGTGCCACAAACTTGGTTGCCATATTGGATTGGCCGTGTATCTATATCCTGTTTCAAGATGTAGGCAGCAGTAAGTATGGCTTCGTCCCACAAACCAGTACCTAATCCTAAATTGCTAACAATAACATTAACCATCTCAGTTAAAGTCTGATTTTTTCGTTCAACCACTCTATTTTGTTATGGAGTATAAGGTACTGTTTTCTCATGAATTATCCCAACTGACTCATACTCCCTCCGTCCCTTTTTAAGTGATCCATATAGGAATACGTGCAATTTTAAACCCCTAAAGAACGTATTTCTCTATATACTAACTTTTTAATTTGGTGCCCAAAAAAAAAATAATTAAAGTGCTCATTGAGCACTTTAAATGTCCGCAAAAATACAGGTTTCCCAAGTGGATCACTTAAAAAGGGACGGAGGGAGTAGTAATCAGGAAAATGGTATTCACCACCCCTATTTGACGTTAAACGCTTTATTGTTGTTCCACATTGATTTTCAACTTCAGTTTTGAAAGTGATAAATTTTTTGAGAACTTCACCTTTTAATTGCAATAAGTAAACATAACAATACTTGGAATAATCATCTATGAAAGTTGCAAAGTATTTATTGCCTACTCTAGTGGAGGTGAAATGCATATCACACACATCACTATGAACAAGTTCTAACAAAGTTGTTCTAACAATTTTAGGAAATGAAACTCTTGTTATTTTAGTGAGTGAACATACATTGCACTTTACAACCATATCAATATCATATTTAGGAATTAAATCTAATTTAACCACCATATTTATCTTCCTAGTATTAACATGCCCCAAACGATTATGCCACAAAGTAAGTGAGTCAAGCAAGTAAGCAGAAACTATAACTGTATTATAAATGTTAAGTTTGAACATGCCCTCATACACATAGCCTTTCCCAACAAATATGCCATTCTTAGACAGAACAAATTTGTCTGCCTCAGACACTAACTTAAAGCCATGCTTGTTAAATAGACTTCCAGAGACAAGGTTTTTCCTAACTTCTGGTACTGTTTACATATAAAAATAACACATTCAGTAATTAACTGACAAGTAATCAGAAATTCCAAACATTGGAAACATGTCATTAATGAAAAGCACTGGATTTGTTAGGAACATGTGTGAAAGATGAGTCCCACATCAGATAAATAGAAAAAGAGTTAGACCTTAATATACAATTGGATGGCTCACCACTTACAAGGCTTAGCCTTTTAAGTGGATATGGGTTATTGAATGTATATTGGGCCCAACAAATGTGGTGGACTCCATGGATACTCCCCAACAGATTGGGCCTACGCGCACACGGGAAGAACCTCAAGCGGATCAGACTCCAAACAGAATTAATAGTTTATAAGAAGATCAATACGATGTCGTATTGTTCTCTAGTTTAAAAGGCAGTTATTGGCAGTTATAGCCAGGAAATAAATGGAGAAGTGGACTTCGAAGCCACACTTCAAACTGCTAGAAGGCATGAACTTCATGTTATTACACGTGTAAAACTGGGCAGTTGATAGTTGAAACAATTACGCATGAAATAGATCGTGCAAGGAAGTTATCTTTTGAAATTTATCATGTGCAAAATGTGATTTGAAGGATCCTTCTTCTTTTTGGACTTGTAGTCCTTTTTGAAGTGCCCCGGTTGACCACTACGCCAACACTCAACTGTTGGCTTTTTCTCTTTCGGGTCATCGCCCCGGTCATTACCTTGCCAGTTTTTCTGTTTATTAAGTTTAACTTTATTGGAACCTTTTCCTTCTTCCATAACATGAATTTATACTAACCCCAAATTCTTCCTCCTCTTGACGCTTTAACTCTTCCTCCGCGCAAAGATGAACAACCAATTATTCCAACGTAAGATCCTTAGTTTTGTGTTTAAGACTTTTCATATAGTCTTTCCAGGAAAGTGGAAGTTTATCAATCATAGACTAAACTATGATCAATTCATCCATGTTCATATTTTTAATCTTAAACTGATTCAATATATGCTGAATTTCAAGCAACAGATCAACCACAGACTTGTTATCTACCAATTTATAGCGTATAAATTGTCTGACCAGAAACTTTTTGCTTTTTGCATCCTTAGTCAGATAGCGGCCCTCCAACGAATCCCACATCTCCTTTGCCATCTCCGTATTTGAATACACATCGACAAAGCGTCCAAAAGTGCATTCAGAATATGCCCCTTGCATATGTAGTCATCGTTGTCGAATTTCATCCTCACCTGAGTCTCCTCCAAAGTCTCGTCTTCTCTCCTTTGGATACGATGTAGTGAGAACATACACAACATTCAATGTCGTGAGCATGAATTGCATCTCCTTTTGCCAACGCCTGAAATTTTCACCGTCAAACTCGTCCAATTTTATGAAAATCATGTGTCAACCGTTGCAAAGACCTTGATGTTGACACCATCTGGAATACTGTTTTCAATTGTTGGTGCAGAATCTGGGTACTTCGAAGAATTGAACGCCTTGATGGAACTTGCTTTAAGGCACGTTATGATGTCGCTTTTCGAAAACACTATTCACCCCCACTGTTTGGTGTTATCTGGTTGTTAGCGAATCTGTTCTGAGGATACAAAGAAGCCAGGTCTATAGACCTTCTGCTTGCGTCCACACAAACAAATGACAGATAGAATACCGAGCATAAAAATGATCAAAAGAACTAATGGGCTATTGACACCGGTTCTGCAAAGTAACGGTGTAACAGAACAAGAAAGCAACTTGAAGGAATTTTGGCAGAGTAATGGCCTTAACATTATGTGTAGAATGATTGTGATTTGGTTTCTATTTATAGACTCAAATGCACATTTTCGCATAGGGTTGCACCCTCTCATCAAGGGTTACACCTATTGATCAAGGGCTGCACCCATTGATCAAATGGCCTTTGGTTTTGGGTCATAACATTTCCAAACAGTCACAACCAATCGTGAAAAAATGCTTGACTTGCCTCTAAAATTCGCAAGCTAATGCACTGGTATCTATACCGGTGGGGTATATCTATACCCAGACATTCTGTATCCAAACAGACCCACTGAATATTGATACCCAATTTTGGGGTATCTATACCAGACGTTTTGTTCACCATGAAACCAATAGATATCCATAGCAAGTTTTAATGGTATCAATACCCAATTGCTGACTAACCAAACGTGCTCCCATCTTTAAACCATTCAGCCTTTCCCCAAATAGCCAATGTGGGACAAACCCAAAAACCCTTTTAGAAGCTTCCTCAAGTCACATGGGATAGTTTGATTAAACCCAAACTAAAAATCTATTTTATTTTGATAATTTCCAACATGCACACCTACGGACCTTTTAAAGCAGTTATGGGAACACAAGGTTGGCGTACATCCAGGCCATGCACCGAAGGATATCAAATTCACACAACAAAATGGCCCAGCTTTGGTACCCACTGATGGAACGCCGCTGTCACACAGTTTCTTTTTTTTTTTAATTTATTTATTCCATATTATCTCCAACAAATCCTCGAGGAAAAATTCGAATTCACACGGACCTTGCTACATGTACCGACCGAAATGCACAAAAAACATACAGAGCATGCTTGGGGATCCACTTTTGGGTCCCACACGAGTGATCCAAACTGTTCATTATTCTTATATAACATTTTTCTGAAGGGCCCCATGCTTGAACCGAAGTCCCACCGTTTCAATCAAAGCTCAGAAAAATGTTCTAAGAATAATGAACGGTTCGGATCACTCGTGTGGGATCCAAAAGTGGGTCCCCGAGCATGCTCGGTACGTTTTATGGACATATGGGTCGGTACCCATAGGTTTTTCGAATTCACACTAATGACCGACGAAGGTAAAACCTACACAATGCACATCCAAAAGCCCCCACTCGGGCATCTTTTTCGTTCTGCAAAGTTCAATTCTGCACGTTTCATCACCAGCCTCAAGTCCTGTTTGTTCCACCCACCGAACTAATTTCCAAGGATAGTTTCCAATCACAAGAACAAAAAAAGAAGGCTCAAATAAATAACTGGAACAAATTCAAAAGAACTAAATGAAAAGGTCCCATTATCATGTACCCTTCTGTAAAACCAATCTGAATAAACCAATAACCAAGACCCAAGACCCAAGACCCAAGACCCAAAACCCACTTGAAGGGATTACACCCCCACAGTTTCTTTGGAAGGACTAGATTACATATGTACTTAACGCTATAGTACCTTGACTAACGTTCTGCAGAGGAAACTGTACGTCGTTTATTGATGTATCAGGTACCTGAAGCTGAAATTGTATGGCATTACATGAACTAACTGTGAAAGAGGCTCTCGTCCCTTTCCCTCGAGGCATCTAACTGTTTCTTTCCTGAGTTCATCTGGGAGCTGCAAGCAAACCCAATCCAGCAGCGCGTCCAAGTCCTTTCCAAAGTCGAGAAGATACCAATCTAACAGCTTGGGAATTATTAGCTTGTCCGTTGTCGAAATGCCTACTGCCGCCTGTAAATAGTCTTTCTTTGCCACTTCCAACTCTTTCTCAACTTGAGATGCAGTGTATACCCTCACCTTCATTTGCAGAAAATTACCACAATTTCACCAATGAGATTACCAAGCCGAACTGAACAAAGCCTTAAGTCCCCAAAACTAAATCCTTTTGAACTGCCACCTCTAATACTTCCTCCGTCCCAAATTCCTTATTCACTTGCACTATTCACGACACCTCAAAAAATTGTTTATATTTTGAAACATATAATGTTATATTAATTCAATATGGATCTCGTTTGATAGTCTCTCAATGAGTTCTATTAAACAAATTTTTCAAAATTGTAAAAAACGTTATAGATTGAAAGACACTCCATAAGCAATTGAAAAATGGCACGCATGCACGTAAAGGGACAAGAAATTTGGGACGGAGGGAGTATCAGTTTTGGTCTATCCCTCCTGTTAGTGTCACCCTCAACCGTAATCTTATTAGTTATTACCCCTCTTAACTACCGAATCGATTTACCTGTGATAGACACGTCCAAACCACCTTAATGTAATTTCTCTCATCTTATTTTTTTAATGGCGCTACCCCTAGCATTCCGAGAATGCTCTCATTCTAATTCTGCCTAACAAATTAAATAATTATTTCTTGTTTGTTTCAAAAGAAATGGGAATCAAAATAATTAGGGAACTGACAAATAAAGAAGTGGGCAGAAAATAGGAGGAATTAGGAAGGAAAATGAGGGAAAAAATCCCTATTTAGTTATGTTGCAATGCTGTTTTTTCTTTCCCTTTCAATTTAGGAACCAAACAAGTGAAATTTATTTGTTTTCTCTACTTTCTTCTTTCTTTCCTCAAGTACCAAACTCAGCGTAAAATGTTTTAAGGAACTTACAGCTGGGGAGGACCAACTTCCACACGAAAGTGCAAAGGTAACCAAGGGTTCAGACCACTCCAATCCGCACATGCTGCGCGCTTTCTTGTCATCATTTCTTGCCACTTTTGGACAAGTCTATTGAAAAAGAGAAAAGGCTAAAAAGTTGTCAGCAAATTAAAACTTGACTCAAAAATATTTTAATGCTTAAGTCTTCATTTACTATTCGCTTCTGCATAAGAAGAAACAATTAACTACAAGAAAATCTGAGATGAATGCACTTACATATTTCAAGTGGTAAGGCAGCCTCAAGATAAAATGCTCAATTGTGATTGCATTCAACAAGTGTCCCCCCACTGTTATTGTAGCCTGAGGGACAGCATAGTTGAAGAACAGTCAATTGTTGGAACTAGAAAATGGTACGGTTAATGGTATTAGCTGAAAGAAAAGGAACTTGTACTTTAGATCTTTTACGGTACATACACTAAATTTTCGGGAATGTTAATGTTTATCTTCTCTGGTAATAATGATACATCTTAAAATTTTTTGTAAGAATTGTAGGAAGAATGCACAGTAGTCAGTCACATCCACAAGATAGTTACGCCACCTAATGCGTTTTGCCCACTATGCGAAACTAAGACCGGGTTTGAATGAGTTCTTGATAGGCCGCATGAAACTGAAGTTCCAGCTGATAAATATTGCTTGATTAGCAACAAATGGTGAAAGTTCACGTGATTATAAAATATAGGGAAAAAGAAAGATCAGCAGAGCACTACTATTTTGTTGTAAAATGACAAGGAGATCTCACCTTTTGCATCAGTCTGACAACCATTTCAGGAGTTTCAGGTATCCCCTGCTCTAGAAATGCCTGAAACATTGGTGAAATACCCATGTTTATCTTGCAACAGTTTTGCGAATCAGTTAAAGGTTAATAATAGCTTTCCTAAGACAAAAAATGACAAAATATTCATGAAGAAAATCCATCAATATCTGCGGTCAACTTTCAGTCACTTCAAAACTCTTGGAACCATTTGCAGTAGGGAGACCTCTTACATTCATCATGCATGAATTGTATGAGTTTATCCAAAATGCAAGCTTCTGCTGATGAGTAAGACCCTCCAACTTGACAGAGGCTAGTTTTCCGAGGAGAATCCTGAAAGTTTACCATTGAGTTAGACAAAGGATATGGATAGGCTGACTTTACGAATCACAAAGAAAGAAAATACAACCATGAACTTACTTTAGCCTATGGACCAAAAATGAAGCATTTGCTTTCCTGTTCAGATCAATTGTCCTGGCTTCAATTGAAAAGAGATGCTTATAAGGACCAACTTCTCTCTTCCGGAATTCTGAACAGAAGGAATATGGATCCCGAAAGTCTGTTTCTTGATTGTTATCGTGAGAGAGAAATACTAAAGAACGAATGGACTTTGAATCAAAACTCTTGTTCTTCAAAGTGCTGAGCCTCAGAAATATGCTAGACAAGCACTTCAAAACATCCTCCGAAATTTTGTTTGGAGTGCTGTCAACTTCTAACACTCCACCATCACATGAACGGAAAGAGCTCTCTTGTGCTCGTTCTCTGTCTACTAGTCTGGAATCCACCTGTGGAACATTGAGATTATTTCATAACCAACGAAAAAAAAATAACAAAAATCACTCTTTCTTATTCCCTTAACTTAATAGTTCAAATTTTTGTTTTCAATTAGTTCTCTGTGATTTGTCAGGACAAAAAGTAGTTCTCTGTGATTTGTCAGGACAAAAAGGGCCGGCAATGTACTGACCTAGCTGTACCATGGGAACTAAGAAAAGGCCCGTTTCAACAAGATCAAATAATAAGCCTTGTTTTTTTTTTTTTTTTGTTCATTATATAGACTCTTCTAAAACTGCAATTTAGTTTATACCTGTAACTTCGGAGATTCTAAAACTGCAATTTAGTGTATACCTGTAACTTCGGAGAATCAGCACATTTTTCTAGTGATTCAGCCTTGATTGGAGGTCTCTTCACACTATGAGTTCTCTTTTCTGGAGGTTGCTTATCATTCTTGTCCTTCGCAGAATTAGGACATGATCGATTCTCTTTCCCCCGGCTATCTTCCAAAGAGGAATTGGGTTTCTCCAAAGCTTGTTCACCACGGGTTGGCCTATCGTTGAAACTATGGCTGATTTTTTCAGAGACAAGTTTAGAAGACAATAATTTTCTACTTGAAGCACTCCTGGATAGCGAACGGAAAGTCCGTGTTCCATACAATCCTGAATTTGCTTCATTTTGGGAGAAACATGATGACTCCTCTCGTTTAGAACTTCTTCCCGATAACTCATTACAAAAACCAACTGAATTCTCTGCATTCCTTCTGTAACCTGTGTGAACGGCTTCCTGATATAGACGTTGTCTAAAATTGACAACTTGCTCTTCCAGCCGAACAACCTCCTCTTCTAAAACAGCTACCTCAGCAAGAAGCTCCAGCGTCTGCATTAACCACATCAACATGAAAACGAATGAAGTCCAAATACGTAGGCTCCCATAAAAGCATACCCAAATGACATTTTCCGATTTAAACAATAGATCGCATGGTAGGTCACAAATTGGGGAGAATTTGGAGTAGTTTGATCAAGTAAAGGAAACCCAATGGAATGCACAACTGCATTCATTGATAAAACTAAAAGCTATCTCTGTAGGATGGGCCTTGGGTAGCTCCTTCTTAACTGATACTCAAATCTTACTCAAGTTGCCATATTCCAATCTAGAGATGGACAAATGAATATATAGTCATTAGTCCTGAACTAAAAATCTAGATTAGGATAGGTTGATTAAAATGTCAATTCATATGGGTCCCGCTTTCTTTTCACTCATTTGCAATTCCATTTCATTGGTCCTTTGGGCAGTTCCAAAACTAAGTTGAATCTGTAGCGGATTCGACCCAACACACAAAATTCGCTAGAAGAATTAGATCAACCAATAACACCAATAACCGACACAGAGAATTTTACGTGGTTTCCCAGTTGTGCAACAAGGTACATTCACGACTCACACCAGTTTCCACTGCATATAGAATGAAGAAAGTCTACAAATTACATCGGTTGTTGGCAGTCGCACAAACCCACCACAATCATTTTTGTTATTTTGATGAACTAGTTGAATTACTATTTTGTTCCTAGAAAAATCCAAGAATAAGTGACATATCTAAGTGAGTGCTTTTTTTATTATTGTATACAATACTTACATATTGAGGGAGATAAGGAGGAAGGCGAGGTAGAGCTCCCAAAGGTCTATTGAAAGCCCTCTCCAATGCTCTATGAACATTCTCTTCGTGTCTTAGTTTCTTCTTCAGCTTATCCACCTGCCAATTTGTAATGAAATTTAACAAGTCAACAGGATACAGAATTTAATATAACAGTACAAATACTAAAATCTAACATCATTTTGCTGAGAGAAACATAGAATACATCTTCAAGTAAAGCCAATTTCGTTTCTCTGTTCGATTTACGCCGATTCGCCGTGCCTCTCTGGGTACCCGGCGATCTTATTCCCTTCACTTCCATCTTCTTCTCCTATAAAAACCCAAATGCAAATTTCTGAAATAAAATACAAATAAATAAAAGGTGGGGTATGGAAATTATTCTTTTCTTGTGAAGAACAAAGAACCCAGTGTTCTACTTTTTGTTGGAATGATGGAGTGTTTTCGCAAGTGCCCCACAACCACACGGAATAATCAAAAGTAAAAAAATGAAAAAGGCAAAAAGAAAAGAACAGATAAACATGCAGAGTGAATGACAAACTAAATCAAACGGAAATGGCTATCGGTAACTAAATTGTTTGACATTTTTTTCGAAAATGTAGAATATTCGACATTAAAGCTTGTAAAATGAACTTACTTTTGGAAGATTTGATGGAGCTTTCATGGATTGAAGAGTAGAACGGACTCGTCTTGTATTCATTTTTTACTTCTCTGGAAGATAACCCAGGCGAAAAAGCAGACTTTTTAGTTAACCCGAGAGAGAGAGAGAGAGAGAGAGAGATAGAGAGGAGCGGGAAAGTTGAAAGCGAAGTTGGGGGCAGAGAAATGCAGTTTGGTTAGGAGCGAAGATAGGGCGGGTAAATTAATCTAGAAAGGCGTGAGAGAGCAGAGGTAAACGACAAGGTTTCGAGCTTCAATTGCGTGAGTTTGCTCCCCGTATAATTAATTAAAGTTTAATTCGGGGACGTCCGATAAAATTGGAACGATGCAAATTTTTTGAGTCAAATTGTAACTTTTTTATGAATCTCATGGTCTTGGAGTGGATGTCCTATTTCTGACCGGACTAGAAATTGAAGTAAATTAATCGAAGTGTACGTAAGTTGGGTCGGAAATTTCTGACGGTTGGGAATTAAGAAAAAAATAATGTTACCAAAGGCAAGTGTGGCAGATGGAGGAGGGGAAAGCATGGGCAGTTTAATTTATGAGAACTAATAACTACTCCTTCTCCTACTACTTATAAAATGTGAGAAGAGAAAAAGAGATTCTCTATCTAACAACAAAAATACTCCTAACAGACTGTAATCATGTGAAGACTCTCAACTGAATTCACACAGCAAAGTGGAGTAAGCAATATTAGTAGTATATCTCAATGAAAGAAAAGCAATCTGATACTAAAAAAGAACTAATTAAAGCAAATCAGGGCACCAAATTAGTTCTCCGTTTGATTTTAGCAACAAGGTTGCTAAAATCAAATGGAAAACTATTCGACGTACCCTCTTATTCTAGGAGAATCATTGTCATCTGGTACGCTATGAAAAAAAAAACTAGATTTATCGAGCAGTAGACCGTCAGATGACAAGCGGAAGAAGCCTAATTTGACCTTTAAAGAGCCCAATTTCTAAGGCACAGTACAACTTAGTATTTTGAGATTTTCACAACAGATTTCATGGGGATGGTTGTCATCTCCTGTCTCTCTGTTATTTTTTCCCAATACGCGACTATGGTCTATGGCCTTTCTAAGTCTTTTGGCTACGCATTTAAATGTGTTAATTGAAAGGGAGACAACGTGGTTTTGGAAAACACAGGGGAAGATATGTGATTTTGAAAGAGTAGAGGGGGGTATGATTGTAACTTACCATAAAAAATTCGAGGACCGTGCAAGGGAGAACAAAGAGAATAAGAGATAATGTGAAGAAAATAGAGGTTGGAGAGACGCAGACAAAATACAGAATTCACTTACTGTCTTATTCCTAATACACTCTCTCAGTCTCTTATGTCTATGCCATTTTCCTTTAAATATTCACAGAGAGAGACAGAGAAAGAGCCTATGGTTTGCTTGCACATTCTTGTGACAAATCGGTTGTAATTATGATCAAGTGTGCGCTCCTCTTATTTTAATACTACTACTATTTTTCACAAAGTAAATTCTAACCTTACAAAACCAATTTTTCAAAAGAGAAACAGTGATGACCTTTTCATAATTAACAGCTTGCTTTTCAGGGGTGCTTTAATTAGATGTGAGATGCGTCAAATTCGGAAGCGGGGAGCCTGCAGTGCCCCAAAGCTCTATAGAGTTGTAATCCCCCAATCCGACTGTTCACCTCCTCAATCGATGGTTTAGAGATGTATTCTTATTGCTAGGAATATACTATTACCGATAAGAGTTAACAAACATATCTGAACTGTTGATTGCACAGATGAGCGGTCAAATCAGAGACTACATCCCTGGTAGTGCTTTGGGGCACTACAGGGTCCCCTGATCTGTCAAATTCAGCCATACGACTATTATAAATGCTATTGGCACTAACTAGTACACAAAATAGTAATTTAATATGCACGTGACACTATTTTAGTGGATGAATCTATCCATGTATTTAATAACGCATTAATGTGGTAGTGTCATGTGCACATTTAGTGTAGTAATTTGTATACTAGTTATTTGTTTTTAGCATTACTCATAATAATTTCAAAAAGATTTATATAACACTTGTTTGTTTCAGATTATATAACACTGAGTGGGGTGCATAATTGGGTGTTATTTTGATGATCTGAAGCATTTAAATCTTATATCGGTAAATCCTAGATTATATAACACTTGTTTTGTTTCAGAATTTTAGTGCTGAATTTTAGATCAAGAATTAATTGAAAATGCTCCGACCAAGCATTTACTAATATTCAATTGATTTGGTTTTTTTGCATGAAAGTTGAAAAAATTCAAGATCTACAAGTGAACATATCACATTATCGAAGTCGAGTTCGGTGTGATCTCTAGAATAAGTAATATTCACCCACTCTCCAGCGGATGAACAAAATTGCAGTCCTCTCTTTCTTGTGTACGTACATCAATGCTTATACCATCTTTGAAAAAAATGTATATTTATCTTGAAAATAGAAGGGAACTTGAAGGAAATTTCCTAGTACTTATTATTACTCCGGCCAGGTCACTTATCGGCCTTTCTAATTTTCTAATGTCACGTTTACCGAAAATTATTAGTATAAAACATTTGTTTTTTTCATAGCAACTTTTTGCTTATAATAGCAAGTGTTGTTTTTTTTTTTTTAATAACTGAATATCTGGAGTAACTTGTGCGTACCTCGATTAAGAAAGAGGAGGGCCCACTGTCTAGATTCATTTGAATAAAAAAGACAAGACCCACTAACTCGTCAAGCACTTCCCTAAGCCGAATCGCCAAAATTTTCAAGATTTTCTTTTCGAGTTCCGGAGCCCTAGAGGTAATGACCGGGCATAACTCTCAAAGGCCTCAAGCGTTTGCTAGCAAGGAGAATCGAACCTGAAACCTTAAGTGAGAGCAAACCCTTAAGTCCCAAAGTAAGATCTGGTCCCCTGTAATTGTTTTTTTTTTTTTTGGATAAACTGCTATAATTCGGTATAGACTTGTCAATCGACCGGATTGGATCCAAATCTGATCCGATCAAAAAAATCCGGATCGATTATCGGATCCGCATCTAATTCGACTCATTGACAAGCCTAATTGGGTAAATATAATATTGAACTAACCACAGTGATCAAAGCATTGGATCTCAATAATATTATCATAATAGAAGGTCGATCAGTTCAAGATTTTTATGGTGAGTGAATAAATAAAGTTTTTGGACTCTACAAAAGGATATGGTTTTCTTATTTCTGGGAAGTGATAAGTTAATTTGGTCAATCTCAATTCTCCAGTAAGATCCAAATGCATCATCTAGATCTATCAGAGAATCCGAAGTTTTGCTCCAATTAGTGATTCATTAGAGCAACTCTCTATGGAAGTAAAAAAAAAATTCATACGATTCATATACTATGGTGACTCGTGTGACAAGTTAAAAAGTTATATGCCAGGTCCGGCTTGCGCTAAACAGGCTACATCGATCTCGGCTTGGTATGACAAAATTTATGTATTTTCATACTAAAAAAAAAAGATTATAAAAAGCAGATTATCGTCAACGGTTTAGAATGTTATATGCATTAAAAGCTCAAATCCGTAAGTTGTGAGGCATCAAACCGGAGGCATATAGATAATTTGTATAGCAATATCTGAAAATCAAATAATCTAGTCAAAAACTAAAGTTTATTTTACACTGTCGTGAAATTTTATCAGTAATCACACATTTGTGCTGGAATTACCAACAATAAAACAAAAAAATATATATATCATACGTGATACGTTAATGTACAACAAAAGCTACATGCCATATTAAGTCCATTTTTGCATGAAAATTCTCCTCGTAAGTCGGTTCTCCTCGGTCCAAAATTCTAACTCTGCTACTGTTGTTGAACGGTATAGTCTGAGACTCAATTTCACTCTGGTTATCCTGTTCCATTCTTTTCCTTAACGATAGAGTGGAACAGAGAGGGACCCTTGGCCATCAACCTCAGCTGTCAACACCCCAATCTGGCATTCGGCTGTCACCTACGCTCTGTCGAAAGCCTTGAAGGCTCTTTTCTTGTTTTCTCTGTTAATGCTCTACATGGAGTGTGTTTGTGTGTGGCTAAGATATGACGAATGTTGTATTATGGATTAGGCCCTTTTCTTTTCCTTTTGGTTCCTTTTTCTGAATCTCGGGTGGTATTTTCGCCGATGTAACCTTGATCCGTTTATTCTTTGTCCTCCTTTTCAAAAATTAATAAATTTCTTTTGCTAATCGGGAAAAAAAAAGGGAGATGACAAAGAGAGGCACGAGTGAAACCAGAGTGAGAGAGAGAAACAAACGGAAAGTGTAACACCATATTTCGGACGATATAATTTCTCTTTCGAGCGGATATTCTAGTCAAACCACGGACGTTTAGTTCTTGTGTTGTGTGTAATCCCCAAATCCTAACATTAGCGATGTTGGACTTTACATCTGTACATATCACAACAGAAACGAAGAACCAATCTATTGGTATCGACCGGAGGTACCGACCACATACCGACCGGCGTCGGAGACCTACTTGTGGGTCCCAAACAATCAATCCGAACCATTCATCCATCTCAAAATCAAATTCTGAGTGGACCCAAATGAGAATCGATGCAATCGGACGGCCAAATGAGCTCGATCCACTTGTTTTTGAACAAATTGGGTTGATTTTGGATTGAGCTCATCTGGCTATCCGATTGCATCGATTCTCACGTAGGCCCACTCATAATTTGATTTTGAGATAAATGAACAGTTCGGATTAATCGTTTGAGACCTACAAGTGAGTCTTTGGCACTATTTGTACATGGTCTGTACAATGAAGATCGGTACCTCTTATATTTCCGAATAACAGAAGGGCTAACAATGACATTAAAATAGGCCAGGGAGAAATGACAGTGATATTTTAATGCAAACCAACCACCAGTACCAGTCCGTGGTTGAAGTGGGGGTAACGGAACCATCATTTTGTCAGCCTGTACTCCTAAACAACTCCACAATCAGAGCGTTTATTTTGCCATCCCAAATTCTTGTTCTTGTTAGAGTCCGAGACAATGTACCTGATTCCGGAATCATTGTCCATTTGTCCTGTCCCTTGTCCACCAAATCTGACAAATAGGTCACCTAGAATTTAATTTTTTGTCTGCTCATTTTCCTACTCTTTGTGACAGCAAAACGCCCAAATCTCTTCACATATCTGCTAAACATGGCAACTCTAGAGTTGGTTGAGCAGGATCCGGTCGGACAGTGCTACCCGTACAGGAAAAAGTCCACAGAAAATGCACAAAGTGCGTTCGGGGACTCACTTTTGAGTCCCACACGAATGATCCGAACCGTTCATTATTCTTAGAACATTTTTCCGAAGGCCCCACAAAATTTCAGCTCAATCAGATGGTTAGAAGTGGTTCAACCAAAGCCCCACCGTTTCAATCAAAAAAAATTTGTGGGGCCCTTCGGAAAAATGTTCTAAGAATAATGAACGGTTCGGATCACTCGTGTGAGACCTAAAAGTGAGTCTCCAAACATGCTCTGTGCATTTTCTGTGGGCTTTTTTTCTGTACCTGTAGGTTTATCCGGGTCGGGGGACTGATCGTAATTAGAATTTCGAGTCAGCAAGTTCGACTCTCACTATGACCAAAAAAAACTCATGAGATGGCTGACAATTTGTCTAGTCTTTAATTTAGAAATTGAAATAAATGTAGGATGGTGACAATGCCACGAGTAGTTTTTAGTTTGTGGGGAAATGACTGTTTAGAGATAAGGAGGATAAATTATTCCATTTTCATGATACACTTTTTGGATATCATTAGGTAATGGGTAGAGAAAAAATAATTCCGGATTCATGGCATGAGAAAAAATCTCGGACAAAAATACCCTAAGCCTTGAAATCCTTTGGAAATTAACCCCCTCTTCCCTCACCAAAATCAACGTAATACAGATCGAGAGTACGGAGCCTCACCACCACGACCACTGGCGTGAAATGAGCAGAAGGGCTCTCCAACGAATGCCCAAAATTGCAAAACCCTAAAAAGACTTCAACTGAAATTTGAAGTTTTTCAGTCTTGATCAAACCCAGATTATACCCAAATCAAAATCACGGATACAGAAGCAATAACGAAACGAATCATTCGATGAAACAAGAAACAAAATCGTAAAAAGATGTGAACCGATTGGGAAGAAAACGTTCAGCGATATCCATGGTGAATCTCGTCCTGTTACCGTGGCAGGGTTTTGAAACAAGAGTTTTTCCAAATCTTTGGATGAAACCTGAGAGAGAATACCTAAACCACCATTTAGTGATCTTCAGGGCCAGAGGATATGGGCCCAAGGGCTTGGGAAGTCGTTAAGGACCGACGCCGGCGTGTCCACGTTCAAACCCAGTGGGTTACGAACTTATTGTTATGATTTTGATTTGCTTTGACAAAATTACATTGGACCACCCTTGACCTTTGAAGAAGATATAGTGTGGCCAAGAGCTTTTGTAAATTGCAAATTGACCCCTAGGTCCATTTCAATTGCACTCTGAAAAAATTGAGCCTTGTAAAAAAAAAAAAAATTATTGGCACCCTAGGTCTATTTTAATTGCACCTTGCATCTAAGTGTATTGCACCAAAAAAAAAAAAAAAACATTGCATGTCAAACAGAGGCAGAACAAAGCAACAAAATTCACTCAAGGTGCAATATTTTTTTATTTAAGGAGCAATGATTTTAAAAACAAAAAAAAAAACAAAAAGTTTGATTAAAGAGCAATGATTATTCTTAAAGGGTGCAATGTTATTTCACTCAAGGTGCAACTTTTTTCGTTTAAGAAGCAATTGCTATTTTTTTCAAAATAAATTTTTTTGACTAAGGAGCAATGGTTACTATCAAAGGGTGCAATGTTAATTCACTGAAGGTGCAATATTATTTAATCAAAGGAGCAATAGTTAGTTTTTCCCAAATTGAAAAAGTTGGTGCAATATTGTTTAATCAAAGGAGCAATATTGTTTAATCAAAGGTGCAAAATTGTTTTATCTTCGTTCGGGTGCAATATTATTCTTAGAGGGTGCCATATAAAGTCACTCCAGGTGCAATATTGTTTAATGTAATGAGCAATGATCATTTTTCTCAAAACAAAAAATCGAATTTAGACATCATACGAGTAACTCAATCTTTCTCATTCGGGTGGAATGTTATTATCAAAGGGTGCAATGTTAATCCATGCAAGGTGCAATGTTTTTTCATTTAAAGACCAATGGTTATTTTTTCCAAAATGAGAGGTTTGATTTAAGGAGCAATGAGTATGGTGCAATATTAATACACTCAAGGTGCAATACTAATACACTCAAGGTGCAACATTTTTTCATTTAAGGAGCAATGGGGGCAATAAAATTTTGATTTTGACCACACACTGGCATCCCCATTTGGACTAAACATGGGTGCAATACTTTTGTTAAAGAGTGCAACTTATTTAATGCAAGGTGCAATTAAATTGGATTCAGGGTGCAATGCTGATAAAATTTTGATTTTCACGGGACTGCCAAGCTTCAAGACTGCCAAGCAGCCTAGCTTCAAGACTTCCAAATTTCAACATCTCAAACACAATTAGGCAGCAAATGAACTTCTCCAACATGGCCAATTTCAACCCTTTGGGCGTTTTTCCAGATCAAAAAAAAACATGGCCAATTCCTTTTCTGCCATATACAGATTTCAAGAGCTTCAAATACATCTGGTTGCAATGATAATCACACCCCACAAGTCCCATGTTGGGAGGTTAGGACCAATAGTTGAGAACACACGCAGACCATCGCGGGAAGATCGGTGGGCATAGCTGATGTAGTTCCAAACTAAACCCAGTGAAGTGATTCGGATCTCGTTCTCGTGAATGAGTACTTCGGAGTTCGGGCCTCGATTTCTCTACCTTCTGGAATCTATCCATGGCTCTAGATTGTGATTGAGGATGGGAGAGATAGTTCTAGGGCTTCTTTCCCCTTCTTCGTTTCAGCTCTGCGTATCCCCCATGACTTCACCGATTTGTGAGTGGGGGGGGGGGGGAGGGGATTACGGCTAAAATTTCAGAGGGGTGTTTCTGTCTTTCACTTTGGTGGTACCGGTTATGTGGAAATAAAATTTTGCTTGCCATGCCATGGGGAATTTCCAAAAACCTTGCCATGTCTTCGGAGATTATTGCCCCATTTCCCACTGAACAGTCATTCCCCCCTAGTTTTTTATTCAGCCACGACCGTTTCCAACTATCTGACAATTACACCCTGTTGAGACACTGAACCCTCTCTCTCTCTCTCTAAGGTGGATAGAAATTACTCTCAAAATATGAACCCTAATGAATTTTGGATAAGATCAGTGCATGTGTTAACAAGTGTTTTTTTTTGGGTTAGATGATAGAATGTTGGTATGTTAGAAGAGTTAAATTACTATGGTAGGTCAACGTCGTTCTATCGACTTGAATCTGAGACCTCACAGTCTCACACACTGGCAGCTAATGACCTATTTGTTGGGGGGAGAAAAGGGTGGGGGCAGGATACATAAACTAAGAAGAGTTGATCTTTATTCGACGTTTGGTTCACCCTTAGCACCCGGATTGCTTATCCTCTGGTTCTCCCATCTCACACCCTATTATTAGCTCATCTGGGTTTTCTGGTATTATTGATGTGCCCCCAAAACCCTTCAAACCACTTTTTGTATTCTCCTTACAAAGATTATATAAGGGCAACCAAGTAATTTCTCACTTTAGTTCTTTATCTATCTACTATCACCACAAACTATTTCTTAGCTAATTCCCCTTCTTAACTAATCTACCCCTGCAATATCATATGCACCTCTTATCTCCCCCTCTTTCTTGTTCGTTCTACAAGCAGGACGTAAGTGCTCATTCACGACCGCTTGAACTTTAGCTTTGGGTCAAATACTTGCAAATATATGATAGTGTTCTATGGATTTTTATTTAAATCACACAAATAGAACTTAGTGTATATGCAATAATCTGTCGAAAAAAGTCACAATACACACCCTCATAAAAGCTACGAGACACACTAAAATATTACAAATCATAGAAAATGTTACGAATTATATTGCAAAAAAATTAACAAAAATTTAAAAATGTTATGATTGCCAATGAGGTGGCACAATCTGAACCATACAATAGGTTCATATGATACACACCTTTAATGGGTGTGTATTGTAGTCATTTCCTAATCAATATTGTGCTTTATAGAAAAAAAATGTTTTGTATACCCATTAATAGTAAAGTTACCACTATTTACTTTTGAGATTGTATTGCTCATTAATAGTTGAAGGTTAAGAGCATTCGCATCTCACTCTTCAAATAAGTTAAATCAAAGTAAAGAGCGAAAATCCTTGAAACAAGCCACATAAGCCTCTCCACCTTCATAGCTACTTTGCAAACATTTTAACTTTGCTACAGTGCCTCTCTACAAGAAAAGAGGCACTGTTCACAGGTTAAAGTTTATGTTACTATTTGAAAATACAATTTACTCCACTTTTAGCCGTGTCGTGGTGTTTTCTTCTAAGCCGGATATTTTGAAAACACTCCTACCAATATCCTATTGTGGTGATTTTTTATATGGTCGTTCAAAATATTAAATAAACACGCCCTTACAAAAATCAGCTCAATCAGATATCAATAACTGGTATGAGTGTTTTCAAAAAATAATTTCACATTATAAATTTTTATTTTTTGCGCTCATAATATTTGTATGATAAAAAAATATGTTTTTGTCCTTTTGCAAACCATTCATTTAAAAATGCACACATATTAGAGTAAATATGGTCATTTAAATAACATTTTAATATATAATTAGAATAAGAAGAAAATATTATATTAATGGACCATAAGTTAGAATAAAGAGTCTAAAGGCAAGTTAAAAGTGACTAGTTAAAGTAATAAGTGACTTTTTAAGATGTAATTTAATCCAAAATTTGAAGAGGCTAATGCGGATGCTCTATCCTCTTGTCTTTTTTGGAATTGGTTGTGCCTCATTTAAATAAAAATAAATAAATAAATCATCAAGAAGGATCTTTTACAAAAAGAATGCACGCTTTTGGTGTAAATCGTTCCTTTTTGGTGAACAAACACGTTCTACAACTAGTAAATATATTTGCTAAAAAAAGAGTGCACATGAAGAAAAAAACATTCGACAATAAAAATAGTTTTAAGTTAAGACAACAACAAACAAAGCACGTGAGGTGCTCATCCAAAGATGCTCCTCAGTCCTCACAAGATCTCCCCAAGGATCAAATCCAACAGGTTCTACCAAAGTACCAATATATCAACTTACACGTACCAAGCTTATGGAACGTCTCAAGGTCCCTGCGCTATACAGTGTAACGTTCTTCTTAGTTGTCCATTTTAGCAATTAATGATCCAGATTTTAAACAAAAGTTTTTAGGGAAGAGTCTTTTTAAAATCCGGACTTTTGAAAACACTTGTGGACGACTGGAATGGGAAGGCTACAGAGATCCCGATTTCGCTTACGAAACATACTTATGAACGTATGAAGCTTATGAAACGTGAAAATCATTATTATGAACGTATGAAGTGTACGGGGGCCGGGATTTATTAAAGGTATGGTCATCACCAATGCAGTGCAAAATATGAGTTTGAGTATTAAAACTCATGGACATTGGGACTTGTGTATCCTATGGGGTGATTCAAAAATTCACACACAACATTCAAATGCATTTAGCCAATCTTTACTGAAATATTAAATTATTCGTACCAACATTGCATTGATTATAGGTCAGTTGGATTTTTTTCAAATTTATTCGATAATTAGACTACCAATTAACTCCCGAATAGATGCGGTAATGAGAAGTTCAAGTTCGTCTCATATTCATCTCCAAAAAAAAAAAGAAAAATAAAGTTGGTTTCATGTGACAGAAATAAAAAGGGACTAGAATAATCTAAGTATACTCGGCAGTTTTCGATGGCAAAATTTTGGGACCCATGGACGTTGGTGTACGGACTTGGTTTGCGCATCCAAGCAGTTGATCTCAGTAATCAATGACTTGAATTTTATCTTGGCAATGGATAGTTCGGATCTGCAAAGCACCGAGATGAAATTAGGACCGTTGAAAACACATCTGACGGCTCGGGTGCCGCACACTAAGGCTGCACACCAAGGAGCGCATACCAGCACTTCTCCTTCCAAAATTTTGATGGCTAAAATGGTTAGCATTCGGGCAATTGATTACTTGGGGGAATATGTTGCAGCAAATCGAGGAGAAGGCGCTCCAACACCTGCAAGTGAGGAGAGTCCACGAGCCCCTTTTATATATATAAATATAAAAGAGGCTCGTATTTGCACACCTCAACTAATCTTCAGAGACGAATCTCACTGTTCAAAGTCCACGAGGGACGGGGAGAGGTGCATAGGGTTATGATCAGAGATGACAATGGTGTGTTTGTAGCTGCTGCATCTGGGGCTTGCCATGGTGTGGCAGTTCTGATATTGCAGAGGCAATGGTGGTTCGTAGTGGCATTCAATTGGGACTACATGCTGTAATGGTGGAAAGAGATTCTCAAGCAAGTATCAACATGATCACCAATCAAACTGTGCTTAGCCAAGGAGTGAAAATTGTTCTGAATGATGTGGAAGCTCTAAGAGCATGTGCACCAAGGCTCTCTATCCACTCCATTTGGCTATTTTAGCTCCCCAAACCATAAAATGTGGCATGCATCAGACTAGGTAAAGCCAAAGGCATTTTACCTTTGGTGGCTGAGACTAGGTAAGTTTGGCTAGGCACTATTCACCTGCCTTTGGTTTTTTATATTTTTTCTCCTCTCTCTCTCCCTCCCTTACACGCACACACTCCTTCTATGGGGCCTACTACACATTACTTTTTAATATTTAATAGAGATAGAGAGGAAAATAAAGAGTATTGGTGGAGTGTGGGAAAAAATATGATCAAGTAGGTAAAATAGAAAAAATACACTATTCATTAGCAGTTTTTGGCAGTTTTTACTAGTGATTGGTGCACTTGCTCTAAGCAAGCAAAAGTTTCCAGTTTTGTTTGTTCTCATTTGCTCGTCGATCTTCAAACTCGGTAGCTCACACTTTGGCTAGGAAAGGTTTAGATGGGATAGGCATAGTCGTTGGACTCAATTCCTCCGGCCTGGTTTGGCTTACGATGAAGTTCCTTACGATATAGTGTTTCTTGAGTACATATTAATACCATCTATTATCGTTTTGGAAAAAAAAAACCTTCCATAATTTTGATTCAACTCAATGAGGGGCAATGGCCAATTCCATCCAAAATTTGTGCCTGTTGTAAATTTTCCTAAGAATGTGCATTATTGCATGCCACATATACTAGCATATATTTGTTATCCACTAGAACAACATTAATATGTAACCCCTCATTCGTAAATTCTGACTCTGTCCGTATTTGTTATAGACTATATAGACTTGTAGACCCCACCTAATAATTTGTTAGAGTAGAACCACATATCCCTAGCAAGATTTTTCATATTCCCATGATATATATATATATATATATATATATATATATATATATATATATATATATATATATATATATATATATATATAGGGGGGCGGTTCCGTTAACACAACGAATAACACAACATTTGACACAAATTCTTTTTTTTAAACCCCACACGAATGATCGAAGCCGCTCAATTTATCTAAAACATGGTTTTAAGATTATCTGTAAAAAATTAACTCATTTGGATATCGGAAAGGCTTGATCAGTTCATTTAGTTGATTCCTGTCAGATTTTACTGGATAAATTTGAATGAACCGATCAAGCCTTTACCAATATCCAAATGAGTTGATTTTTTACAGGTAATCTTAAAAACATATTTTAAACAATTTGAACGGGTCCGATTATAAGCGTGGGGCTCCGATTATTATTGTGTCAAATGTTGTGTTATTCGTTGTGTCCATGGAACCTCCCCGATATATATATATATATATATATATATATATATATATATATATATATATATATATATATATATATATATATATATATATATATATATATATATATATATATATATATATATAGGAAACGGATCTAGTAAGGGTGGCCTTACAAAAATTTGTGCGGGAAAGCGTTTGTGGCCGTTGGATGGCGCATAGGCAATCAACGCTTGAGATTAAAAAAGCCAACACGCGGGTCAAATGGCCGGGTTAAAACATTTCGTGGGTCAGGATCCGGGTTTAAACCCCCATCCGGATCCTGACCCCTCATTTCACGCGTTCGACTGAGAGAGAAGAGAGAGAGAGAGCAACCAGGCGATTTGGAACCTCATCGCGAAATCGATCCAGCTCGAGCCAAACCAGTCCAGATCTTGACGAAATCAAAGGTATTCACCATCTTCTCTCTCTTTCTTAGTTCAATCGTCATCGTTTTCGCCATTTGTGATGTCGATTTTTGAATTTCTAGGGTTTCCACCATCACAAATCCAGCAAGAAATGGAACAAGGAGAAGGTTTAGGTGCTTCTCTCTCTCTCTCTCTCTCTCTCTCTCTCTCTTTGACGAATGGAGACTCTCACAAACCCTAGTTTTTCGATTTCAAAACAAAACCCCAGTTTTTCGATTTCAAACAAAACCCTAGTTCTTCTCTCGCTCTCTGGTTCGTATTTCTTCGATCTGTACTCAAATCAATTTCTGGGTTTTTAGGGTTTTGAACCACAATTGATTTCTAGGTTTTTCTTCGATCTTTGTTGTTGAACTTGATAGTACAACCGATGTTTGATATTATATGCATAGAGTGGTCAGCATCGAACACAGAAGGACCATTGTTGTTCATTTCTGGTAGTACTTGTTCATTTGTTTTGGTTTGACAGCTTGGTTTATTTTCATTCACTTTCTGTGGTGTACAGAAATGTTGCTGCTCCTGTTACATCTCTGAAGCTGTTCAGTGCAGTTTGGATGTTGCTGCCATGTTAGCTGGATGGTTATGTCACTCCATGTTTCATAAGAACACTTAAAATTTGTTTCTAATGTTCTTTGAGAATTTTGCTATGTGTATTTAATCCCTAAAATTAAGCTTTGTAGTGTCATACTTTTGATCCAATTTGTTGTTTGGGTTGCAGTGTATTTTTAGGTCACAAAGCATCAGATTCAGTTCTCTTGTCCTTTGTTTCTTGATTAGCCTATTGCAGAACCAAGGAGAGTCAACATTAGGGAATGACATTTGCTCATAGTGTGTGTCTCAAACTCAATTTTCACTTGCTGGCAGATTGAGGTTCCAATAGGGGTACTTAAGAGAGATCCCAATAGACTAATCATGTAGCTTTTAGCTTATTGTTTATTTCCTGTATTTGGGTGCTGAATCATGTTTTTATGCAGAACCTTATGCAACCCTGCTGATGTTGAAGATTTTACAGAAGGGAAGAAAGACACTTTTCTTGTGGAAGTAACAATTTGTGGTCAATCCATATGAGAACAATCTGTTGCTGTTGCTGCCATGTTGTGTTAGAACAATTTGTCAAAGTAACCTTATGGAATTTATTTCGTCTGTAATGTTTGTGACTAGTGTGTGGTTCAATTTTTCTGAATTTGTAACAGTTAGGTAGTGGATCTGGCATAGTAGTAGCTTTGAGCATTCCCTTCATGGATTGTGAAGTAACAGAAAGCAATGAGACTTAAAAGCAACATTGAAATGAAAATCTTGCTTGTGCATATTTAATATGATGATTTCCTTAGTCCCCTTTGGTTTGCTTAGCAGAGATGCCAAAAAGTTATGCCTACCATTTCGACTCTGATTGGTTCAAAAATTTACATAATTTCCTGCAAATGTATGTATGTATAAGATAAAAAAGACTTGTATAGTTTGAATAAACAGTTAAGACTTGTATAGCACCATGTGCTATCCGAGGATGTTACTTGGTTACAACATTTCTGGAACTCTTAGAACGACTACATAATTTCTGCTACTCGTGCTGCTTCAGCTTGTGCACTGGGACCACAGATTGAGCTTCCAAATTTAGCCTTAGCACAAATGACCTTCCCATCAGAATTTCCAGCCAGAGCAGCAAAAGTCATCGAACAGGCAAAGAAAGCAGCCTTAATAGTGACTCTGAGTGCCCGATTTTGATGAGCATTCCAAGAAGCATTGAGAGTAGAGGCCGCTTGTGGAACCTTGTTGAGGAGATCTCCAGCCTGCTTGCAGCAAACATGTGTTGATTTGTCCACCAATTCCATTTCATTTGACCAAAAGAACCCAGTAGCCAATGGAGGTCTTGCCTATCTGGTACAAACATGATTTGCAAGAACAAAACAATGTAATTACCAGAAATTGGGTCACTAAATACCAGTATTATGGAGTTATCTACTTAACAAAACTTCTTTGTTTGCAAAAGCAGTACAACTACTAGCACTTGCCAATAAAGTGAAGATGAATGTAACATAAGTATCATCTTGAAACAAGCAATCACATAATCCTACACAGAAAAGATATCTACGAAATATCCACAAATTTGAAGACTGATGCACAACATAACTGATCTAACAAACATCAGATGCAGTCCTACTTCAGTCACTAATTACCCACAGTTTAGATGTGATTGGACCAACTACAAAAATAGCACAATCTTCACGAAGAGTAATTTCGAAGCCAAACACTAAAGGTATTAACCTTAATCGTGTTTAAGAATACAAAAATCAAGAGAAAAAGGTATTAACCTTAATCGTGTTTAAGAATACAAAAATCAAGAGAAAATTTCATGAAAACCAAAAACTTAATCAACCACCCATGTCTTTCGGATCGATTTGAGTACAGATCGAAGGCTAGGGTTTAGAAATTTACCTCAGTCGCTTCTTAAGGTTGAGAACCTTCGAGATCGACCTCTCCTTGCTCGATTTCTGTTCGTGGAAACCCTAAAAATTCAAAAATCGATTTCAAAAAACAAGTTCGAAAACGAAGAGAGAAGAACGAGATAGAGGGAGGGAAGAGAGAGAAGAGGGAGATACCTTCGATTTCGTCGGAATTGCTTTGTCAATCGATCGATGGGGGTCTGGTTTTTGAAATCGCCTTTTTCCTCTCTCTCTCTCTTCTCTCGGTGAAGACAACGTCAAATGAGGGGGAAGGGATCCGGATGGGGAATAAACCCGGATCCTGACCCGCGAACAAGTGTTTGACCCGCGTGTGGGATTTTAAAATCTCAGCCGTTGATGGCCTGTGCGCTATCCAACGGCCGAAAACGTTTTTCCCGCACAAATTTCTTAAGGGAGCCCTTATAAGATCTTTTCCCTATATATATATATATATATATATATATATATATATATATATATATATATATATATATATATATATATATATATTTTACCCATGATTGATCATCCCTCTAGACTTTTGGTATTGAACGAGATACCACATGATGTCTAAATTCATGCGATCCACAAATTATATACACCATCACGAGATTGAATTATAATATTACGTAGCGGTATCCAAAATCATGTAATAATTACTCTATTCTATGGGCTTAGAGAGCGAGAGAGAGAGAGAAAGAGATGAGGTTGTACAAGAAAATGAATCATTTTGAGAGGCTAGGTGTAAGGGAGAGAGAGATAAGGTTTTACGAGAAAATGGATACAAAACTTCTTATGTGATGATTCTTGACATGGATCTTCATGTGATGCTAAAATAGTCAGTATTATTGATTTTTAATGATCTTTTGTTTATTTTCAGCAAAATATATATTTGAGATTAAACATTCATCTCATTGAGAAGAATCATAAAAGTATAAAAATATGACCCTTAATAACGTTTTCATTTGATGATTCTCGTTGCTTATTTTGTAACTCTCGATACGTTTTTTTATGTTTGCGAAAGACCAAGTTAATCAGATATCTTTAATGGCTTGATCAAATCATAAAATAAACAGTTTGGATCGTCAAACAATATCATGATACATTTCCCTGTGCGATACATTAAATAAATTATCACAATACATGATTCTTATTCCGAGAAAATTTGCAAAACCCATCTGTTCATTACAATCTCTCAAAGGTAATTGATTTTGACACTCCACTTTTTGATAATCGTACTCTAAAATTTTTCTTTTAGCGTTCAAATTAACACAACATGAATACGAATATACAAATATTAAAATGTAATTATTAATATTTGGAGTACCAAAATCATTTCCCCTACCAAATCCTTTTCAAATCATTTACGATTGTTAGGCATAATTAAAGGTCCCAGATCCAGATGAAGGCAACCCGTCCAGTCACAATCCTCCACTGTTTGCTGTCAATTAGTTTGGTCCAATAAAAGACAAGAAATGGACCACTTTCTGGTGATCAGGTCCCAAACAGCCAAACCATGTTGGCCCAATTAACCCAATTTTGCACAAGACCATAGCAAACGCCTTTCCAAGTTCCCTAAAGCTAGGAATAGGGAAAGGGAATTAAAGAAAATGGCCCAACAGATAACTGAAGGCACAGGTAATACAAAATGATTAATTAGAGCTAATTGGGGTTATGTTGTTGGATTAATTGGTTATGTCACTTTCGAGCTGGCAATGTAATTCTGTAATTAGACTAGTTATATAGTTGTTTCTTAAGGGTTTATCTTTGCCTTTTAGTTCACTTCGTTTTACGTTTTGATGGTACTACAAAAAATTAAAACGGTTACAATACACACCCATTAATTTTAGAACTTCTCGAACAACATGCTATGTGTTGCTATAGTCATATTACTAGGAAGGAAGAGAAAGATTTACGGGAAGCTGATTTACGAAGCCGACGTCATCTTGTTACTTTTGATAACCCACGAACAAATTCGCAAGTGAGGGCCACTTGTGCGATTCTAAAGACGATTGTAACCCTCCCATTTACACTTGTGGCTGAATAATTGGAGGACTCAATTGCAAAAATCATGAATGTTGGAAAGCCGAAAGAAATCAACTTAGGCCTCTTAGGTTTTTCGATAAATTGCATTCTCCAATAGTTCTTAAAAATAAAATAAATAGTGAGGTAAAACACTTGTTGTATTTATCTACAATTATATGTTGTGCTAAATATATAGCACAAGATATAGCTATTACTATAATTTATTTATGCACATTTGTCTCTACCTCTTTCATCGTGGGACCCACAATTGACAATACAAATTACTAACATTTTTTTGAAGAAATTGAAAAAATAAAATTTGCACTATTGGAGCAACATTACTATAGAATAGCAATTTGATACTATTCCTTGCAATGTTGGAGCAAAATATCTTTAAGTAGTCCGGAAGCAACACTATGCGGTGTTCCTCAATCGAAAACCACACATTTACGCATGACGTCCATATACTTACATGCCATGACTAAGTGTGTGGTCGCCATGTGTAAATATGTATTGGTGTTCAATTGAGGAGCACTAAAATTTTCATTTTCGGTTACCTGAAAATATGTTGGACGGAACCGAACCGATCGATATATCGTATTACGGAAAGCGATTAGACCGAAGAGGGGTTTTGATATTTAATTAGTGTTGGAGTCTTGGCCCAATTTTGGCTTGTGGTCCTCGTTTGTGGCCCAAGATATGAGTTTTGGGCCTAATTCCTTTTGATAGCATTATTACTACTTACATTGGATGTGAAATATATGTTTGTTTTTTCTTTTTGGTTGCGGCCTAAACTTTCAAATTCTTTTGAAGCCCAACCCGAAAAAATAAAAAATCCAGACCACACCAAACCGGAACCAGATCCTCTGCCCCCTTTCCCTGTCCCCCTCCTCTGCCCCCCATCTTCAGTCGTCGATCTCGGCAACCAACGGTCTAGATTTCACTTGGCAATTAATGGCGCAGATCAAAAGTGCCGGCATGAAATTCAGACCATTGGTTGCCGAGATCGACGGCTAAGAAATGGGGGGCAGGGAAAGGGGGCAGAGGATCTTCAAACCATCCTGAACCTATTTTGGTCCCTTAAATATGCCGTCCGGAATCAATTTACATCATTTCTAGACCGAACCAATCGGTTTGGCTCGATATACCTGAAAACCCCAACCAACCTGAACCGATTTCACCATTAAATTACAGACATTTTTAGCACTGAATTTTCGTCACATCATTCTAACTGTCCAATATTTTCGAAGGCATTACAAGGAATTAACAATTGATTCGTGCTAGACTCAGTGTCATCTCTAGTCAAGTTGCACCAAAATAAGATAAATTTTGAATACGTCAAGCGATAACTAAAAAAAGACACAAAAATCAAGAGAGCCAGCTTCTGAAATTAAATTCTAGATTTTTTTTTCCCTTTTCCAAAAAAGAAGTCAAGAATTTAACCCAAAACCTTGCTTATAAAATGGTTTGTTCATGTTGGCTTGTAATAATTTGAAGTGCGATATGATTGGTCAGATAGGAATATAGGACATGCGATTGATACCAATCGTACCCCCTTCCAAAGATAAAGACCGTAGGTGCCTTTGCCAGTAAACTTTTGGGGTTGGTGGGGGTTATATCTGATCGTTACCTTCAGGGTTTCAAAATTAGTCGAGGCATGCGGAAGCTGACCTAGACATTTGGCTATTAAAAAATAAAGAAAAAAGATAAAGACCCTAGATGATCGACTATGAAATGGTCAGTCTTAATTGTCTCGAAATGCCATTGATTGGTCCTACATAAAATCGATTGATAAGTCGAGGGGTACCGACCTCCTGCGTCTAGAAAATGTACTGACCATCTGAAGGATCGACTGTGAGTCTGTTTGTTCCGAAAAGTGGCAAATAACCGCGAAGATGCTAAATTTGGTGGAGAGAGGATCTCACATGAGTGATCGGAACCATTTATTCATCTTAAAACAATTTTCCGTGTGGCCCAGCAAAAATTTAGCTCAATCCAACATGCGTAAGTGGTTGATACAAAATTTTCCCATTTCATTCAATATCGCTTGTGTAGGACCCACTTGTGGTTGGTAAATTTTCTGGACCTTTCGGTATGTACTCGTTGTCAAGTCCTAAAATGGATAATCATGTGTCATCTGAATTGCCTTCATTTTTTTTTATACTGTAGCAAATATGATGGAATCAGTTGTGCGGGTTACCGAATCGACCCAATGTTTGATCAGTTATAATTTATAGACACGAGCTTTACAAGATGAATGATTTGGATTATTGAAATTAGAATCATAATGGGTGGTCTTATAGACAGAAGAGTCCTATATCCCTTCTATCTTTTGCTTTTACATTGTTAGTGACTAGCACTTTGCACAAGGTTAAATAGCAGTAACGGAAAAGTAATAAATAACCACGAAGCTGCTAAATTTGGTGTAAACAGGGTCTCACATGAGTGATCCGACCCATTTATTCATCTTAAAACAATTTTCTGTGTGACCCCGTGAGAAATTAGCTCAATCCAACATGCGTATGTGGTTGATCTAAAATTCTACCGTTTCATTCAAAATCACCTGTGTGGGATCCACTAGCGGTTGGTAAATTTTCTGGACCTTTCGGTCTGTACTCATAATCGAGTCCTGAAATGGATAGTCTTTGTGTCATCAGAATTGCCTTCATTTTTTCCATAGCAAATATGATGGAATCAGTTGTGCAGGTTACCAAATTGACCCAAATGTTTGATCAATTATAATTTACAGACTTGAGCTTTACAAGATGAATGATTTTTGAATTACTAGCTAAAATGAGAATCGTGATGGGTGGCGCAAGTTCAAACTAAGTTATAGACAGAAGAGTCCTATATCCCTACTATCTTTTGCTTTTACAGTATTAGTGACTCGCACTGTGCACAATGTTAAATAGTGGTAACGGGATTGCGTAATAGTAGAGGTGACAATTTCTAACCCAACCCATGAACCCACCCAAATTCACCCACCTAAAACCCAACCCAACTTGCCCATATTGTATTATAGGTTGAGATGGGTTGAACCCATATCAACCCATATTTACATAGGTTGGATTGGGTTGAAAATGGGTTTAAAATGAGTTCACTACAAGAATTAATACAAACGACGTGGATGGTTCAGCAACCCGCCATAAAAATTTATTTTTTTGCTTCAGTAAACTGCCGTGGCAAACGCTTGTAGTGGCAAAAGGGTATTACTTGCGACGGCACAAGACGCATGGCAAGTTTAAATTATACAAACGACGCCGTCCCAATAAGTGGGGATTGCACCAACATTTCCTTCGCTGAATGGGTGGATCTAAATGCACCCCAATACTGTCTTTCTACACTCACGTGATTTAAGAAGGTACAAGCATGGTTGAAAAGGGTACAAACCTTTAATGCATATAATGCGGGTGTTTTCAGTTCAAATTGGTGTGTATCTAAAATCCACCTCCCCAAGTAATTTCAGTAAGTTTTCCTTCCCCATATAATGAATGATTTTAGTTCAAAAGGAAAAATTTGGGTAAACCGCGACCTTTACAAAGCTTAGTTGGGTAAGTTCCCAGTAGAATGTATTTTGAGCAATGAAAGATCTACTTTAAAAATATATATATATTAAAAATTTGGGTTAGGTTGGGTTGGGTTGGGTTTGACTTGATCCATATTCAACCCACCCATATTGAACTTATTCATTTTCAACCCATATTCAACCCACCCACATTTAACCCATAACCCATACCAACCCACACAAACCCAACCCAACCCACCCATTTGCCACCTCTACGTAATAGTAATAGTAGTGAGAATATTAACGATATGTGGCAGTAGTGAGGTAAAGGTACCATAAATTCTCTGAAATTTTTTTTAACACCAAAGCACTTGAAGCGATGTGTAGCAGGTACAATATTGATACAAAGCACTATGTTTTGGGAATCGGCCAATACGCATGCACATTTTTATGGTATTGGACTATTGGTGAATAGAAATAGAAAAAGGAGCGGAAAATTGGAGGACTAGTTATAATCTGTATGCCTGCTAAATCCTAGTATCATAGGTCCATTGAAATAGACTGAACTCTTAGCAGCCCAAGTGAATCGCTGGCATTGACCCAATTTATCCGGCCCGCAGAAACAACAATAGGCGCTGAAATGAAATCCCCAATCCCTCGATTTGGCGCTGAAATTTCCCCCCAAATCAAATCCCCAAATCCCTCTACCAATTAGTCGTCTCTCTCTCTCTCTCTCTCTCTCGCTCGCTCGTTTGCTGCGATACTTTGGGTGACAACTCCATAGCTGAGGTACTTCGTCTCTCTCTCTCTTGGATTATCATTCCGTTGCTGCTTACTGATTTTGTTTTTATTTGGGTTTGAATTTGACGTGGAATGGTGCATATAAATGGCCTAAAATTTATTCGCATCGTTTAGGCATTTCATAGAAGAACTAATTCAACAAGACCTTTACAGGAAACTTTGTCAAACAACTCAAACCCCTCACCTATTAGTGTTATAAAACTTGGATGCTTTTCCAAACTTCTCAAAAAATAGAAAGCACTCAGATGTTTTTCCATCATCTGATATTGTGACTGTAATCAGCTTGGAATTTTTGTAGATTGGGTGCATTTAGGCCTCGTTTGGCTAGGGGTATAAGTTTTGGGCCTGGGTGACTAATCCCGAGTCCACTCCTCATCCCAAGTTTGGAAAATTTTTGCGCAACTTGGATAAGTTATCCTTTTACCCAAATAACCCCCTTTATACCCTTCCCTCCTCGCTAAATAATAACACCCCCCTCCAGAAACCCTACACCGTGGCGACGTAATCAAGTAATACACCCATTTAGATCAATTTACATGTGTGTGAATTCTGGGCATATCAGTAGAATAGATGCAGTGGGTGTTGCTTTCCTGGCCTATTTTTGTGCATATGATCACTTTGTACGGAGAGAGAGAGAGAGAGAGAGAGAGAGAGAGAGAGAGAGAGAGAGAGAGAGAGAGAGAGAGAGAGAGAGAGAGAGAGAGAGAGAGAGAGAGAGAGAGAGATTGTTTACTTGCTAGCTTGCATTATATGCTGTGTTACTGATTGCTGGACCAACTTCCATTTCTGGGCAGTTTACTGGAATTGATACTGAATTTTAAAAAGGTTACAACTGTTAAGAGGGCAATGATGATTTCGGGAGGCCATGTGCTATTTTATCAGGCCTAGACATTTGTTGTCATTGTGTATGTGTGTGTTACCCAAACTTTCCTATCGTGTGTGTGTGTGTCTTCTTACTTTGTTGCAACATTGGAAAGGAAGTTTGACTTATTATCAAATTTTACTTAAATATCCGTCATATATATGTTTGATATGTATTGAATGAATGAAGTATGTGGTAATTACAATATTGATAAATATTTGTTGGATGAAACCTTTTAGGATGGCAAGATTAAACCGAACACAATTGAGGAGGAAAGAAGAGGAAGAGGCATTTTTGGCTTTACACTCGTTTATTGGAGCTGCTTTGGGTGTGTTTCGCCTATACTTCTTTGTCACAAATACGATTGTGGAGCCCCGTCCGCTATTGTCTCAAAATCCAAACCTTTACCAACAACAAGTGGAGAGAATCAATAGGCTTGTAAGAGGCAATGACATAGATTGCCTAGAACAGTTGATGGTAAATAGGCATACGTTTTTGAGGTTGTGTTGTTTAGTCCGAGGTGTTGGGTTAGGGGACTCACAGAACGTATGTCTTGAGGAGAGAGTAGCCATTTTTTTGTGGATCCTCTCACACCATACAAAGCAGAAGCGTACGAAGTTTGAGTTTTGGAGATCGAGTGAAACAGTTAGCATGCATTTTAATGCTGTACTCCTAGCTGTGTTACGCCTTCACAAGATGCTCCTTGCAAGGCCTGAGCCTGTACCTCTCGACAACCATGATAGTAGGTGGAATTGGTTTCAGGTACATTTGCATTGAGTTATATTTGTTTTCCACAACTCCACCCAATTTAATAATTTCCAATACTAAAACTCTATTATTCGTAGAATTGTCTTGGGGCTTTGGATGGGACCTTTGTGCCAGTTAATCCCCCAGCAGCAGATAGGCTGCGATACATGACCAGGAAGGGTGAAATTGCAACAAATGTTTTAGGTGTTTGTAATCGAGATCTGCAGTTTGTATATGTCTTGTCTGGTTGGGAAGGGTCTGCCACTGATTCTAGAATCCTTGGAGATGCCATTGCAAGACCACATGGTTTGAAAGTCCCCCACGGTATGTGACAAACATAAAAACTTAATGTTACCTTTTTGCATTTCAGAATAGTACACATGACTGATATCCGTTGTAAATATGGTTACCATTGGTTCCAGGACAATACTACCTTGTCGATGGTGGTTATCCAAATGGGGAGGGTTTTCTGTCACCATATCGTGGCCAGCGGTATCACCTAAACATATGGAGGCAAGGTCACATTCCTGTTAGCAAAGAAGAGTATTTCAACATGAAGCACTCTGCTGCTAGGAATGTCATTGAGAGAAGCTTCGGTGTTGTCAAGATGCGATTTGCAATATTGAGGGCTGCATCTCACTACCCCATACGGACTCAAGGTCGTATCGTCACTGCATGTTGCCTCCTCCACAACCTCATTAAAAGAGAGATGCCTAATGATCCAGTTGAGTTAGAGTACACGTTATGGGAACAACAGAACCTACAAAATGTTGAGGTAGATAATTACATAGGTCAACTAGAGACTTCCAATGAGTGGACCGAGAGGAGGGATGCGCTTGCTACTACCATGTACAATCATTGGTTAGCCAATGGTGGAGGAAATGTGGAAGAAGTTTGAAGTATTGTACTAAGTAATTTACCAAACTTGCATTGTAACATCCCATTGTGGGTGGTTGAAAAAGACTTTGATGTTGATGAAGCAAAGGTGCTGCCTCAAATTGACGTGATTCTTACTTAGTGCAACAATGGCAATTACAATCCAATTTGTGGTGATGAAATTACTTAGTTTTTAGGACCCACTTTTACATTATGGTCAGTGTTTTGTAATATGGCAGTCAATGTGTTCAATGGATATTGCAACATGGTACTCAATGTAGTGCTACAATGGGCAGTCGATCCCGTGTCTTCCTATTTTGTTTTTTGTGATGAATGCTACGAATTTCATACTTTGGAATATGTATGCATATCATATTTTTCTATGGTTCTATTGTCAAAGTTCAATGGAAAGTAAATTGATGTCTACCACATTTTCAAAGTTCAATAATAATTTAGTTGGTGACAACACATTTTCAAACTTTGAATGGAAAGACAAATGGAAGCAATCTGATTTTCAACTTGGAATGGAAAGTAGACTTTTGTAGCCTATGTAACTCAAATAAGTTAATAGAATTTATTTGACAATTCAATAAATTGTTGGGTTTTTATGTGAGGGAATATAATATGTATAATTCTCCCTTTGTTCAATTTTTCCATTTCTACAATTATTATACATAGTGTTGAGAATATAAATAATACAAAATTAATAAAAAGTAAGCATAGTTACATATCAGTAAAACAATTCATTTCTCTGGCTAATTTTTCATATTTACATGTAATTTAACGAAGCGAATTAGTGTAAACAGTTGCCTGTTTGGTATGTGAATATAGTAATGGTTTAATTCCGTTCTGGTGTCGGCTCTTCAGATCCTTTTGTTGAACCACTCACAGCCTGCCATTTTATGAAAGATGTTCCTTTTTACGCATCCTAACCTAAGAAATATTGGTGGTTTTGATACTGAGATAAAAATGTAGTCCTAAAGATGGTTTCAAGTGCCAGTCAATTGAGCCCACTGAATCCACCAACCTTTCGATGGCCCTACAACAAGTAATGGGTTGAAACTTGAAAGTGCTAAGAGTTCTACCTACTATTCCTCAGATAAAAATGGAATGATAATTAGTAAAGATACTCTTCAAAAGAACATGCTTGGTTGGCTCCTCTATTTCTGGAGCCTCTACCCAGCCTCCTCCCACTTAACTTTAAAAAGTCATATTGCCATATTAGAGGACCTATTGTCTATGAATGTGTTTTCTGCTAGGATGTAGTGCAAGAGCACTGTGAGTGCTTTATGGTTATTCTATCACCCTGGACGTGATAGTAGCGGAAAATACCTTCGCATCACAGCGCTAGCTCCAAGATATTACATTCTTTTTCATCCTCTTAACCTCTTTGTATGTTATACAGTTGATGTAGGTTCTGTATGGCAGAATATCATTTGTACTGTTCATTAATACCTTCACAGTTCACACTTTGCGATGGAGTTATTGAAAACCTTAAAATCAATATAGAACGTAGTAGCGAAAATATCCTATTCCTGCAGTGACATAAGATCAAATAGAGAAAAGCTGGCAAATTATTGATTGTTGGAAATATTATAGGATAAAATATTTTATTTATGGTGTGAATGTATATTGATTTGATTAGGAGTCGTGTCTTTTCAGTCACACATGTTTGTTGTGAACGGATGTGCCTTTTATGGACAGAGGGGTTCGTTCCTTTGGTGACTATTCAGTTGGTCTATAAATATCGTGTCTCTCATTCTTTCATTACTGAGTCAGTCTTTTTATGTGAGAATACAAACACAAGAATGTTCGTCAGGCCCTCCAATTGTAGTGCTGCTTTTGAGGGGATTCTGATTAAGTAGTGCTGGGAAACACAAGCCAGTGATGATCTCTTGTCTGACAATGGGGATGGGCCTGCCCTATTCATTCTTCTTATAATTTGACAAGGAGAGAGGACAGAATTAAGTTATGGAGAAATATCAGGGATTCGCTAGATGCCCAAGACACTAGAAATCCTGATTTTCCTCGTCTCTGATAATAGTAAGTTAGTAACCATATGACCTCGGTAAGTACTGAAGATATCATTTGGAGGAATAAGGTTATTATGGAAGAGCTTAAAGACATCAAAGCGGTGGGTAAGGAATTGAATGCTCACTTTTATGAAAATGATGATGGAGCTCTTCAAAGACTAGTGGAAATGGAAGCTAAAGAACATGATCAAATGTAGGAGGAGAGAGCATCTGTAAATAATTCTGGGGCTGAAGGAATTTTCAGAGAGTTTGGTTTGGCTGTTCCTTTTTCCTGGTCTTTTATTTTGATTGGTGTTTCCGTTGTTTTGGATTGGCGCTGCTCTGCTTGCTGTGGGATGGCTCCTAGTTTGTTCTGCTACTGAGGTGTGTTAGAGGTTTTGACATTTGGATTTTTTTGGAGGGATCATCTATTGGAGGGCTGCTCTTGAAGTTTTTACTTTTGGGTTTTGTTTGATGTTGCTTTTGAGATGGTTTTGAAGGCTTTTTGGGTTCAAATTCGCTGCTGTTTTTTTGTTAGCCGGGAGCTGAGGCAGCTTTGTGTTTTTGTTTGTTGGGTCCATTGTTTTGTGTGGGTGCTGTTTTTCTCGTAGGGGTGCTGTTAGGGAGTTTCTTGCTTTGGACAGTTCTTATGGTTCTTTCTTTGGCTTTGGTATAGGGTGATCTGGGTGACTGCTGATAGTTTTGTTTGGCCAGGGTTTTGTGCAGTTTCCCATTTGTGCTGTTCTCTCTCTTTTTTTTTGGTATCTTGCCAGCGTCTTTCTTGGGTCTCGGGTAGCTCATGTTTTTCCTTGTTCCCTTATCTGAGATTAATAAAATTTCTTTCGCCAAGAGAAAAAAAAAAAAAAAAAAAACTAAGTCCAAATTTGGCAGGTTAATGGGTGGCAGGGGTTAACGAATCATTCATTCTCTTTGATGTGTCTCATTACGTTATTATTTTGTAAAAGTGGGTGGGAGAGGAAATTATTTGTTTCTCCGGCCTATTAGAAGTAGATAAGACGTGATGAACCCTAATAAATTTAATAGACTGCATGCCCTGTTTTGATATCCGTCTAGTACTGTTTTCTTCATTTTGATATTGTTATGGTACTGGTTTTTGGATTCTCTTTTCGTAGTTTGTTCTGTGGAACACCTAGCCTCTCATGCATTTCTCTGCACTTGCTTTATTTGTTGTTATTTGCATGGCTGGTATTGATTTAAATTTTAAAAAAGATAAGACTGAATCCACCAATCTTTTGATGGCTGTACCACTTCTAAACTTGAAATTTTTATAATTCAAATGAGTCCAAGGAAGAAAATTACGGGTTGAAAGTGTCACACATGCCCTCACACTTCTAACTTAATGCTCTCTGTCTAGTTTCTTAAATCTAGAATCTCATTACTGCCTGTATTTTGTTACTAAAATAACACGTTTGTAGGAGTTATGAGATCCCTTCTTTTGATTTCCACTTTCCCCATTTAAAAGTAGTAGAATCTCAGTTATTGATTCACAAAATTTTGAAGAGGGTATTTTTCGTTTTCATGAAAGAAAATAAATTTTGAGGTGTGGAATGAGGGAATGTTGTCAGCCACCTCAATTGACATGGGTTTTCTGATTACCTTTGGCTCTGGATTGTGATGCTCTTTTCAGTATTCATTTTTCTCTACTTTGTACGTGTAACTTACTCCTCCAGACCGGTAAGCTCATACCGCGAATCCTAAAAGGTTGCTAGAAGATATCCTCCTTGAAATTATGTTTGACAGATCCCATTAAGATGTGTTGGTACTGCATTGCCTTGTTTTGGGAAAGTGAGTGTAGACAACACAATGTAAACATTTATTGTCGATTCTTGGAGAAAAACTTGGATGCGGATATTGTACCGTCACGTGGTATCCGTCTACGCATTCGAGCCGTCCATACATGTTTTGGACGGTTCAGATTTGTAAATTTTAGGTGCAAATTTACCCCAACAAATCTGAACCGTCCAAAACATGTTTGGACGGCTCAGATGCGCCGACGGATACCACGTGGTGGTACCCCTTTGGGATGCAAGTTTTTCTCCGATTCTTGACGCCTCCAAGAAGTGTGGAAAACTTTGGTATGCAGCGAATGGTGTTGTGTCCAAGAAGTCACCATCATCAAACATCAGAGATGGAAATTAGAATAGACAATTTATGCTATCCTAGCTAGGCGACCAAGTAGAGGTCCAAATTAGACAATAGAAGAGAATATCAAGATGCTAATTTGAAGTTTAATATGATTGACTAAAATTGGTAAACAAAGATTTGATATTTTGAGTATTATTATGTTTCATTTTTTGTAAGTCAGTTGGGAACGAGGAATTGTGGCAAAAGTTGAATCAGTCATTTAATATTTGGAATATTATCTCTGTTACGATATACCTCTACCAACTTCATTGTTTGTAGCAGATCAAAAAAAAAAAAAAAACTTCATTGTTTGTATTTTCTATCCAATATTTTATTGGTCGTTGTCTACTAGTATTAAATTTGAAAAGTCTAGAACCCATCCTCCTATATGTCAGAAGGGTTAGGATGAGGATTCTCTTCTGTCTACTTTACGGAGTGGATTACACTCGTAAGATGGATCGTGCTAGTGGACCCCTGTGAAAGAGACGGGTTGTACTAGCAACACTGTCTGTGCTGTGCGATAGTCCATTTCACTGCCTCCCATGGAATGGCTGCTACTTTGTGGGCCACTTTTAAATCCTCAAGTGCACGAGCATTTGTGCGTTAACATGCAAATGTATGACCTGCAAGAATTGACACTTGTGCATTTCTGTGTCCATACATGTATCACGCGAATTACCTATCTATTTTCCAAAGAGTGGGGGTGATCCAAAGTTTGTAGTTTAAACAATAAGCTAAATTTGCAATGACTACACCATGGGGTTGTCCCACATACGTACTAGTTCGAGAATGTTCACTATAAACATAAGAAAGTCTAAATATGCGTACACATATACATATTTGGTCTAATGGAAAACATGCAAGCTGCAATGAACTCCCAATCTGATTATGGACTTTTCTCTACTTTGTGGTTTGAAAAGCATGGCCAACACCAGGGCTGTGTCCTGGGTGACTTTTCGGTCTGAAATCATTTTCATAGCTTCCCATGGAATGGCTGGCACCAATACCTCCAATCAAAATTATTCTTTGTACGTGCAAGTTGCAATGAACTCTCTATATGATTATGGGGCCTGGCCCTGTCGTTTGAAAATCATTTTCATTGCCTTCCGTGGAATGGCTACTGCATTGTGGATCACTCTGAACATCATCACTATTTTTTGCAAAAGAATGACCAACTCCAGGGCTGCTACCAGATGTTGTAGTTCTAAATTCATATTGTTATCCTACAACTGATCCATCAAATCCCAGAGTTTGAGCAGAATGGCTGACACCTGGTCTGCCACCTGGTGTCGTTGGTCTAAATCCTCTTTATATGCTTCAACCCTTTCTTCAAATACCAGATTTTGAGTAACATCACTAGCGGGTGGGGCTGGAAGATCACATGCATGACCATTACCTTCAGGGTTTTGGCTTCCATGCCTTCCCGTGTCCTTGTGGTCTTCTTTGGAATACATTTCATTTGTTGCTTTTGATTGTAGAATGCCATTGCAGGCAATAAGTATGAGAAGCATGGCACAGACAAAAGTGCGTTGGGAAGAGGCCATGAGTAGAGAACGCATGGTTTGAGAAATCTTTTTTACGTATTGTCTAAGAAGAATAGCAGAGGTAGTGTTAGAAAACATTTAGATCTCTAGGTGGCTTTTGAGGTAGGATGTAGGTCAATGCGGACTTTTTATGATACCAGAAGTTGTAAAGATTAGGCTATATTGTACAAGTCTAAAAGGAAGAAGGCCAAAAACTTTGCTCAACTCTGCTAGGGTTCACTTCAACTTTTTGAAACTTAGCAGTTTATGAGGGACTTCATTTTCTAACAGATCACGAGATATAAGAAATTTCTTTTGGAATTACATCTCATCACAGACATCCAGTTTTTGTGACCGATTCCTTTAGTTGAATTTGAACCAGTGTATAATCATGAAATTTGAGAGCAAAAACCGGTGATTAGGGAGGATTTTGACACAATGCATGTGTAACAGTGAGAATATACCTGAAATGTTTAATCTGTAAATAGCTAGCTAGCACAGCAAATAGTCACAGTATGCATTTGCTGTCTAATGTGCCCTCTAGAACCAATGTATTTGCGTTTTTCTTAGATATTCGCTTAAAAAAAGAACTCCACTTTCATAAAGAATGGTGTGTAACTTAATCCAATGTATTTTTACTTTTTCTTCTTCGTTTTCCTTTTCGAGTTTGATTTCATTTTCATCTTCTGGATCTGCCGTCAAAAAAGATACATTTTTTTGGGGTCATATATAATATATATCAGTGGGATTAGGTGAAAAGTTAGTCAGGGGATAAAACAACCAAAAGGGTTTTGATGTCTCGACATAGACTCGAAACTCAGACCTCCCCTTGACAGGCAAGAGGTATAATCAGATGGGCTATAAGCCACGTCTCGTTAAAGGCACTTTTGCAATAGGTGAAAATACATAAAATGCAGTGTATTCATTTCTTGTGCTCTTGTGCATGTGTTATCTATAACTTTATTCCTGCTGAATTATGCCACTGAATGTCAGATAATTCGGATACTCAATCATTTTGTTCAATGTTCTAAAATTTGCTAACAGCTAGTCGGGCGGAGAAGGGGCGTCTAGAGCCTATGCACCAACTAGTTGGCTTCCTAATCTAGGCATTGGACCACCGCCTCGCGCCCATGTGGAAACTAGTCAGCTTAGGCGGTCGACTTTTAGAAAACTAATTTTGTTTAGCATTCTAATTAACTTCAATTGAATTTCGGTGTTTGTTGGAAATATATGTAATGTAAATCTGGTAGAATCAACTTGTATTCTCCCTGGAGCGAAAGCAGTTTAGGTAGAGTGCAGTGCACATGCCCCACTTCAAGGAATTTTTTTTTTTATCAGTACCAGACAACTTCCACTAGGAAAAGAAAATTTGGTTTGCATGACTCAGCCGAGAACCAATATTAGCGGTTATGAAATAGATTTGAGTGGGGAGTTTTTGGGTATTTATATGCATCATTAAGATCCTACACAAATCGAGGAGCTCTGTTTTATATTTATTTTCTCTCATTGAATATGCTAAAGGATTTAAATATCAGCCGACACGCGACGTATTGATCGATACGTAGCGGCTTTTTCAAGGGACCGATACCGATATTGACCGATATACGGTCCGATACAGGCCGATATCGACTGGTATTTGATTGTATCACCGATACAGTTACATATCTCGATACCGAGATTTAAAACCTTTTATTACTGATGGTTTAATTCAGTTCTGGTATCGGCTCTTCAGATACCTTTGTTAAACTACTCATAACCTGTCATGTGAAGTTCATATGAATTGCGTAATTTTTCAGAAAACTGCTTGGTCACGAAAAAAAGGAAAGTCAAGCCCACTGACGTGTGTCCACTAGTTGGTTATGACGTGCACCAAAAGCAATCAATAATAAAAAGGGTCCGTTTTTTGGGAGGACATAGTAAAGAGTCTGTATTGCAATAAGGATATCAACTTTTTTTTTAATGCCAAGAGTACAAATCACCTACACATTCCAAAAATGCCCCCACTAGCCAATGAAAATGCCTAAATTCTCAAACCAAATGAAAGTGCCTAAATCTAAATCCCAGGGTACCTTATGAAAGTGTCTAAGACCGTAGGGTACCCTATGAAAATGCTTAAACATAAACCCTAGGGCACCCTAACGAGCCTAAAATCCTAGGGTACCCACAAAAGTGCCTAAGCCACTAAAACCCTATAATTGGAAAGTGCACCCTAAACCTAAACCCTAGGATACCCTATGAAAGTGTCTAAACCTAAATCCTAGGGTACCCTATGAAAGTGCCTAAACTACTAAAACCTTATAATTGAATAGTGTACCCTAAGTGCCTAAACCCAAAATGTCTAAACACTATACCCTACCCTAAAGAGCCTAAAATTGAATCTCAAAATTGAATCCAATTAATTTTGTCCCCACACATGAGAGAGAAAGTCCCAAAATTAAAACCAATTAATTTGTCCCGTCACTTTATTGCCGAATGCATGAAGAGAGAGAGAGAGAGAGAGAGAGAGAGAGTCACGTGTCAGGAAATGAAGAGAAAGTCACGTGTCATGCGTCACTTTAATGAGTCAGTCGGTGTTGACAGTAAATGGAAAAGTTACGAGAAATGAAAGTGACGCATGACTGGCCTTTTTTTTGTAATTGTTTTTTATTATTAAATGTATTTTTGTCTAGTGTTGTCCTTAAGCCCTCAAATATTTCCTATCAATATATTAGATGCCTTAAAATAAGTTAAGTAGGACTAAACACCATTTCAAGCCACAAACTTGGCCTTTAGACCAATTTTCTGTAATAAGGGGTGATAAATGTATACCAACTAGCTCGAACAAGTCTCTAACACACTCATAATATTCGACATGCATTTTCTACGTCTCTTTTAATAAAGGCAAGGGGAGGAGGAGAGAGAGAGAGAGAGAGAGAGAGAGAGAGAGAGAGAGAGAGAGAGAGAGAGATGTTTCACAGGTAAATGAATCCAATCCTCTTAATTAAGGATTATTCTCGTGAATCTTCATGGGACATAAATTAGAACCTAGGGTTAATTTGCTCTAGGTAATAATTTTTTTGATTTCTAGTGATATTTTGTTTTGTTTCGTCAAAATATTTGGGATTAATCATTCATGTCAATGAATAAGAATCACAAAAGTATAAAATATAAAGTGAATTTGAAAAAATTCCGAGTATATGACACTGGAGCCAATAAATTAGATAGCTGATTCAAAATAGAAAAATGAACAAAAATACCGAAAATGAAAATTTAGGCCAAAGTGGCACTTAATCTTGTTTTAATTTGATGCATGATTTGGGTTGTTTATTTTGTAAGTCTCGATACGGTTTTTAATATTTATGAAAGATCAATCTAATCCAACTAAGGGAATGACTTGGTCAAATCATATTTATCAAAAAATTCATAAATAGCCAAAGTTTGGCCATTAATTTTATCTTATGCTTAGTGCAGAGGAGTACTTCATTATCTATGCGTGAGTGCTAAATACTTCAGAATTATAAACTAGTAGTACTATATAGTTATGAACATGTTATTCAGAAAATGGAAACTTTGCATGATCTTGATAGGCTTAAATCCAAACATGTTATTCTGAAAAATGATATGCAGAGCTTTTTTGAAACTAACAAACTTCTTGAATCAAAAGTAGCTAAATTGCAAATTGAACTTGACAAGGCCAATGCTACTTTTAAGAAATTGAATGTAGGTACACAAGTTTTAGATGAAGTTTTGTCATCTCAAAAGGTGGTATCGGATAAAAGGGGACTTGGATATGAAATAAAAGGATTGTCAAAGTCAAAGGCGAAAGGAAAGATTGCATCTATCAATCCCACTGTTTCACCAAAAGATGTGGCAAAAACAAGAATCAAGGAAGTCGATAACATCAATGTGTCCAAACAACCTACTCCTATCGATGCAAGGATTCAAAGGGGCATCAATGGTAAATCCATCACCAAACATGGTGAGGTAAATTTGATTAAGTTTATTTCTACTTGTCATAATTGTGGTGTTAAGGGTCACATCAAACCTCAATGTAGGAAATTGCATGCATCATGTTCTTCACGTACTTCACACATACATGTGTCCCATTCGCATGATTATGACAAGTTTATTCCTACATGTCATTACTGTAATGTCAAAGGACACATTAAACCGAATTGCTTCCAACTGCACGGATATCCCTCCATGGCTCGTAGCTTTGGTAGTCGAAATAAAATTGATTATTTTAAAACAATTATAAAACAGGACAACATTAAAAAATCTTGGGCCAAGCATGCTAATTGTGGTAATGTTCGAAATATGACATTTAGGGATATGACGCATGAACCTATGCCTAAGATTCAGAGTAAAGTAGTCCCTATTAAAACCAGAGCTATTTGGGTGAGGAGGTCAGACTTGAGACCTCAAGTGAATATTTTTACGAATCCTCTAGATGACATTGGATTATACGGCGGAGTTGCCCTCACATTTTGATGGTTTGATCTTGCATTTGTAGTCTAGGTTAATTTTATTGTCTATCTTGAACCTAGAGCTATGCTTTATGTTCTTTTCTATTGTTATTTTATTATGTTACTGCTTTAGTTTATTTCCTCACTTTGCCTATAAAAATGGAAAAAGATTGTGTTCTTTTAATGTTTAGAAAAAAAAACAAAAGGATTGTCATTTTTTTTACTAGGAAAGTTTGAGCTGAGCCTAATAATCTTTGTTGTTGCTGGTTTTTAGTTTTCTAATATGTTCTTAAGAAAATAACAAAAACATTCATATTTCTAAAATTTCAAAAAGATTCATTTTTTTTGTGGCTTCATTCTGTGTCGAGTTACTATCATCTATTATCATGAGTACGGATATTCTCAATACAACATGCGCATATGTTGCAATTTCTCACCCTTCGATGCATTTAGATGATGAGTGTTGCATGCTTCATTGCCGTATGTTCTCCACTATCTCACGAAAATGATAGATTGCTCCTTATTCACGTTAGTCTCATGTATCTAGCCGTTTTCTTGTGCTCGTCCCTTTGAGATTGACCTATGGCTACTATTCCCATGTGTGTTTAAATTTATCTTTGCAAGAGTCAATCTCTTTGTATTATATTGTTTACCTATCCGGACGTTCATTGAGTAACCGGATAATCAGGGTGAGGTACTCTCCCTCTGAGTGTTCGCGTCAAAAGATGGATAGACCTTGTGAAGGTATTATTGGACCATTCGCTTAGTAACCGGGCATTGGGTATGAGGTACTCTTACTCCCAATATTCGCGTCAAACGGCAGTGGGGTAAAAGAGAATTTTAGTGTTTGTGCTACTCTCTAAAAAGAAAAAAGAAAAAAAGAAAAAGAAAGAGGATGTGACTTTGAGGGGGAGTATTTAGCTTGCTCATTCGTTAATCACATTGAGGACCTAGCTTGGTTTGACTTCTTGAGGGGGAGTTGTATTGAAACTCCTAGTATACATGAGAACCGACGAACTTAATGAGTTGAGCTTGATATGATTTTTTTGATTCACACACACACTTTATCATTTGGCTATGTTGTGTGTCGCATTCTTGATCTAATGTCTCTATGGTGTGCTTTCACAATATTTGTTCATGTTTTTTGTCTTGATGTGTGTGTTCATGGTTATTAACGGTAGTCATAAGAGCAGGTGTGTCACATGTGATCCTCTTCCTTTATTTATTCACATTATTAGTGTTTCTTTTGTTATATAAAAAATGTTGTGATAAAAAATTAACATTCATTGTTTGTGGGGGAGTAGAATATCCTATTAAAAAAAATTATTTATTGATTGAGGGGGAGTTTCGGTGTTCGATGTCATTTTTCTGTCTTATCATTTTTTGCGTGGTTCGACTTTGTGAGGGGGAGATAGTTTGTCAGCCCGAGGGTATATGAGAAACCTTGTTTGTAATTGATAATCTTAAGAGCTACTGACATATCACACACGCACTTTTGTCATGGATTCGTGTCTCATGTGCATTTAGGCTTCTCGACATATCCATGGTTGAATTAAATATATATTTTGCACATGCCTAATTAAAAATTTTCTAGTCATCGAGTCTCATAACCGAGAAATTACTCCTCACTTGGTGCTTCAATGTTGCATTTGTTTCCCCTAGCTATTTTAAAGTATTATTTTGTTATTTTTGTGGTTTATGTTTTGAAAATAGCTAGTTGTTGGTTATTCCCAGGCCTAGTTGGCATTTTGCAATTACTTCTATTTTGGTTGTTCTTAAATTCTGGTATTCCTTGTTGCTTATGAATTTTTGGTACATTTGTTTTTTGTTTATGCTAGTTTGGCTGCTGGTTTTATAGTTTCTACACTTTGGCTCTCTTGGAACATAGTTTATGGTATTTTTATTGTTGTGCTATCTAGTTGGCTTAAATGTCCATATATTTTCTTTATTGGTGCGTTATTGGTTAGGGAGATTGTTCTATCTTCATGCTATTTATGCGAGTATTCACCCCTCTCATAAATTTCTTATTTGGTTGCTTCTATTGGTCATTAATTGTTTAGTGCTCTTCCACTCGCATTTATTGCTTTATCATTTATCCTATTTGCCCAATGTCACTCCATGTCAAAAGGGGGAGAATGTTGAAAAGGGGAGTAGGTTGCTTATTGTTCTAATGTGGTTGGATGTTGAGTTTTATTTGCAGCCTCTCTACAACTCGATCTCAGTTCGTGTTTTGAATTCATTTTATAGGAGATATTTTCGGTGTAGTGTGTTTTGTCATGGAAGTGCCAAAGGGGGAGATTGTAAGGACCAAATTCCAGAGTCGTCTTGTTTTGGCAATTCCATGTGACAAAACACATATTTTTATCGAGTTGTAATTTTATTGTTTTTTCCTTAATTTTCTAAGTAGCGAGTCTGTATAGGATTAGAGTGAAAGGAATCTCTTTATTATGTAATTTGAGAGTTAGTGCTTTAGTCATTTTGTTGCCGATCAATATGGTGCATTTAGAATGGGAAGATCGATCATGGGATCAATCGGTTTATTAGTCAGGTGTCTCCAATATAGCACAAGCCGCAAGGTTGCACAAGGCGTGCAGGTTCAGAGCATAGCGACCGATAGATGGATCATTTGGGTTCTTGCTCGGGCAGTTTCAAAAATCAAATCTATAATGGTCTGATCAATCGGCTTGCAATGCGATTGATCGGAATGGCAACTTTATAAATATGTCACGATTTTTAGATCTAGGCTAAGAATGTCGGCTAAAAGAGGATATTAGAGCCGCTTGTTTTCAAAGCCACAAACCCTAGAGTATCGAGAGTGAATCTTGAAACACAAGATCGATGGAACTTTAATCAAAGCTTTAAGAGGTTTCTACATCAATTATCAATAGTCAAGTTCAAGGTTGTTTTCCGGTGGATTTTTGGAAGAACGTTTGGAAGGCTCGAGGATTCGAGACAGCGGCAATCAAATACTGGGTGTGGTGTACGAGGATTCGGCAAGTACATCTTAGAGCGATTGTGAGTGATTCAAATCATAGGGTAAGATTACTTGTAACTACACAATGGTTTTATAGTGTTTGATTCCTTCCCGTGGTTTTTGCCCATTTAGGGTTTTTCCACGTATATCTGGTGTTCATCAGTTTATTTGCTTTATGGTTGTGATTGAGTCATATATTGATTGATGTTATTGTTTTTATTGAGATAAAATAATCTAGCAAATTAACCTAGGTGATCTAGGATTTTTCAGGTTGAATATCAGTGGTCCAGCCCACAAAGGAAACCGACCGGGGCTGGATAGGCACACTAGGGACCGCAAGGCACATCTCGTCTTGTGTCCGAACTTCGTAGAGACCGTAGGTCCTAAAGGATGTTCCGTCTAGCCCAGTGAAATCCGAGATCGCTTAGTGCCAAAGGTTCCAAGGACAGAAGGCTTCTTATGGTTTCCCATGTGAAGATCTCTGTAGGTGTATACGACCAAAGCTAATTAACGTCGAAGGTTGCAGAGGTCATATCCGGATCAAGGTAGAAAATGCCTGGGAATAGTGGTATCGCCCGCCGGGGGGGGGGGGGGGGGGGGGGGGGGGGGGGGGGAGGGGGGGGGGGTGGATATGGCTCGACCCAAGAGCCAAACCCACGAGGGCCAGTAGGCGATTACTTGACCAAAGCTAATTAACGTCGAAGGTTGCAGAGGTCATATCCGGATCAAGGTAGAAAATGCCTGGGGATAGTGGTATCGTCCGCGGGTGGATACGGTTCGACCCAAGAGCTAAACCCACGAGGGCCAGTAGGCGATTACTTGTGCACGTCACAGAAGCAACATGGCACAAAGGTGGGAAGCTTCTAGAAGCTCCTATAGGACTATGTGGTGGCACATAACAGGCCATGTCACGTGACCATAGTGGTCACGTATAACGTCATGAGACTTGGAGAGCAAGTACACAGATGCTTATAAATACCAAGGAATAAACCCTAGAGGTACACACAATCTCACATCTAATACTCATTGTACTCTCCTTATTTGTTCTCTCCTTCTTTGTTTACTAACTTGATTGTCGGAGTGTCCTTAGGCAAGTGGCTTGAGTGACACTAACCAGTTGCTTTTGATTATAGGTTCAAGGGAGAGAAGGAGCTCCACCATTGGAAAGAGGGAAGCACCACCGCGAATCACCCCCCAACACATAACAAACCAAGCACTTAAAAGTTGGAAATATTTTTGCAGAAAACATTTTTAGCCCAAACAAACAGAACCAAAGTCAACTTACTAACAATTTTTTTAATTGGGTCAAGTGGTGGTCAACAAATTTATGAAAGCAGTGTGCGAATGTCATGGGTGTTCTTTTGCGAGCATTGATTACTCTTTATGCTCCAGGGAGAACATGATCAGAGATGAGGGAAAGATTGATGATGAGGACGTGGATAGTGATAAAGCTTGCATAGAGGAGAAGGCAAATTTGAAGGAGTATGAGGAGGACCTGGTTTTAAACTCTAACGATGTATCTATCAATGGGGAGTCTTTCGGGAAGTGGAGGATTAGGAAGGAAAGATATGGATGGTTCTAATGCTTCTTGCTTGGGTGGAGACTGCTCTGGTGGAGCGGATTTTGATTTGGCTAAGGATCTTTTCATAGAGGTTGCCCCAGATATTAGCCAATCAATTACTTCCCCTTTTCCGCATGAGCATGAGGTTGGTCTAAAGAGAGTTTGTTCTAGGTCGGTTGTTAATACAAAAAGATAAGTGCATTGCCTTCCGGATCAAAGATCAATTCATGGAGCTATTCTCAAATTGAAAAGGATGATGAACAGATTGAAAAGGAAAATTCGCAAGAAGAAAATGCTTTCTGAGATGGGGATAAAAGCAGTCAAATATAAAAATCACGACAGCAAAGTTTCTTCCTCTTCTTCTCTATCCTCGTTTGATATTTGTATCATGAATTCCCTTTTACTTCAGTGAGCTTAGAATGCGATAGATATTGGAGCTTCATTGGGAGTAAAATTTTTATGGTGGGAGAGACTTCAATTTGACAAAGTATATTGAGTTTCAAGTCGATAATACCGCTGAGAAAGAGATTAATGTCTACTGATGAAACGGAGGATGGGGAATTTGTAGAAATGGAGGGTGGTGGTTCACTTTCTTTGGAGTTTTGATCTTCTATGTTCCTCTTGGTGTGGCTGTTTTGGGTTTTGACCCTCTTGTGGTGTCTATTGGTTGTTTGGTGGTTTGGTCTTTATTTTTAGCACCAGTGTTAGCTTGGTTTAAGTGGTTGGATTTTGGGTCTGTCTTTGTGGTTTGTTTGTCTTGGTAGGTCTAGGCGGTTTTAGTTGGTTTTTGGGTTCTATAGTTGTTTGGGTGGTTAGGCTTGGGTGGTGTTTTTCATTGTTCCCTTTAGGTTTAGTTGGCTTCTTGCCTTCCGTAGTTTCTCTTGGGTCTCGGGTGTGTGGCTTTTTGCCGTTATGCCATTGGTCCTTTTAATCTTTGTATCTCCAATTCTTTTGCCTAACAAATTTTTTTATTTTTTAATTGGGTCCCTTTTTTTACACTTAACTCACACAATTAGGTCTCACATTTTGTACTTTTGTGTTATATAGCAACACAAATTTAACTTCACCATTAGAGATGACCTAATATGTTTTTGTCAATACCATATTATAACTAGAAAGTTCGTAGTGTTCTGGCAATCTTAATCTCCAAGGAAATGTCTTCTAAAGCTACCAAAAAAGTATCGCAGTAGTGTGTTCGATCGCATGCATGTGAGGAGCAACCATCCACCACTTGCATATTTAACTATAGAAAAAGGCATATTCATTTAACTCTGATCGTGAATGTTTTCATCAATTGGGGCTTCTGCTAGTGGACTATATGATTGGTCTGCATCTGATTAGTTCAAGTGTGCGTAAATTCGCTTGGATATATTGAGTTATAAAAAAAATATAAGTGCTCGTTATTAATTCCAAAATTCTTGTTTCTTACTCGAAAGCAAGGAGCAATAGTTTTGTATAGAGTTCCGTAATTTTTTTTCTTTATCTCAACCCAATTTTTTTAATGTTTTAACATTTTTTTTTACTTTTTAAATAAAGATACACAACATATATCCAGAAAGTAAAAATAAAGGGAAAAAATTTGATAAACAAAATCATTAAAGGCCAAAAAAATACAGATGACAAAACAATGAAAACGTTTAGAGATAAAATTTCCAAAATGAGAACCAAAGAAAGTCGTAGTAATTGTAATTGAGAATAAAACTAAAAAGGAAAATACTCAAGAAACACAGCATTGGATTATTCATTGTCTTTATTCAACTTTTTTTTTGCATTTGTTAGTTTTGCGTCAAGATTTTGTGGTTTTTGGATTCCTCTCGACGAGACGAATCTAACAAGTATAAAACTATGGTCAAAACTCAATTTTTTTTAATAAAGCCAAAATTAATCCAATAATCCAAGTATTTTCGGCTTTATTCAAAAAAATATTTGGTTTGATTATAAATTTATACTTGTTAGATTTGTCTCATAGAGAGCAATCCAGAAACCACAAAATTTTGACTCAAAATAACATATGCAAAAAAAAATTTAAATAAAGACAAAACGAAAAAACCAAAAAACCGGATTATAAGTTTTTTTTTGCCAAAAGAACCCTATGTATGTCTTGAGAAATGCACATTCAAGAAACACGGGCTAGAACCATCGAATCCCTTAATGGGCTCGGGTCATGGACCTCGTGTTCTGCTTGTAGAGTAGGCAGAAGCTAGAACCATCGAATTCCTTAATGGGCTCACTCAGGTCATGGAACTTTTGTTCCGCTTGTAGAATAGGCCGGATTTTAACTGTCTATTTGTTTGGGCTCGCATCCAAGTACCCAAATGATTGACCGATGCTACAAAAGTATAAGCCAACTTTTGGTCACCACTTTTGGGCCTTTTTTTCAGCTAACGTGTTTGTAGAATGGGCTCTGATCAGGATATGTAGGCGTTATCCATTTTTTCTTATACCCCGACCGAGATTTCCATACAACCATCATTTGTTACGGGGTGTTCTACTAAAGTAATTTTTGATTTTTCACGGCTTTTTAGATTAATGTATATGAGGAGATTTTTTTTTTTGTCATTCGTCAATCCTAATCTATTACATGGGGGAGGGGGAAGTGGAACTCGATCCCGAGATGTAGTGTGGGGCATTCAAGAGTTCTACCGCATGAGCTAGCCACCACTTGCGTATATGAGGAGATTGACTTGCCTCGAAAACTGTAAAAAGCCATGATAAGTGGAATAGGGCCCAAGTTCCATTTTCCATGAAACATTGAATTCATTATTTCCAATAGGTCAATCATAATTCATAACACACTCATAAATCTTAAGAAGATGTAATCACTGAATTCAATAACCAAAAAACATTTTAATAACTGAATTAAAATATAGCAAGCGAAATTAAACAGGATGAATACGGGTGAGATTCACATAATTTAAAAAGAACACGAATAACTGTTTAACCAAAAAGCATTTTGGTGCCTTTTTTTTTTTTTTTTTTTTAAATTTAAAAACCGCGACAGAATACTGTAATTGATTTTGAGACTGGCGTGTAGTTGCGGCTCAAGACATTTTTTAACATCATGCTTTGACTATTGTTGGCTAATTTATTTGTTTTGTTGGTTTTGTAAGATTAGAGCGTTAAAAATGTATTCATTCTTGTTATTGGAGTATTGTTATACACGTGTAATATTTATTCGTTTATATTTTTTGTTATATTTTTAATAGTTTTAAACTAAAGAGGTTAACAGTGTCAACTCGAACATGACACAATTCCAAACACGTCGGGTTAGTGTCAAGGTACATGAAACGTTTAAGTTAGCACATGAAAAGATCCGAACTCAACTAGGTATAGAGATTTGCAATGTTTTGATCTCTTTCAATAGTCAACCCTCAACAAATAGTTTAGCCAATCACATAAACCAAAGCAAACAATCCCCCAATGCATAAGGTTTACATGGAAATCTCTGAATGGGTAAAAACTGTGGGAATGAATCATACAATATAATATTGTATGAATACAAATAATCTAACTTGATGATCTTGTATCATCGCCACGAATCCTGGGACTAGGGCTGTAAATGAACTGAGCCGTTCATGAACTATTTGAGGCTCGACTAGTTAAAAGCTCATTCGAGTTCGATTCGGATACTAAACGAACTGAACCGGAACCTCAATTTTAGGCTCATTTAATAAACGAGCCGAACTTGAACCTAACAATATTCGGCTCGATTAAGCTCGCGAACTTGGAATATATTTATATCTCATAATAATTTCCTATATAACCTTGGATATGTATAAACTTTTACGTATACATAATGAAAATTTTATAACTTGTACTTGTATAAACCAATAAAAGTATTATAAACTTAAATTTTACTAATATGTTTATATAATTTTGTACATGTATGAACTTATTTATGTACAAAATAGAATTTTTTTTTAAAGTTCTAGACTTATATTAGAGCATAAATATCTGGTATTTTTTTTTTTCCGTTAAGGCTCGTGAACAAGTTCGAGTTCGACTCAAACCTAGGCAAGTTCGGCTCAAACTCGGCTCGTCAAATTTTCATTGAGTTCGAGTTCGGCTCGAGTTCATTTAAAATTTTAATGAACGAACCTGAACATTCTAAAGCTCGGCTCGATTCGGCTCGTTTACAGCCCTAACTGGGACCTACTTGCCGAATCTACGTTAATCACACCTTTGAATGATCGCGGAATATTGCATCCTCAAGCCTTCCAAACGAATCGCATGCATTTAGGAAAGCGGAAACCAGGTTCTTTTGCTACGGCTTCAGTGGGTTCCCTTAACCAAGCTTATTATAATGTTCTATTTACTAATTTAATTTGTAAAATTAAATCAGGAATAAAATTAATATGGCCAATTAACCACCCCAGAAAACTAGTTTATACAAATAGTAGCTTGTTCTTCGACCTTGCGAGATGGTGTTGCCAACACATAACCCGATGACGATGAGGTTGAACCAATCCTTCATGGAGCGGTCTGTTACAGACTGTTGTCAAAATCACGAATTGTCCAGCCATTGCTACTATCTGTCTTAAGTTGTCTTGTATCAAGAAGCTGAAGCTGGGGACAACCAATACATAGCAGTTCAGACCTACGGTCAGTATGGTCATAAATTCACAAAAGAGTCGGCCTTCCAAACGAATCACCTTTCGAACTCCACGAAAAGGCTTTACTTTAAGAATGATTGTGTTGATGCGAAAAACCTCTCAGAGATGATTCTTTAGCACAAAATATCTATCGATCTTTGCAAGTCTCTGAAATGCACAAGCCCTAGTCTCCACATATGTTCATGGATGAAAAATATGAGTTCTCACTTCTCAAGCTCTATTCGGCATTGGTACCCGTTCTTAAACATTCTCATACTTTTCTTTCCCCGTAACTAAACGGGCCTTCATGTTAATTAGTCATGTTAATAATCCAACCAATCAAACATTGGCCTAAAAAGGTACTAAAGTGTGTTAGTCAAATTTTCCACTTTATTATGAAGTGGGACTTCTGATATGATTAGAAACAACCTAAGCAATTGTTATTAATGTACAAACAAATCATACTTGGGGTCCACGGCGCATGCTCCAACTTGGAGATATTATATAGTTGAGACCATGACACATTGTCTCCATGTGGGACCGAAACCCAAAATGGAAAAATAACCATTAGAACGGAAAATCAAAAAGGCCTACAACAAGACCACTTTAAACAACCTTAATTTAGTATTAACAAAACAAAATCGTATCTCTGTCCCTAACAGAAACCAAAAAAGTCCAAGACAAAGCATCAAAGTGGGACCAAAAACAGCTTAAACTAACTTAACGGCCACCATGGCTAAGCTAGTGCATGTGGAGCCGCAGTGACTTGATGCCTTTCGAGGTTTTGAATGGCAATTTTTCTCTAAAGAATGCCTAGTTAAAAGTTTCCTCCTTCAATCTCACAGATTGATTATCAATCATTCATTATGATTTGGTTATTCTTAAAATTTTGGTTGGATCCATTTAGATTATAAATTCTTTACGTGTGAAAATGGTACCACGGAGTAGACTACAGAATATAGAGTGTGCCAACCCCCTTTTCACCTACCGGACTAGCCTTAAATACTAGACCTTTTATAATACATCTTACATACATAAATCATATTATTAGAAAATAAATCAATTAGGAAAAAGGTGTTAATACAAAACTTCAAAAGTTGTTCATTATAACAAGTAAAATACACTTTGATTCCCTTCTCTCTTGGTTAATACCCTTTTTTGTCTTCTCATGATCACTCTCAACTCTTTTAGATGCCTTTATTGGTTGTCTATGTTTTCCTCTATCCCTCGCTGTACTATTTGCACTTTGCAGACATTTATGATACTGTTAAGCCCTAAAACGTTCAGAAGAAGGGCGTGCTAAGATTTTGACGTGATCTAATCGTGAATCAGACTATAGGTCTTAGTTCTGACTTCTATTCAGGGAATTGTGTTCACGGCCCTTCGAAAGATAGTAAAATATGGTCTGAATGGGCCTTGCATGTTAAAGACTTCAAAGGGGAGGCTGGGAGCTAAACTCTTTCCCTTTGAATAGGTCAAATGGGAGGCTGGGAGCTAAACTCTTTCCCTCTATAGCCCATCTCCACCAAGATCGTGTTTCCTATAATCATTTCACCCCGTGAATTTAGCTAACATGTGGTACCCTACCGCAAGGCCTTCAAACAATTTGCTAAAAATGGGTATACACATTGCCCCCTCAAATTCTTTTCTTGGATTTCAAAAGAATGGAGTTTGAATATTAATCCCCTACTCTTGTTTGGAAATAACCAAAGCAAAGCATGAAACTGACATTTTATCCTAATAGCTAGGCGTACAAAGTGCCTAAAGCATAATACAAACATTCCTTTCGTTGGGGGCGGGGCTTCGAAGCCATTAGATGAGATCGATGGTTCAACTTCATTCCTTCGTTGGGTTGTTTATCAGTTGGAGTTGATGTAAAGACCGATAGAGCTAGTACCAGGGTTTGATTTCGTTTATAAAAACAAGCTATTACTCAAAGGTTAGGATAATTTTGTGTAGTTCTTTTTTCTTTTCTTTTTTTCCTGTGGCCAAAAAATTAGGACAAGGGGAATATCTGTTGGAAAAATTACAGCGGCAACTGTAATTCCGAAAAACAATTACTTCTGATATATATAAACATGAACAGATTACAATAAAATGAACACGGAATTTACAAAACTGGAAATACAGAAACTGTAAAACAGAGATACAAACAGTGCCGAGTCGTGTGTAACCACACTCTCCTTAACAAAGATGCGCCGCCTACCATGGGTGTCGTAGGTTGAATCGACGTCCTCGTCCCAGGATACAACGGCTATAACCACGACCACCGGAACACCACCGCTGGAAGCCTTGGCGAACTATAACTCTCGTCTGCCTCTCTCTCACAAGAACGAATTCTGAAGTATTTTGATGCACGAATTTCTGATATTGAACCAAAGGGCAGAGCTATCAATATATAGCTGTAGGAGGAGCTGAAAACATCAATTCGGGTATTAAGGAGGAGCCTCCCCAATCAATACGAAATCAAATGCTGCCAATGAATTGTGCAATTCAATTCCGAATCTGTAACCCCTGCCCTCAATCCGAATTTGAAAGAGATTTGATGCTGCCATTATCTCCATATTCATGAGGGAGTTACACAGTGTTAATTGCATAACGTGTTGAATCCGTGGGGTGGTCTCGGTTGCCCCGGGAGACCCTCCGAGCGCCCCGGTTTCATTCACAAAATTCCAACAATATCATACGATAGAAATATGTATACGCATTTCATTTGGAAAAATATTTGTAGGCGACAAAAAAGGACCTAGATATATTAAACGAAAAATCCCTTTTACAAGTAAAAGACAATGATTGCTAAAATATAGGTACAAATGATTGCGTATATTCAATCACATTGTAGATACCCCAATTTGGCTTTGTAAACATTTAAGCCCCCCCTTGGGGAAGTCTCGATGATGAAACGATTTTTTTGTCTGCATGGCTTGATAGCATATGGTCTTCTGTTTTGAGCTTTGGACACGTGGACTTGATGAAAAACTGCCCCCTTTACCAACCATTCACTAATCTGGGTCCGCCCCGCTATCCAAACCTTATCCTTACCTATACCCCAAAGGTGTACAGAATATACACGAGAAAACAAACCGCAACCAAGAGTGTCGGCCGACATTTCTCCACTACCAATTGCTAAAAGCATCTGTCAGCCACTACAAGCACTATCAGCTGCCGTTACAGTCTGTCCCCCGCTACACTGTTGTCTTGTTCTGTACCATTGGTTCAGTAGAGGAATATTGGCCACTATTTTGGTCTATCAAACATTGTTCATCCTTCAGCGAACATTCCACAAACACAAAATGCGGATAAAACTTTCCTTTACGATCGAGACAACTTTTTCGGTCATTTTGAAGGCTTAGGGTAACGCCCTAATGCTCTATAGGCGCAATCACAAAGATTTGGTATAGATTTCGGTTGTTTCCTATACGGATTCAATATGGAACCTATTTAAAGGCCCTTCCGGTCTCTATGTTTAAGACATCGAGTTTTATATATAAACATACGCGAGAAACACCCAGAAATTCTTGAATTTCCCAACCCCCGATATGCTCCCGTAGCCTCTCTAAACCCTAGCTTCTAGTAGCTAAGCCCCTCTTGCCGAAACCCTAAGTTTCCGTCCGGTTTCTATCCCAAAGTCCAAAACAGAGTTCTGTGCTCTTCGATCCGTTAGAAGCAACATGCAATCATGCCTCTTGCACAATTGCAAAAAGGCACTGAGGGATCCAAGGTCGGGTTGCATCAATAACCCTCCTAGGTTAGCCCATTTTTAATTTTGTTCACTTTTTCTTTTGTTTAATCATCCGTTATTCTGTTATTTCTGGTGAAAGACGAAGAACAACAGTCGATACAATGAAGTATCAGCCACTGGATGTTGTTGTATGCATAAGCGGTCGAATGGTTTCAGAATCTCAACCGCGAGTCTAAGTGTGAACTACCAGTAGATTCGTCAAAAGCAGAACTTGCCAGTTTATTTTTTTCTTCTTTTCAGCACGTGTCTCGCCTGTCTTTATTGCTTTCATCACCCATAACTGTTAAATGGGTAATAACTAGTTGTAGACACCCCAATTTGGACTCAGGAACATTCCTAAGGCATTCCCGATGATGAATATAAGTCAAAACGATACACAAAGCTTGAACAATGCTCTTGGAACCTCAAAAACAATCCTGAAGACCCAAAAAACCTTCAAAAACCACCCGAGCGCTCAAGTCAACGCACGACTTGAGCGCTTGAGTTGAGTTTACTCAAGTCCCAACCTGAGTGCTCTAGTCGCCTGCACGCGATAGTTTTTTGCAGAAGCATCTTCAGCCTGTGATGAGGATTTCCTTCGTCGATGTTCAGCTTGTGGTGAGGATTTCCTATGTTGACCATCGACACAAAGGTTCCCTCTCCTCCCAAAATACCCCTCCACCATGTCCAAACCCCCTACATTTAACCAAATCGTGACCCTACAACCTAAACCCCACTAAGTTTCAAACCCCCTTTTCCCTCCCATTTCACTTTGTTTGGATACCAGGTTACACTCTATCATCCTTTACACATCCACAATTCTAGCCCTAGCAATCCAGAATGTTAACTTTACTCTCACACTCCTAAATCTCTGAAAATCAACCACTTACAACCCTTATTACTCATATAACCTTACGTTTTCTTAGTATAAACATTGCCTAGAATCCTAAACCACTATACTATCTCACTACTACAAAAATGGTTAAAGATGACACATCAAAAATTGAAACAATGACAGTTTTTGTAAAACTGTCATCGAAAATGTGAGGGTAGAGTTTTGATATCAGTCTATCCTTAAAACTGTAATCTTTGCGATATAAGATGACAGTTTAGAATAAAAGTGACATCATTATCTCTTTCTTTAATGTCAGTTTTTGCTTAGAACTGACATTAAAACAAGGCGCTTCCAGAAGCCCATATGGAAAACCTTTTAATGTCAGTTTTTCTTAAAAGCGACATAGAAACTAAGCCCTTTTAATGTCAGTTTTAATTAGAACCGACATTAAAGTTGATCATAAAAGATGACGGTTAAAAAAAATCACATGACCGCTCAGTGGAGTTCATATGGCACCCTCGTGGCGCTTGTGTGGCGCCTACGTAGCACTTGTGTGGTTAGGTAATATTTGCTTGCCCAGGACTCAAACTCAAGACCTTGACTTCCTCGCGCACGCGCATGTTACCAACTGAGCTAGCACGCTTGTTGTTGACAAAAGACCAACAAAAATATTTATACTATATTTTCGAAAAATTTTAAGCTGAGTACTTTTTATGTCAGTTTTAGATTTAATTAAACTGTCATCTTATACGTTTAATGACACTTTTTGACAGTCATATTTTATGATCAATTTCAATGTCGGTTCTAATTAAAACTGACATTAAAAGGGCTTAGTTTCAATGTCACTTTTAAGGAAAACTGACATTCAAATGTTATCTATATGGGCTTCAGGAAGCGCCTTGTTTTAATGCCAGTTCTAAGCAAAAACTGACATTAAAGAAATAGATAATAATGTCACTTTTATTATAAACTGTCATCTTATATCGCAAAGATGACAGCTTTTAGGATAGACTGACATCAAAACTCTACCCTCATATTTTCGATGACAATTTTATCGTTTCAATTTTTGGTGTGTCATCTTTAACCATTATTGTAGTAGTGTGCTGTGAGATTGATCGAACTGGGTTCTGTCATAGCAAAGTTACATTAGTGCTGGGCTTGGTCTATCTACTTTTCCTATGTTTCTTTTGTTCCTGAGTAGGGCATGTCCTCTCAGGTTCTCTTGTTACTGTTTTCTTCTGTCTATTGGTAACTTGCCAACATTTCTCCTTGGTAAAGTTAAGAAGTCGAAACGATGAGAGAGGCGATTTGGAGGAAACCTAGCCGCCAACGATGTCTTCCTTCCCTCCCACCGATCTGATGCAGCTCTCCCTCTCTCATTTTCTCCCATCACCCTCATCTCCTGTTTCCCCCTCTCTTTCATTTTGTCGTTCATCCTCTGAGTTTCGGTCTCTCGGGTCTCCAACCGGCAATAGTTTTCTGAACCCAGACCGTGGTTTTCTTTGCTTAAGGTGGCTTCAGGTCCGATCTCGCTCAGCCCGGATTACTGGACCCAGAGCGTCGGTCCTCACCATCTCTATTTGTTTGGTTCAAGGTACACTTTCCGCACCCCTCTCCGATTGTTGGGTTCGATTTGCTGCTCATTTATAGGCGGCGACGTCTTTTGTTTTTCCGTTTGGAGTTTGCTTTCGATTGTTTGTTTTCTGGGCTGTGGTGTTTTTGCCTATATGATCTAGTGGTGTCTCGGTGCCTTCATGCTCATAAGGTGTTCGTCAAAAGTTCTCTACATAGATCTTTGCATCTGCATTTGGCCTCTGTCTATTATTTTTCTAGGCTGTGGTGGAATCAAACATTCTTTGAGGTGCATAAAAAATTGGGGCTTTGGAAGTAGGAGGAACATCTATGGATAATAACTTCAGAACTGCTGGAATTTCTGAGGTCTTTACGATTTATGTGGACAACCTTACAGATGATATGGATACAGTGTGGTTGGGCCAGATTTTCTCAAAGTATGGAAGGGTTTTGGATGCTTTTATTCCAAGAAAGAGGAGTAAGTTTTTCAAATCCAAGTTCGGTTTTATCAGGTTCAACTCAGTGGCGGAAGCAAATTTGGCTATCTCTGATCTTAATGGTGTTGTCATCAGAGATCGTAAGATTCTTGTTAAAATGGCGACCTATTGTAGGGTGAAGGAGCATGGTGGAGTGAGGCAACACAATCCACGATCTACAGTAATGGCAGATAGAGTTAATCAGGTCTCAAAGGTTAATAAATCAAATGAGGTACTACCAAACAATTTGGGTAGCAAATCTTTTGCTGAAGTGGTGATGGGTAATGCCAGAACCGCTCCTAGACGTATCTCCGTCAAAGCTACTGGCAATGAATGGCTCACTAGGAGCGTTGTGGCTAAACTGAAATCCTTGTCTGCTATGGAATCCATTAGGGAGGCTCTCCACTGCCATGGAGTTCCTCAGTTTGAAGTGAAAGATTTTGGTGGTCTCTGGGTGGTCGTGACTTTTCTGTCTTCTGAACAGATGCTCTCTGTTTTTGATGGGGAACTTAGTTGGCTGAAAAATTGGTTTGCGGAGGTTAAAAAGTGGAACCCAGATCTCAAAGAAGCGCGTAGAAGAAACATTTGGATCTCCTGTTACGGGGTCCCTCTCCATTGCTGGAGTGCATCAACGTTTCAGAAGATTGCTCAGTTATGGGGGGAGGTCTTAACCATGGATGATGCTACGATAAAGGGTTTATCTTTTGCATGTGGAAAGATTATGATTGCTACTGAGAAATGGGAATGGATTAATGAAGTTATCCAATTAGAGGTGAATGGTAAAATTTATGATATTAGAGTTGTGGAGGAGCAGGTGGTTATCCATGGCCACTGCTCAGTTTGCAGTCACAATTCTTCCGAGTCCACCAGGGTAGACTCAACACCTGTTGAAAAATTTGGTAACTCGACAGCTGACTCAATTGACGAGGCTAATTCTAGGCGTGACGTTGAACATTGGGAAAGGGAGAAAATCTTGTCTGAATTGATGCACAGTGCTAATGATTTATCTCGGGTAGTGGAATCGGTTGGGGAGGTATCTAAAGAGGTTCTGGTGTCTGATATGCATGCAGGCGAAATAGGTGGGTCTTTCCCAACTCCTGAGTATGGTTCCAAAGAAAATTCAAATGAAGAGGGTGAGATTAAAGCCGTTGGGTCTCAACAAATTTTCAACACAGAGGAGGTTGGGCCTGTTGACTTGGGCCTGGAGCCCAACTCTATTGCTATTAAGGAAGGGGCTTTTCTCACTAATGTGGAGGCTAATGGTCCTCTTTTGAATAATACTGGGCAATCAATTGTTGAGAGAAATATGGAAGATTCTTTTTCCAACTGTGAGATTGGCGATTCGAATGAGGATATTGAGTCTTTCGAGGATACTGCAGCTACGAGACATTTGGCAAACATTTTGAAAGATATTGAAGAGGTGGCAGATACAGAAGTAGGGACTTATAAGAAGTCAGATGAGGCGGGAACCCACTCTGATGCAATCCATTTGCCTGTCAAAGAAACAACCAAAGGGATAAAAGGGAAAAGACACATTAGAGCATAAACGATATTCTGGGATACTCTAGAGTTAACAAAGGTGACATCAAAAGAAAAGGGAACAAAAAGAAGTGTGTGGTCCTAAGGTCAGCAGTGGCATCTGCTGCTCTCTCTGCATCTATTTCCTCAAGGGATATAAACAACAGAAACAGACTCTTGTTAGATGAAGCTCAAGCCATATGGGAAGTTAATAAGCTATTTGGTCTTAGCTATGATGGTGATGAGAATGAGGTCATAAGTAAAATTGCTGAGTTGGAAGCCCTTAATAAGGCAAGGGCTGTTCCTGATTAAGGGTATGGTTTTTTTTTAGGAGGTTATTTTAGGTTTTGTGGGGGTGGCTTTTGGCTTGTGAGGTTTCGGTTTTGCTTGTGGGTGACTTTGGGGGTTTGTGGTTGTTTTAGGTGTTGGGGGCTCGGTTTTTGTCTTGTTTGTTTGATTGTCTTCTTGACAATCTTCCAATCCTTTGGGTCTCGAGTGGCTTTTTTGTCTTCTCTTGCCCCTTTTAATCTTGTATCTTTGATATTTGATTAATAAAATCTTTTTTGCCGTGCAAAAAAAAAAAAAACATTTCTCCTTGGTCTGGGTTTGGTTTGCTTTGTCTTTTGATAGGATCCCACATATTTGGGTGATCACCTTTTGATTGGTGCCCTTTACTTGTCCATTTAATCTTTGTAATCTATTCAAAGGTTAATAAAATCTATTATTCTTGTTGTTCAACAAAAAAAAAACCCTTCTGTAACACGCTGATTTGTACCTCCTGAGGGAAGTCAGGAGGTTCATGCCAGCTCCTTGTACCGGTCTTGAGCCTATTTGACCATTTGATGACACAAAAGGGGATCAAATTCCCCAGGTGCTCAGAAACTAATTTGAGCGCTCAAGTTAGTCATTTGAGTGCTCAAGTTAGTCATTTGAGCGCTCAAGTCACTGATGTACATTTTCCAAGTTATTTGTGTAAATCAAGTCTTAAATCATTTATTCAATCCAATTGGCTATTTTGATCCCAAATCAATTTGTTTACTCTGCAATCAATCTGAAATGGGTTAAAACAATACTGCTTTTGAAGTTTGTTGGGTCTTATAAATAAGGGTTTCCACAGAACCCAGGGAAACTTGAAAACAGAGGGGTACTGGAGCATTTTGCAATCACAGAACCAGAATCAGAAAGTTGCAGAAAGCATGACTTGAGCGCGCAATTTGATGACTCGAGCGCTCAAATTAGAAACAACGTACAGACTGGTTTTGGTTAAAATAGTTATGATGTATCACTTGTTTCATGTTTTAGGTCCTGTTACTCAATTATTTTTGGGCCTATATTTCTATCTCTTTTTTTTTTTTTTTTCTTTTTTCGTAATAAGTAGCGTATATCTGGCATCTCATCATCATAAATACTCACTTTGTACACATTGCACAAGCATCCACCACACGTGTTATTATTATTGATCCCCTTGTTTAATTGTTCCCCTGTACCCAATGTGAACAAAGTTGAGTCATAAGCATTTTACAATTCGACGAACATTAAGTAGAGAGTCAAAACCTTCTCCTCTTGTAACCTGGCTCCTGAATCTAAAATATTGCGGTGACGACAGACCAGTAATAAAAAAAACATTTTCCATAAACGAGGCACGAGAGCCATTCAAATTCGGTTTCTCGGAGACGATCCTCAAACCGGAATGCGACTCCAAATTGAATTCTCCAGAGAGGTGTCCACACTGGTACATGTCAAAAACATAACGAATGTGTGAAGTTATTTTCGTTGAACAAAGTAAAGGCCAACCATAAGGTCAAGCGGATATGGTTGCTTATCACCTGTCCCTCACTGTTGGCTCCCGAACGTGGGATCTCCATTAAAGGTTTTTTGGTTATCCACAAATCAAGTGGCGACTCTTTCAAACTCATAAAAATGTGTGTAGTAACGGACACCTCAGTGTTGTATATATGAACGCCAAGTTCGATCCATTTTGTGCGCCGACGCATGCACTTAAAAAGGTCAGCATCCACACACATGAAACCAAAAGTCTAATTTTATTTTAATATTTAAACTCCAATGGACAAAAGAAGAACAAGACTTGGTTGTTTAGTTCATCCTAATAACAACTAATTATTTCGGTCGTTTATTTACCGAAAGTAATGGGGTTACAGTAAACTTAACGGAACGAGGGAATTTGGCTAATAGTTTGTAAAGTAGGGAAGAACCGTGTAATTGTCCCAACCTCGCGAGAAGTTCCCAGATTTGTCAGAAAACGTGCCATACATAAAAAAAGGTAAAAACACGCTTTACACAGACAACACATTATACATACATTTCCGATAACATGGCGTTTACGCCGTATTACAGGTTGCGATTACACACGTAACATTAACCAATGTGAACTGGAGACAAGTCTATACAAAAAGACGATTCACAAATTTTTAAGAGAATGACCAACGCCTGGACTGTGTCCTGGCTCCGTGGGTCGAAAGTCCTCCACCGTTTCCACCTTACTCGTTTCCACTATTGGCTTAGTGCCACTCAATGCCTTGCCACCCATCAAGTCTGCATTGAAATTGCTATCACCACTCCTCTTGCATTTCCTGCATGGTCCCCCGTGCTTCAAATGCCGCCCATCAACACCCATAACTTCACTGCATAGGATCAACACAAGTAGAAAACCACATGCACACACCATTGATCTAGTTTTGGCCATGGAACCAAATTTGAGAGAGAGAGAGAGAGAGAGAGAGAGGGCTTCTTTAGTTCAATAGAAGCTGGACAAAGTGTCCCTCTCATAAACTTACTATTTATACATACAGTAAAGTGAGGGGAGGAGGCATGTGGGGGTCCTCATTCCACAGTGGTGGGAAGAGGAGATATAGGAATTGAAAGAACGACAAAAAAAAAGGAAGGAAAAAGAAAAAGAGGAGGAGAATTGGATGGCCTAGTTTTAGGGTGTAAGCGTAACCATTCATCATGAATAGAAAAGGTTATAATTCCCCTTGCCACTGGTTATATTCTGCATGTACATCCAGCTCTCATGTACATCCATCCAGCAAGTTGACTCATGAATTGTTGATCAGTTAAGGCCAATTCTAATTCGGCCTACTCTGGTGATCAGAATTGTTTCTTTAGGGCTCGTCGAGAATATATATAGATATCTTGTTCAGTTATTAGTCGATATGATTTAATTCGTAGCACATTTATTTTGAATTTTTTTTTCTTTGACACTGAATCGAGACCTATTTATCTGAAGATAAATGTACGTATTTTGAAATTGAATCAACCAATATTATCAATGGGATATTTTGGAGTACTGGTTAATACTCTGGACTCGCTCTTAAAATTGAGCATTTCCAATTATCAAAGTGGGTCCAGAAGAGTCCCCAAATGGTCTTGGGTGAGTTTCCGAATGGATTTTATCAAAATTTGATAAAATCAAGCCTCTGATTTTATCCATTCGTGAGGAGAGTTGATAAAATCTTAGATTTTTGCATTAAAAAATCTAAGATTTTATCAACTCACTGCATGAATGGATAAAATCAAGCCTTGATTTTATCAGATTTTGATAAAATCTTGATAAAATCCATTCGGAAACTCACCCTAGTCGTATTGTACAGAAGAGGATCCAAATACATATCAAGTTAGCTTGTACCTTAGGTTTCCTTTGGCTAAATCCAAAAAATTGTTTTTTTGGTTTTTTTCGTTTTGTCTTTATTAAAAAAATTAGCATTTGTTAGTTTTCGGTCGATTTTTTTTTTTGGTTTTTTGGCTTGTCTCGACGAGAGGAATCTAAAAAGTATAAAATTGTAAGCCAAACTTAAAGTTTTGTGAATAAAGACAAAAAATTATTCAAAAAACTGGAAACCACAAAAAATCGATCGAACACTAACAAATGCAAATTTTTTTGAATAAAGACAAAACGAAAAAAAACCAAAAAACCAATTTTTTGGATTTAGCGAAAGGAGGCTTTAAGTAGTATGGAGTTAACACAGGGTTGTCATGATGGTCTTAGTTGGGGACTAAGGGATTCGCTTCCTCTGAAGGTCTTAAGTTCAATTTGTCTTTCCAGCAATTTTAGAGCCACCTCACGCCCACGTGCTAAACTGTGATTGTGGAGAGACTATCGACCGTAGGGTTATGTAATGCCCCCAAGATTTGGGCACGTTAATTATTATTACAAACAATAATAAAGTTTAATCCCAAACTTTAATACAAACAACAAGGTCCTCAAACACTAAATAAATAATAACTGGGGTGGTTCTAGGTCTGTGTCTATCCCTGCGCCGGGTCGTTCCCCATTCCGGCAGCGCCTCCTGATCCACGGGACTGGGCTCCACAGTATTGCTCCTGTCCATCTAGATAATCTAGCATAATACGTCCGAGTCGCACAGGCAACATCATAGTATTATGCCAGGGTTACACGAATGCAACACCGTGAGCAACGCTCAGTAGTTCACTACGCTAAACTTCTAAGTAGCAATTCTAGAACAATAAATTCATGAACAGCATTTATAACTTATGAACAGTAAACCATGCATCATGCATGTCCATGCGAATCAGAGTAAATATGCGTAGAGAGTGGTATTTCGTTTCAGTATCTCAAAACTGTGCTACGTGTCACTTTCTCAACAGTTCTCATTCCGTTTCTCAAGAACACATTTCATTTATCCACAGTTTTCCCAAAAATTTAGTTTTCTCAATACGGTGCCTTTCCCGACATTCTTCTTCAAATTTCATTATCTCCCACCGCTCTGAAAGTTATTTGTCCGTTTACGCCTCCTTTCAGCTGACGGTACCAATCTTTCCGCTCGAGGTCCTGGTTATCGTGCATCACCGAACTTAACAGCCTGTTTGCACGGTCCGTTCTCCCCGCGACTCACACGACATAGTCCCGGCCGTCTTGCATCACCGAACTTAACAGCCTGTTTGCAAGGTCCGTTCACCGTGTGTTATGCACGCTTAGCCCATCATCCTAGTTCTCTCCGCGAACTGGAAGTGGCGCTCTCGTTGCACTACCGCAATCAATTCCATTCCTCCAAATTCTCTCCGCGAATTTGAGGTGGCAACAAATCATCTCATCACATTTCATCTCATTTCATTTCTCCAAAAATCTCATTTCATTTCCCAAAAATCTCATTTCATTTTCATCTCTATTTCCTCATTAACAAATATTCGATTTCACGTCTGGTGACATAACGTATCGCGTACGTGCTCGGTGTCACATGCTCAGAATCATGCTCATGCAATATTCCATAATTTTCTCTAAATTCAAATTCTTTCAAAAACACATTTCTCACATAAAATCATGCATAAAAAATATACCAACTCTCTAAATACTTTGTTTCCTCTAGAAACTCTTCCCACATAAAATCATACATTTTAATACACCAATTTTCCTCAAAATAATATTCCTTCTAGCAATTTTCCCACATAAAATCATACACTTAATACTCTCCAAAAATAATATTTCCATTTCTCTCAATTTAATCCTCATCAAAAATCTCCAAACATTTTATTTCTCCTCAAAAGAAATAAAATAAATCAATTTGCTCTTTCCAAAAATAGTTTAAACCAAACTCTTTTCTAGAAATCCCTTGCCAAAAATTCACCACAACTAATTGTGGACTTTCTAACATATTTAAAACTCTCCCAAAAAATATACTTTCTATTTTTCTAGAAACTCTCTTTCTAATAATCTCAAATAAACATCTTTTTCATATCTAGTAAAAATCACAATTTTTCTTCCTAGAAAATTTACCAAATAAACTCACAATATATTTTTGTAAAATCTTTCTAAAAATCAATATGAAAAACTCTCTCTTCATATTTATAAAAATCAACTCCACATTTTCTTATCAAAAATGAACAATAGGAATTTCTTTCTAACAAATTTCTCATAAAAGAAATTACTTCACTTATTCAAGAAATATCATTTCAAACAACAACCAATGAGCTAATCAACCAAGATTAATTAATCCTTCCAAGAAATATTAACAATATCATACAAGAATCTTGTCTAGTGAAACACATTTTCTAATTAACTTCTAATCACTTCTAATCACCTTCTAATTACTTCTAATCTTACTAATCCACTTCTAATTTCATGAAGAACTACTCTAATTAGAACTTCATAAACATGCTTGTTACTCTTTTCAACATGAAATCCTCTCTCTAAATTACTAAGAAACATGCTTAGTAACTTAACACATGCATAAATTAACTTAATCAAACTCTAAAATCATGCGTAGAAACTAAATTAGAACAACATAATTAAACTAGAAATAACTAATTAGAAGAGTAGTTTAGTAAACTACCTTAGTTTCCGGGTGTAAACCGGAAGCCGAAAAGCTATCCTTTGGTATAGAAAACTCTTAAGCTATCTAGATTACCCACTAATTAGCCTAGTAAGTGGCTAATTAGAACTAAAATATGTTGGTTAAAAGGTGGTAGAATAGTGGGTTTGTTGGAAATTTGGAGACAACAAGTAAAGAAGGGTGAAAAGTGGACCAAATGAATAATAGGTAGGCCTATTTATAGCAAGATGGGATCTCTCTCCTCTCCCTCAAAATTTTCGGCACTCACTCCCTCTCTCTACCGAAAATTCATGCATGTATGGGAGTTAATGTGGTGTTAGAATGGCACATGGTCAAGTACAAAGGTGGCAAGTCTAGGCCTAGGTAAGAATCTAGGTAGGAATCTAGGTATCTAGGGGTCTAGATGCTTGCTAGATGAACCAAGTTGGGTAAATACAATGTAGCCAACGTAGGAACAATAGTGGAGGGAAAATACGCCTCTCGTTGTGTAGGTTTTTGCACGGTCACCTTTGTTACGGGGTGTTTTTAGGAGCTAATATGAACAAATGAGCATGTGAATGTATTAAATGGCTAGGAGTAGCCCTAACTAGCTATCACTAGGTGGGAATATTCTTCCTTAAATTAGGGAAGTATGTCCCTAGCTTACTTGGAAGCCAAGGCCTAGTTTGGTTAGGCTAGGATGTGTTGTTTGTGCTCTAATGCAAGTATTGTGTGGGTATGCAAAGGTTACTCTAAAAATAGCAAGGCTTATTCTAACTAGTGTTGGGTACAAAACCTTGGCTTAGGAAACTTTCCTCACTTATCCATTACTTGTGCAAGTGAACTTGCATTAAATCCTTGCATGTGCCTTGTACCAACATGCATGCACCAAGCACACACTCACACTACTCACTCTCTCTCTCTCTACCGAACTCTCTCTCTCGGCTTCTCTCTCTCTCTCTCTCCCCATGGCTCTCTCTCTCTCCCTCTCTCTCTCTCTCTCTCTCTAACTTGGTCAACATACCAAGTTCCAAGGTGTGAGGGGACTACACCATGACGTACTATGGTGGTTGAATGGAGTAAATGTGGTGGGTCGCATAGGTTTCGGGTATTGACTTCGGTTCCCGGGTGCTACGGTAGTGTAACGGATGTGTTACTCGGGCTCGTACGCGCATACACATGGCTAGAATTCTATTTATTCGAATTAAAAGAATAAATTAATATTTTAATAGGAAAATATTCCGATAAACCGAAAATTAAAATAATTAATCAAATTATTTAACGAAATTTTTATTTACGAAAATTAGGGTCGTTACAGGTTAAGTCTGATCTGAAGTATGCGCAAGGCTGCAAGCTGACCCAAAACATTCTGCGTCACCAAGTCATGCGGACGTGGATCTGGACTTCCAACTCTTGTAATTTGCTTACTCTAGTAATTTGCCGTGCGTAGAAGAACTCCAATGTAAGTCTCTCTGTTTTTATTGAATAGCCTCCAATGCACGTACTCTCTGTTTTTATTGAATAGCCTCCAATCACATCGACCATAAACGTAGTTTTAAAAACCACGTAAATCTTTGAACTTTTTATTTGTGACCCTTTTTGATCCATTTTTAACACTCCCTTTCAACACATCCTGAGTAGAATCAGGGGCGAACGCAGGATTTACTACCAGCGGGGTCAAGTATCTACAGTAAGTCTTATATAATACTTAACCAAAAGAAATTTAATATATATAATAAAAAAGTATTTGGTTTGTCAACCGTGATATGAATAGTTTACAACTCGTCCCGATGATTTTTCATATACTGAAACCAATTCATGATAGCCTCATTTGAAATGCTAAAAAATCTCTTGCTCAATGTATACAACTAAAATATCCTGCATCCACTAGTCACCCATTCGGTTCCGACTTCATCTTTCTCAACCTCTCAAAATTTCCTTTGAAATACCAGACCCCCAAAACACCCGAATCCTTTGATTCCTCTCCGTTTCCATTCGAAGGAAATTTGTTTTGCCAAAATATCAGAGACAGATAAAGAGAAGCATTGGTTTGCTCAATCTTTTTCCTTTTCTTTTTTTTACCGAGAGAGAGAGAGAGAGTAGTGGGAGTCAAAAGAAAAATAATTGGGTGTGGCTGTTCCATCATTTTACATAAGAGAGAGAGTTAAAAAGTTTTAGAACCATTAAAAAAAGGAAAGGATCAGAGGTGATCTGGAAAAATTATTTCGGCAAGATCATAGTTATTTCATGTTACTTGGGGCAAGATGTAGAACATAATGTATGGTTATTGGGGCAAAATTACCAAAATGTCCAAAATTATATACACAGCGGTAGGAAATTTCAATCCAGTTGACCCCGCTGTACCCTACATGTGCCCGCCCCTGAGTAGAATTGCGCATCTTTCTACAATCCCTAAAGAAGTTCATAGGATGTTCGAACAAGCATAAAAACCTGTTTACTCTTTTTGACATAACACACTCAGCTGCAAACAGCGGCGAAAGCTATCTTTAGCCAGGGAACAACGTTCGATTTGCATATGTTAATTTTGCATATGTTAATAGCCAGCATGCCTTCTCAGCCAAAATCAAACTCTAATTTTGACTTTGATTGGGGTCTTGCATGGTAGAATTTGATGAACCGTTATATTACTTTTCAACTTTTGTCCATAATTTTAAGGGAAAATTTCAAAAAACCCCCTAAACTTTTACCTGAATATCAAAAATACTCCAAAACTTTCAATTTTTTCAATCGTACTCCCAAACTTTCATTCCGTAATCAAAATTGCTCCCACCGTCTGCATCCGTCAGCTCACTTACGGAAATTGCTTACCTGGACACTAACGGACCCAAAAAACCGTTAAGTGGCCCAAAACGACGTCGTTTTGGGCCCTTTTTTAAATTTTTTTAAAAAAAAAATCTCCTTCTTCCTCCTCCCACAACCACCTGAACTACCACCATCAGCACCAAAATCACCCACCGTAGCTCTAGCACCACCACCGCCGACACCCATCAACCCTTGACCATGTTTCTTACCTTTTTCGCTAGTAACAGTTCCAGATCTGGCCCCATTGGCCAAAATCATGGCTTTCCCAGGCACCACAGAGTCTTCACGGACACCACCGCTCACCACCACTCCGGTTTGGGTGTTTGGGTCGACCGTTGCTGCTCCCACCGTCGTTTTGAGCGGCGGTGCATGTAGACTCCTCCGCCCCTTTTTCGCCATCATTGCCGCTCGATATGGCCGCGGGTGGTCCTATCTCGCACAAATCGACCATGGGAGCTCACCAACGGACTGAAATCAAGCCAAAACCGAGTGGGTAGCGAGAAAATCGATCTTGGAGTTTGTACATCTAAATTTTTTTGGACCAAAAATGGTGTAGCTCGGTGTGGGTTATGATGAAATCGTGGGAGGGAGAGAGAGAGAGAGAGAGAGAGAGAGAGAGAAGGCCGACGGTGGAGAGAGAGAGAGGGGCCGACGGTGGGAGGAAGAAGGAGTTTTTTTTTTTATTTTTAAAAAGGCCCAAAACGACGTCGTTTTGGGCCACTTAATGGTTTTTTGGGTCCGTTAGTGTCCAGGTAAGCAATTCCCGTTAGTGAGCTGACGGATGCAGACGGTAGGAGCAATTTTGATTATGGAATGAAAGTTTGGGAGTACGATTGAAAAAATTGAAAGTTTGGGAGTATTTTTGATATTCAGGTCAAAGCTTGGGGGTTTTTTTGAAATTTTCCCTAATTTTAATGAGGCCTTTTTGCCAAGCGACAGAATTAGTCCTCTAAAAATTAATTGAGATGGGCATAAAGTCAGTCCAAATGACTTATCAAACAAACAAATTACATGCCGAAATCCCAATGATTTCTCGTACTTTCCCACAAATCCATGGACTCGGTTCCCTCAAGTGTTGATTCTGATCATGCGATGAATGTTTCATGCGATCTTGTAAGGCATCGACATTTTTTTTTACAGCGCAAAAAAAGAAAAACTAATAGAATATCAGCGTCCGGGCGGAGTCAGAATCAGAAATTTCTGAATTTTGTTATATAGTTGAGTTTCCAACCTCTAACAGACAGAAACACATATTTCCTTTCAAGATGTTAGCGTGGGATCAAGTGGTACTTAACTCCGCCGATGGGACAGCATCTCCTTTTCTGAACCGAAAGGTAATCTTTACAAACAAAATGGGTGGTCAGTAAGTTGTAGAAAAGATCAAACTAAAGATATTAAGCATGATATACTTCTTTTTTTTTAGAAAGTTACGGTAGACAAAAGCCCTTCCTTTTGTTTGAATTCACTCACTAAAAAATCCTCCCATTCTCCACGGAGAATAGAAGAAAGACTTTGATAAAATATCCTAATTGAATTATATGTTGTGTGTGTGTTTGAGTCATTTGTGGGTAAATTGTTCGTGTGTATATATCATTTCTGATTATTTCTAGGGTCAGACCTACCCAACTTTACAATGAGACAAAGTCTATACATATAAGTTATGGCAGCCCCGAGGGCAAGTCCTATTGGTTAGTACTTAAGAATGTTCTCCATATAATTAATTAAGGTTCGATTCTTGCGATTAGATCACACACACATATATATATTTTAAATCCTTGTAAATCCCTAGTCTTGGCGTCCTCCACATAACATGACAATTGACAACAAAAACCGTTTATTTGGATGGTTCTTGTGAGACTTGCCATATATGTATATATATATATATATATATATATATATATATATAGAGAGAGAGAGAGAGAGAGAGAGAGAGAGAGAGAGAGAGAGAGAGTAAGCTTCCTATCCAAACCACAAAATGCGGACCTACCGTCCGGACCTCACTTTCCGGACCAAATTTCGACGATCCGAACCGTTAGATGTGTTTAAGACGTGTTTTTAAGGTCCTCCGCGAGGATTTGGCAAAAAAAAATACCCGGAAGGGCTTGATTGGAGCAGTTTTTCATAAAAACGCTATAATAGCATTTTTATGAAAAACTGCTCCGATCAAGCCCTTCCAGGTAATTTTTTTTTTTGCCAAATCCTCGCGGGGACGTTAAAAACACGTTTTAAACACATCTAACGGTTCGGATCATCAAAATTTGGTCCGAAAAGTGGAGGTCCGGAACTTAATAAGTTGCGGGAGTTTGGACTGGAAGTTTGGTGTATATATATCATGACAGTCCTAAGGGTAAGTTCGGTTGGTTAGTACATATGATTCCCACATAATTATTTAGGGTTCGATTCTTAGGATCAGATCATAAGAAAGAGTTATCTCTTGTGATCCGCTAGTCTCTGTATAGATGATCTACTTTTTACGGAACCAAAGACGTGACATGGCCGAACACCCTGACCATCGGAAAGGGAATATATGTGTGACCTTTTCCACTACTTCCCACTTCCAAAAGTTTGTGAGCTACCATGATCATCAATTAGAAGAGAGATTCCATTTTGCTAACTATTGGCGAAAAGGAATTTAAAGAACCATAAAGGTGGTTTCCTCAACCTGAGGAAGACCACTAAAAATTGTTTTTGTGCATGTGTCCCAGACAAAATTTGGTGGACTGGAATGTGGTTGGCAACTCCAGTACTCCACCAGTCCTTGTTATCTTACCTTTCTTTTCCATTTTATTTTTGTCTAAAAACTGTTTGGCTTGATGAAGAATGTCTTGAATATTTTATTTGGATCTTAAATCACACATGAAAAGAAAAGTTAAATACTTAAAAAAGTGGGAGTAGAATCTACTAATTTCTTTTCAACAATGCTATGCATACACCGCTTATGCATGCCAAGGTGATGTAGCGGATGAAGCAAAGCCCATTTTTTAGGTGGGCCACATATTGGACTTCTCCTCATCTGTCACATCATCTTGGTGTGCAAATAAATGGTGTACCCATATCATTTTCGATTTCTTTCTCATTTACCAGTTTTTCCATCGTACGTGACATATTTAGAAAAAATGCTGACAAAAAAGTAAAACCAATTTGCTGATAAAAAAAAAAGTTGTTTAAAAAGTCAAAATTGGAGTATTAAAGATCCCGAAAACAAACATAACATCAGCGGCCTACGGATGTGCATACATTGGATTGAGAGTGCAGATGGTATATTTTAAACCATCCCACACACGGCGGGTTAAATTTTTTTTAACCCGCCGCGGACCAACAACCTTTAAAATCAGCGGGTTTGTTGATTTTTTTTTTCCCCGACTCAGCAGTTTTAAGCGATTGAACGAGTTTAGAAAAGTTCACTATTTGAGCCTTTTTAAAAAACTCCATCTTTATAAGCACATCAAAAATCAAACTATTGTCTGCCCTTTGTCCTAACAGGAAGACAAAAAAATGGAATGAGGTGGGGACTCTGGGGTTACTAGGCTAGATTTAGATTTGTTTTATGAGTGGGGTTAATAAAGTGTGCTAGGCGCACCTTAATATTATATGGTAGTATCATATATGTTATTATTCTACACATGTAGGTATAACGGGTTGGGTCGGGTTGGGTTAAAAACGGACGACAGTGGCGACTCCAGGAGTTCGGAAGCGTAGAGTCACTCATAAATATTAAATACTTTTATCAACCATAAATTAAAGAAAAACGTCACAGTAATGACAACTAAAAGTCTTGCTCCAACAAAAATTACATTTAAAGCTCAACCTAGCAAGACAGATCAACCTCTCCTTGTCAAAAGAACAAAACGAGTGATAAGGATTCAAATATACCACACAAATAAGTAGCTTTTATGAACTTTTAAAAGTTATCTAGTGGTGTCACCACTAAATTTAAGGGTTCATTTATAAATATTTAAAACAATTAATATAATTTTAGTAGTAAAATTGTGTCCCTCCGTGGGATCGACTGACCCGTTCCGTTAAGGTGGAGTCGCCCCTGGCGGAAGAGAGAAAATTTACTTGCAACCAAACTAATTAACCTACTTAAATCAGTGTATTATTCGTAGTTAAAAAGCCACAACCCCCGAAGCACACGAATAAAACCCGAAGCACACGAATTTAATATATTTTATTTTTTTTAAATTTCTCATTGCATTTTCTCTTTTTATATGTCGGCTCTGATTATTGAATAACAAGTTGGCACGTACTTTTTTTTTTTTTGATCAAATTAAATTCAAGTTGGCACGTACTTGAACAAATTAAAACACAACCAAATGCATGGCCCAGGAATCGTGCCCTCTGAGAGATTCTTCGGGGTTCTATTCTTCTGGCATGCCACTAACCATAGAATAATGATATATGTATAACAACAGTCCTCAAGATGGCTCTAATGTGCCTGACCACACAAGTCTAACACAATCACGTAATGTGTGGAGCCTACACATACATGTATAACAATAGTCTTCAAGATGGCTCTAATGTGCCCGGCCACACCCGTTTAACACAATCACATGTGTGTGGACTCCACACACCATGTGATAATGTTGGAGCCATGTACCTCTATTCACTGTGTTTGGTTGGGTTCTTGAGAACCCAGTTTTCAAAAACTGGTTCTCTGATTGGTTTTCTAAAATGGAGCCCATGGTGAGTCCCTCTCACTTTTAACCCCCGAAAAAAAAAAAAAAAAAACAAACAAAAAGGATGGATACAGCTGTGCACCGTACATTGATATGAGGGCTCCTTCGCCAATTTTGCGCCATGTGTTAAAACCGGATTAATAAGCATTGAATTTCTTACACTGGCTCTGTCCGGAGGTCAAAAAAAAAAAAAGAAGAAGAAGAAAAGCAGAAAACCAATTTGGAAACCAAACAAGGGTGGGTTCTCAAGACCGGTTCTCAAAGCCATAACCAAACAAGGCCAATTATTTTTGCTAACCATAAATCTAAGACAGCACGGTGGGCCCATAATCAGGTTTGTCCAAGGATTTTTAGTGCTTAAGGGCTAATTAAAAAATTGTGCCTTTAAGGATCTGCTCAATACTTTGGGGGGTGGGATTTACGCATTACTTTTTCACTTTTCATGTTTTTGTCACTTATGGGTGTTTGCATGGGGTGGCTGGGTGGACAATAGATAATTTCGTGTACCACTGAGGTGGTAGCTTAGTTGGCCAAAGTGAGTCTGATAAGATTCCTCTCCCTCCTAGTGCATAGACCTCCCATGTTCGAATCTCTCCCATGCCATTGCTGAGACTTGTGTGAATTTGCGTGGAGGGCCTTTGGCCAACTAATTGCCTAGCTAAGTAGTACTATGGTGACGGCAACCGGACATTCCACACTATGTTGGGAGCTCCAATGGTCACACTCATGGGGGTTGCTATGTTGGTCGTGTTATGTATCAAAATCTCATTTATGAATTCTCACAATATTTGTCAACTCATCAAATCTTTCATGACATGTTCAGGTCGTGTCAGGTTCGTGTTGTTGTGTCATGTCAAAAAGTCTTACTTTTAGCTAAATTTTTAATTTTTTTTTACTTGAGAGTTCATCAAACTAATAGCTAATGTATAAAATTACTCATAAAAAAGTTCATCTTTAGATCAATTGTATAGATTTATTTTATTTTTGTGTTCACACCAACCCATTTGCACGTCCCCGCACATAATAAACATGATTATATTTTTAGTTTGTTATGAACAAAAAATAAAAAAACTAAAAGCGTTACCAAATGCTCCTTAATAAATGTGAGATGTGATGGTTAGTGAGAAGGTCAAGAAGGAATGGCATGTTCCTAAGTAATGATTACGTGACCTGGATGATTTTATGGGCCTTCTACAAAGGTGGTTCCTTGTTTTAAAGGTCATGTTCAATGATTATGTCTGGTCCTTAAGTTAATTTAAACATGATTATTTTACTTATGTACTTCAAAATTCTAAAACCAGTGGAGTAATAAATAATTTGGCACAATTTTTTTATTCGTAGAATAAAAGTTCATACTCTAGATTACATGAGTTATAGAACAACTCGTATCATATAGAAATAGACGTTAAGAGGTCTATAGAAGCACTCTTTTATGATGCATTTTTTTTTTTTTTGTAAAATTTGTTTTTGCAATTTAGAGCTTAAAATAATTATTTTAATTTTTAATCAAATAAGATTGAAAACCTAAGTTAACAAATATTATTATTTAATTTTATTTTGGCAAATAAGCTCGGTAAGTTGCTACAAGTGCCGCCAAACAAGGCCTTTGTTTTCCGTTTAGATGATCTAAATCTTGTAATTTTTACAATTCATTAAAAACATTGACTGTCATTAATATATGTTTACGAAAGTATTTTTGTTTAAAAGCAAATTCCTGTTTAGTGTTTATAAACACTCTTTCCATCGTTTTTTTATTTTTCGCATTTCTTTTTTACATATTTCATCGTTATTTTTGAGATTAATCAATCTCAATAATAAGAATCAGAAAAGTATAAAAATGTGTTTTCAATTTGAAAACGGTTAAGATAACACGATATTAAAGACAAAAAATACCAGTTGTTTGATAGTTTTTTCATTTGTAGTGATTTTTTATTTGTTTTAGTTGTAATGATTTTATACTTTTCACACTCTTCTCATCCAAAACGAATGGCTGGGAATAGGGCTACAAACGAGCCGAAATGAGTCGAGCTCTAGGATGTTCAGGTTCGTTTGTTTAGTTTTTAAACGAACTCGAGCCGAGCTTGACCTCAATAAAAATTTGACGAGCCGAGCTTACCTAAGTTTGAGTCAAACTCGAGCTTGTTCACGAGTCTTAACGTATCAAAAATATTAATTATGCTATCAGACAGGTCTAGAACTTCAATTAATTAAAAAAAATTTTGATACATAGATGCTGACTACATACCCATAAAATTTAACTTTGGAGTACATCTAAAAGTTTATACATGGTAGAGTTATAAATTTTTTATGATGTACGTGTAAAAATTGTCACTTATAAGCTTTTTATATGTAATATTCTCATGAGATATACATATATATTTAAAGTTCACAAGCTTAATCGAGTCAAATATTATCAGGTTTAGATTCGGCTCATTTATTAAATTAGCCTAAAATTGAGATTCAGATTGAACTCATTTAGTTACCGAATCAAATTTAAACTTTTACCGAGTCCAGCCACTAATGCCTCATTTGCATTTTTGAATGGGGGTGTCCAGCCAATGCTAATAAACTAACACACCTCCGTGAATTCAGCCAACTTCCGGGGACCGTTTGGCGCAAAAAATACGAAGCAATGGAATGGTTTCCAATCGAATCATCGCTACAGCAACAACTGGTAAGTGTCATTATATTACTGCTTGGTTTTTTTAATCTTGTCCTATGTTCTTGGTGTACTTCGATCATTGATCTTATGGGGTTTCATATTGTTTTAGTTGTGAATCGTTGATTGATGTTGTTGTTGTTTTTTTTTTTTAAATCGGAGTTGATTATTGATGTTTGGTTAGCAAGTTTGTACATACTTAATTACCCCAAAAAAGTTTTACATACTTAATTTCTCCTCCTTTTATGATTTAGGGCTTGCATTTGAATTAATAAAAGTTTCTTTTTTCTATTCAAATCAGAACCCTAGATTGTCTAATGAAAAGAGAAAGTAGGAATTCATAGCTGTTGGCTTACATGTGCTGCTCTCTCTTTGTAAAGGATGTTAAGAAAGTGCTTGATTGGGCTCTTCTCCTCCAGGGACTCAACTCTGAAAAGTTTGCTTTTGAGTCAGCGGTCCAGTTTTATTTGAAGGCGATTGTGGGGGTCCAATTTACCACACTTGGAAATCTTTTTCTTGACCTCACAAATGCCCCACACTTCTAACTTTATGCTCTCTCTCTCTAGTTTCTTAAATCTAGAATCTCATTATCGCCTGTATTTTGTTACTAAAATAGTACGTTTGTAAGAGGTCTGAGATCCCTTCTTTTGAGTTCCACTTTCCCCTTTTAAATTGATTCACAAAATTTGAAGCAAGTATTTTTCGTTTTAATGGAAAAAATTAATTTTTGGGGAGTGAAATGAGGGAATGTCATCAGCCACCTCAATTGACATGGGTTTTCTGATTACCTTTCGCTGTGAAGTTTGATGCTGTTTTCGGAATTCATTTTCTCTACTTTGTACTAGTAACTTGCTTCTCTCAATTGGTATGTTCATACCGCGAATTCTAAAACGTTGCCAGAAGACATCGTACTCAAAATTATGTTGACAGAGTCCATTAAGATGTGTTGGTACTGCATTGCCTTGTGTTGGGAAGTGCTCAATTGAATGTAGACTAAGTGAACAAAATGCAAAAGTTTATTGTCGAATCTTGACACCTCCAGGAAGTGTGGAAAACTTTGGTATGCACTGAAAGGTGTGTGTCCAAGAAGTCAACATCAAGCATCAGAGATGGAAATTAGAGTAGACCATTTATGGTACTTAGTAACAGTCTCAACAACAATTGAGCACTGATGTTGCTTTTATTCAACTTTTCCTAGCTAGGTGACCAAGTTAAGGTCCAAATTAGAGCCTGTTAAGCAATAAAATATTAAGATGTTAATTTTAAGTTTAAAACAAAGATTTGATCGTTTCAATAACTTTTATGTTTCAGTTTTTGTAAGTCAGTTGGGAACAAGGTATGGTGGCAGACGGCTGACCTTGAAAATGGTGACTGGTATGGCAGGAATTATAGATCCAAGAAGTATTGGGATTCTTATTGGCAAATATTCCTTGGGTTGTATAGCTAGATTTTCTTTTAGGAAGAGGATTCTCTTTGGTCTATTTTATGAAGTCGAACAAACTTTTGACTGGTTGTCACACTTTAGTTACCTGATTCCTTCATCTTGTAAGCCCCTTTGTGTAGGTCATCCAAAGATCAATTTCGGCATATGTAGCTGTAGGATTTTGTAATATTGGTCTTATAAAATGGACAGTCTCGTGTCATCAGAATTGTCATCCGTTTTTTGATAGCAAATATGATGGAATCTATTGGCAGTTACCGAATCAATCAATGTTTTATCAATTATAATCTACAGACACAAGTCTATAAGATGAACGAATTTGGATTAATTAACCGAGAATTGTGGCGGAAATCAATCAATGTTTTATCAATTATAATCTACAGACACAAGTCTATAAGATGAACGAATTTGGATTAATTAACCGAGAATTGTGGCGGGTGGCGCAGGTCCTAACTAGACGTTCCAGCCTTGCTACAGAGTGAAGAATGCTATATATCTCTATCCTATTTTTATATTCATCTTGTCCTAGCATGCATAATTAATTTTCTTTTTCTTTTATAGTGTTAGTGACTCATCACCGTGTGCACAAAGTTCATTAGCTGTAGCAGGCCGTGTAATAGTAATGGTAGTGGGAGTATCTAATGATGTGTTGCAGGAATCAGGCGTAGTGGTCATGAATTCTCTGAAATTATTTTTGGCGCCAGAGCACTTAAAGCAGTAGTATTAGTCAAGTATCGGTTGTGAAGCAAGTACAATATTGATACAGAGATATTTTTGGGGAATTAGCTAATACGCATGCGCATTTTTGTAGTATTGGTATATCAGAGGACCAAAAATTGATACGTATTGGCTGATACAATACATATAGGGGCCACTTTTAAATCCTCAAGTGTACATGCATTTGTGCACTAACATGCAAATGTATGAACCTGCAAGAATTGATGCTTATCCATACATGTATCACATGAATAACCTATCCATTTTCCATAGAGAAAGGGGGAGATACAAAGTTTGTAGTTTAAACAATAGGCTATATTTGCAATGACAACATGTGGTATGGTCCAACATACATACTAGTTTGAGAATGTTCACTATAAACCTAAGAAAGTTTAAATATCCATACACATATACATTTTGGGTCTAATGGAAATTATTCTTTTGTACATGCAAGTTGTAATGAACTGCCAATCTGATTATGGACTTCTCTCTACATTTGTGGTTTGAAGAGCATGGCCAACACTAGGGCAGTGTCTTGGTTGTCTTGTCGGTCTGAAATCGTTTTCATTGCCTCCCATGGAATGGTTGGCACCAATACCTCCCATGGAAATTATTCTTTGTGCATGCAAGTTGCAGTGAACTCCTAATCTGATTATGGACTTCTCTCTACATTTGTGGTTGGAAATGCATGGCCAACACCAGGGCTGTGGCCTGGTCCTGTCGGTCTGAAATCATTTTCATTGCCTCCCATGGAATGGCTGATACCAGTACCTTTAATTTTTGTATCACTCTGAACATCATCTTCCTTTGCTGCAAAAGAATGACCTACACCGGGGCTGCTACCAGGTGTAGTAGGTCTAAAATCATCTTTGTATCCTGCAACTGATTCATCAAATCCCAGAGTTTGAGCAGAATGACCAACACCAGGGCTGCTACCTGGAGTCGTTGGTCTAAAGTCATCTTTATTATATGCTTCGACTGTTTCTTCGAATCCCAGATTTTGAGTAACATCACTAGCGTATGGGGCTGGAAGATCATATCCATGACCGTTACCTTCAGGGTTTTGGACTGGGTTGATAACTTGGCTTCCATGCCTTCCTGTTTCCTTCTGGTCTTCTTTGGAATACCTTTCATCTGTTCCTTTTGGTTTTAGTGGTCGTCCCTCAATAAATAGAGTGCCATTGCAGGCAATGAGTATGAGAAGCATGGCGCTGACAAAAGTGGGTTGGAAACAGGCCATGGGTAGGGAAGGAAAGGCTTGAGTAATCCTTTTATTGACTACTCAGAATAACAGAGGGGTGTTTGAAGCTTAGAGTTATGAACACTATGATAACTACCTGGCATCTCCTTGGGTATTTATAATGTTAGAGAACTATGGTATTGGAAGTCTAAAATGTCCACTTACATCATATGAAATTGGATGGTTCATGTTTCAGAATTTTTTAGGGCCCATGTATGAGTAGTTTATTTGTAGTGGCTTTCTTGTTGATCATTTTCAAGGTTCTTGATGTCTCTAGATGTTTTTTCTTTTCGGTACTAATTTTTCATATTTACATGTAAAATAAAGGAGTGAATTAGTGTAAACACTTGCCAGTTTTGTATGTGAAACTGTGCCAATTTTTTGTATTTACATTTAAAACTTGTGCTTAACATAAATTAATGTAGTGGATTTGTTTCATTCACTTCCCATTTTTGTATGTGTAGCACTGTTACAGGGCTGAAGTTTGATGGTTGACCTTTCATTGTGCTGAAAGGCTGCTTTATTGTTTGTTTTTTTTTTTTTTTTTGATCGGCTTTATTGTTTGAATCTTTAATGGACGGTAGTCTTTAGTGCAGGTTTTTCTTAGTGTTTTGCATGATTACTGGTTGCTGTATGTGAAGATTTAAAAATGATAAGCATAACAAGGAGAATATCAGACTATCGGCAGTCCCGTACTGTTTCTGAAATACTCCATCCGGCATACTGCAAAAAGTGGCTTCTAATGAGGTGCTGCATTATTAATTGTTGCACAGAAACCCACCTAAATTGGCCACAACATATAACACCCAATAGATCTGCCCAGACTCACCTTAGGAACATAAATGACTGTCCTCTGGTATTTCATCCACTAGGCACAGGGCACCTGTGTTCTCCATTAACTTCTCAATTCTGGGAAGTCCTCAATTAAACAGATAGATAATAATACCAATTATGGTACCTGCGCTTTTCTTAGGAAGATATTCGTTTAAAAAACAACTCCACTTTCATAAAGAATGATGTGTAACTTAATCCAACGTATTTTTACTTTTTCTTCTTCGTTTTTCTTTGCGATTTTGATTTCATTTTTGTCTTCTGGATCCCACCATTAAAGGCACTTTTGGAATAGGTGAAAATACATAAAATGCAGCTTATTCATTTCTTGTGCTCTTGCACATGTGTTTATATATAATTTTATTCCTATTGAAGTGTGCTACTCAATATCAGATAATTTTGATACACAATAATTATGTTTGGCATTCTTGTTAATGACATTGATGATTTCCGGGATTCGACAATCCATTTGATTTTGTATCCAGCGCGCTTCCCTTGGTGCTAGCTAACATTCAAGCGTCATGCTCGAAATCTGCGTTTTTCTTCATTGAAGCTCCGTGGCGCTAGTGAACCCTTGCTAGAACAGCGCCTATTTTTTATTAGGTGTTGCATTCTTATTGATCCTCTTTAGGGCTCCATACCTGGCACTATGCAAACATATTTTCCCCTCTTAGGTACCACTTTCTTGCATCAGCCCTCTTTAGAGAGAGAAAACATTTCCCTCATATATTCATGTGTTCTTTATGCATTAATTTGATCTTAACTTAGTGTTTGATCTTTTTTCATGTCAATCTCGTGCAATACTTTTATACTCCGTGTATTTACTCCTACATGAATCATGCACGATTCATGTCTTTCATATCATGCATTGTTTGTTTTGCTCCTACATAAGCCGGATGGATCCGATGTCGATTTAATTTTCAGATCATGACGACATTGCTTTAGGAGTCCATGGAATCAAAGAGGAGTACGGGATACTACATCAAGGGTTAGATTTAGGTTGTCACTTGAAGCTTGTGGGTCATTTCTAAATTTTTAACTCTTGTAAACCTTTTGATTTGTGGAATATAATTGTAGGACTAAGCCGTGGTTTTATGCTTAGGGTGTGTTGACCCTAAGTAGTTCCCACGTAAATCTCGTTCGGTCTTTTTAGTTTAATTGCATAATATTGTCTTATGGTAATTGCTATGGAGTTAAGGTGATTGAATTTTGCTTAATTAGTTTAAAAATTTTAAATTGTAGTCCTATTCAGCCCCCATCTAGGACTTTTAGTACATTCAAATATTTTCAATTCTAACTTCAATCTCAAATAATTTTGGTATTTTTTTGGAAGTATATATTCCCTCTGTCCCAAACTTTTAGTTCACTTTCACTTTTCCGATTCTCTTTTCAATTGTTTATATCTTTCAATTTATAATATTTTTTAAGATTTAAAAAAATTTGTTTAATAAAACTAATTGAGATCTATAAAATAAAATCAATATTGCATATATAAAGTCTTATATGTTACAAGATATAAATCTTTTTTTCATCAAGTTAGAATATTAACATGGACTAAAATTTTGGAATAGAGGGAGTATTATGTAAGTGTGGTAAAATCAACTAATATTCTCTCGGAAGCGAAAGCAGTTTAGGTAGAGTGCACGTGCCCCACTTCAAGGATATTTTTTTCTTAGTACTAGACAACTTCCACTAGGAAAAGAAAATTTGGTTGGTAACTGATGGTTTGCATGACCCAGCCGACATTTGACCCAATATAAGCGGTTATGAGCAAAGATTTGAGTGGGATTTTTTGGGTATTTATATGCATCATTAAGATCCTATGAACATCGAGGAGTTCTGTTTTATATTATTTGTATCATTTAATATTGGTTTGACTATGTTCTGGTGTCGGCTCTTCAGATCCTTTTTCTTAAACCACTCACAGCCTCCCATGTCATGAGAGATGTGCCTTTTACGCATCTTATAGTAATTGGTGGTTTTGATACTGAGACAAAATTGAAGTTGAAATTTTTAAAGTGGAGCTGGATGCTTCAGTGCATGTGGTACTTAGAGGGTTTGAAGTGGGTGGTTTATTTGAATCCTTATTCTACAGATTTGAATCCATAAGGCTTAAACCACTCACATTTGAAGTTCTTTTCTCTCTTAGTTCATTCTTGGTCTTCTGTCAATGATATCGATTTCCACTCTGCATCGGGATGAATTGAACCGTTATTTTCTGGAATGCCAACCTGCCTAAATTGCGCAACTGTTGACATTTGAAGTCCATATGAATTGCGTAATATTTCAGAAAACTGCTTGGTCTAGAAAAAAAACGAAAGTCAAAGCCCACTGAATCCTCCAACCTTTTGATGGCCCTACCACTCCTTGTTGTGAATTTTTAATTCGAATGAGTGAAGGGAAGCAAATGATGGGTTGAAACTTGGAAGTGCCTGGAGTTCTACCTTCTATTCCCCAGTTTAAAATGGAATGATAAGCAAAGATACTCTTCCAAAAGGACATGCTTTGTTGGCTCCTCTATTTTTGGAGCCTCTACCCAATCTTCCTCCCACTTAACTTTAAAAAGTCATAATGCCATATTAGAGAACGAATTGTATTTGAATATGTTTTCTGCTAGGCTGTAGTGCAAGTGCACTGTGAGTGCTTTATCTTTATTATATTACCCAGACGTGCGATGGAAATTTGGTGATAGTGATAGTGGTGGAAAAAATAAAGTATCTCTCCTGTCCCTTTCGAATCACAACGGTCAAAGATATTACATAATTTTTCATTCTCTAACCTCTTTGTATGTAGACCATTGATGTAGGTTCTGTATGGCAGCTATGGTTTGTATGACAGAATATAAATTGTACTGTTCATTAATACTTTTACACTATATACGAGGTTGTACTAGAAAACATTTAGATCTCTAGGTGGCTTTTGAGGTACAAGTGGATGTTTGAATCCATTGCTGTACAATAGGTCAATGCGGACTTTTTATGATACCAGAATTTGTAAAGATTAGGCTATATTGCACAAGCCTAGACGGAAGAAGCCCAAAAACTTTGCTTAACTCTGCTAGGGTTCACTGAAACTTTTTGAAACTAGGCAGTTTATGGGGACTTCATTTTCTAACAGATCAGGAGATATAAGAAATTTACTTTGGAATTGCATCTCTTCACAGACATCCAGTTTTCGTGACGGATTCCTTTAGTTGAATTTGAACCAGTGTATAATCATGAAATTTGAGAGCAAAAACCGGTGCAGAGTTTAGGGACGATGCTGACACAATGCATGTGTACCAGTTACTATATCTGAAATGTTTAATATGTAAATAGCTAGCACAGCAAATAGCCACAGTATGCATTTTCTGTCTAATGTGCCCTCTTTTAGAATTTTACTTAGTCCTATATGAATGTTTTAACCTAGCAGATATATTATTGATAAAAAGTGGAGCAATTTGAGTCTTTCCATTCTGGAACTTGCTTTAGTAATGGTTCGCATTTGCTGGATTCTCTTCGCATAGTCTCCTCCCATGCATTTCTGCACTTGCTTTATTTATTTGCAAGGGCAGCAAGGCTGGTATGGTTTAAGTGGTTTCAACCTATGATACCAGAAATTTGCATCGTACTGGTTGGAAGAACAGGAACGGATATGCAGACACCATATGCCCAGGATTGTGGTACAGAGGGGTAGACTAACATAGCTTATAATATCGACATGTACTTATCTTGAGAGCGAAACATTTACCAAGTAGAGTAGGATTATTATTTTCTAGGTATTGATATAAACAACAAATATCCAATAAGGGCTCCCTTACACTCTATGGTGTGGGATTTTTCGTTTGGGATCGAATTTCGACGATCCGAACCGTTAGATGTGTTTAGAATGTGTTTTTAAGGTCAAATGCGAGGATTCGTCCAAAAAAAATACCTGGAAGGGCTTGATTCGAGCAGTTTTCGATAAAAATATATATGTACATTTTTATCGAAAACTGCTTGGATCAAGCCCTTCTAGGAATTTGTTTTTGGACGAATCCTCTCGTTGGACCTTAAAAACACATTCTAAACACATTTAACGGTTCGGATCGTCGAAATTCGATCCTGAACGAAAAATCCTGCACCGTAGCCTATTTAAGGGAGCCCTTACTAGAAATGTCTCCATAAAATACATTTCTAGAAGCATTTTGACAAATATTCTTTTATATTTATCCTACTAGAGTTTCGTTTTTTGGTTCTTTGAAATTGATTTTTCTCTCCTAGCCTAATTATAGAGGAAACAAAGAAGAAAAACTTTGGGATTGCTAAACTCCATGTTTTGGAACATATGCGTACCATATTTCGGAATGAGCATTCCCAAACTTAATTCGTTAAGGTACTAGCGATACTGCCTATTCTGGTAAACAGGGTCACTTTCAGCGGATACAGTCTTGGCCATTTATGGCAACAGTTGAATATGGTGGTGAAGACAACACATCAGTAACCAAAAGAAAGAAAAACAGTTTTTAAGCTATATGGTTTGCTTAAATGTCTCAGGTGTATTGATACAGAAAATGTGTTTTTTCTTCTCCATTTTTTTTCGTTTTTTAAGGTGGGAGGGGGCTAGAGTTCACAGAAGTGTATTTGGGATGCACTTTTGCCTAGAAAAAGAGGTTTGAGAATGCACTTTTGCCTAGAAAAAGAGGTTTGAGAAAATTTACTCCGGGAGAGAATGCATGGTGATGTTGCTTGTACAACCATCTTTCTTTCTCTGAGTGATCTTAAACTGGATTTTGAGGTAGAACACTGCCAAAGTGATAATTTTTCTTCTTCTTCTTCTTCTTCTTCTTCTTCTTCTTCTTCTTCTTTTTTTACAAGTGATGGTTAATAATAATTTAATAAATTAAAAAATGTGTGGTGGCAAGAGTTAATAGGGAGAGGATAAACTCCTCTAGATTTTGTGTCAAAGCAAAAACTTAACTGGATTGTGTTATTCTGTTACTGGAAAACATCTTCAATTGATACTCCTTGAGTTGGCCTGGTATATGTTTAATTAGATGGAAACTTAAAAAAGACGAGCATTGAATATTGTTGCAATAATGCATTCATTTATGCACCTCAATGCGGAGGTACATGCTTTGAAATTCAATAATTTGTGCTACCAATTGATCAAGGTAAAATTACACACATACAGGTGCAGGTATTCATGCTAACCATTGCATTTCATACAACTATAAACATCCCAGATAATATTACAACAGTTGTCGTAACCCTACCTCTAGTTTTGGAGGAAATGTCCAACACCAGGGTTGTTACCTGGGGCTGTTGGTCTGAAGACTTCAGCAACTGTTGTTGGTGGCATTGGAGCCATTGGTCCAAACTCATTTGTATTTTCTGTTGTATGTGATTTCCCTCCATGCAAATTACTTTTCTGGTAAGTAGTCGTCTTTGTTTATTTTTTGAAGATCATACCACGAGATATTTGTTTTGAGAATGTAATTTCTCTTAGTAACTTGATGTTCCTTCCTTCACTAGACCGAGTGCACATGAACAAAATCGATACAAATAAAAAGCTTGCAACTGCTGACTTAATTTGAGCCATAGTATTTTGTAAAATTATGAATATGTATGTTTAGAGAGAGAGGGAGGGAGAGATTAGAAAGGTGAAAGAGGAAGATGCCTTGACTCTTCTATCTATTTGGATATTTTAGGAGCTGAAAGACCCATATTCAGCTTAGGTCCTCACCAGTCAGAGATTCTGTGATGGAAAATTTGGGGTGGTGTGTACATTTATATTTCTCTATGATAGTGAATCTAGCACATAGGCTAGGGTTGTAGGAATCTTCTTTCAATAGTTTGTTTGCATATCTCTTGCAATCATTGAATTGTTTCCTGTCATTTTTATCCCTCTTTAAACTATGTAGGGGAAGTTCCAGTGAGAAACAGGGCATTGAATGCCGTGTTAGGTAGAATTATAGCCATCCAAGTGGTATAGATTGGAATCATGATGGCTGGCTGCAACTTGGGCTGCAATTGTGGAAGGTTGGCTGTACAAGGTTATAATTCAATATCATGTAATAGATGGACCCAGTGTTCAAAAAGAAGGTTTGGAAGGCCTTGTACTTGCCGCCTAGGCGCTAGAAGGCTTCTCGCCGACTATCCAGATGAGTCTCCCGACTAGGCACCGAGTACTCGGCCCGGAAGCTAGAAGGTATCTGACCGCAGTGGGGCACAAATTATTTGTAATCTTGACAAAATCACAATCAAGCACAATTTTATGAAATTAAATTCTGGCAACCTCACCTCCACGACTTTGTTTTGATGACTAATTATTACTGCTAAAGAATATAGAGTAAAGAATCGCGCACCCTACTTAAGACAAGAAGACTTGAAGTGTCCACACTTAAAAACAGATAACCAATTAATCATGATGTAAAGTAGTCTAAACATGTACATCAAAACCTTAATTTCCCCAAACCATGAAAATATATCAAAACTCATAGTCTACAAAGAAATGACAAGGCCTAAAGTATCAGAAAAATAAGGAATAAAGCCCGGACTTTAACAATCAAGATACATAACATAATCAACTTAGATCCTAATTCGAGATCCAAGCTTCAATTTGAACAATACCCAATTCAAAATCCATCCAGAAGCCCTTAAGTACCTATATCTCTATATCTAGAGAGAGAGAGAGCGGGGGGGAAACCAAAGAGCTTTGGAGGAGGGTGGTAGGTCGTTGCAGTGCGGCAGTCGGTGGTGCGGAAGTGTCCTTGTGGTGTGCGACAGTGTGAAGTGCCTAAGCAATCCTTTGCTGCAAAACTGTGGATGTAGTTTCCCAGGATTCACTGTTTGAAGCTGGTTAAAAAGTGGAAATTGAGTGGGGTAATAGGGGAGAAGATCTTGATCGAGTAAATTTGGCATTTGGGGAGAATATTTTTACTGAAATGTCTGCTACTTTTTCATTTTTAATTTTTACTCCTACATACAATATGCTCATTATCATTAGTAAAATTCGTATTGCCGTGAACTTGATAAGATTGCGTTCCTGCTGCCATTTGAATGTTAACTAGCTGGAAATCTTCGCCATTAAATCAACTAGAAGAACATAATTTGGCCTCAGGTGTAGCGTTATGGTTGTGAACTCACGGTTCAGTACAGACAACTATAATAGAGTTTCCCTATAGCCGGCGAAGTTCAAGGGGGCAGGAATCAATCCCTGCAAAGAGTCACCTACGGTCCTCAGATGTGCACTCTGTTTGCTGATAGATCTATTAGTCGTTGATCTAGGTTTCACCTATATATGCTAGCTCCATGTATTTTTTCATCCTGTTGGTTTTTAATAAGCTTGGAGTTAGATGTAATTCTTGACATTATGAGCAAAAAGCAGCTTCATTGTGACTTGCACTCATGTTTTCAATTGCAGGATGAGCTTTTAGTCTTGCAACCAGTAGTGGTAACGGATGCTTCTTGTTAATGTGGAGTTCTACCAATTGGATCTTAATTTAGTTAAAATTTCTCCGATCAAGCCTTCATGTGGTTCACAGAGGACATTCAAGATACAAGAAGCTCCTTATAGTTAGAGCCTCACCAAGGTAACTAGCACACTCCTAGATTTCCTGTTTTTATAGAACCTTGATTGTCTAGGATCTCTCTTTGTTGTTGCTAATTTAAAATGTGTCTATTGCATGGCAACATGAGCTGATAGCTAGGAAGTACTTTTCTTGCATTCAAATGAAACGTTGTTTTAGTTCTCAATTTCAAAAAGGTGAAGAACGGTGCTTCCTAATGTTATCGCAAGTTGATTCTAAAAGCTAAACCGAGGCAGGCAAACTTATAGCAGTAGCTTCATCCCAGAAGCCCTTTTCACAAAGTTTTTATTATTTATTTATGTATATCTTTTTTGGAACTGTGGCATCAACTCAAGCCACGAGCATGGCTCAAATGGTGCATTTTTCTAGTTGAACAATCACCATTTGGTCCCTTTTCAACAAGGTTATCTGAAATCCTCCTTTTGAAGAGAATTAGGGTGACTATCCAAATTACTCAATCAGGCAAATTAACACACAGTTGGTGACCTTATCTATTAAATTAAAATCTAGCCAATAATGGATTATAAATTAACAACCACGGCAATTACAATCTATGTGTCTTTGCACATCAGGAATCAAGCATGCAAACCAATAACAAAGGAATATACGTGGAAACCCAAAGTTAGGCAAAAAACCACAGGAGGGAGTCAGGCATTATAATACGAGCGGTTACAAGATATATTTTCAACCCTATTGTAAAATGGCACAACCCGTCTCTTTCACGGGTTGTCCAGTGGCACGATCCATCTTACGAGCATAACCCATCTCAGTCACCCAAACACAAACATTGAAAACCATTTACTAACTTGGTATTTGCAAACTAGTACACAAATACTCAACAGATTGAAAGCGTTAAAATAATTCATTCGATCACAATGAAAAAGAGTTCTAGTTAATCAATCGATTTGAAATAATAACCTAAAACCTATACATACACAAAGTTACTTAAACCGGGGCTTCATCTTCCCCCTAGAAGAGGAGTTTAGCTGGCCATCGAAAGGGAAAACGCTGCACCAATTTGTTGTTGTTCGGCCATGATGGGAAAGAATGGGTTCACGGGAACAGTGCTTTCGGTCGGCTGCTTTGTAGTCTGTCCAGTCCGTGTTGCAAAGAATGAACTCTATTCTCCCTTTAATAGATTTACCCAGCCGTGTAACTCAAGGAAAAAAGGAAATTTTGATTAGCATTTGTTTCCTAATACCTAATTGCCTTAAAGTAATTGATATGGAGTCCACCGCCTCATTATTTTTGTTATTGCATGTGTCTTACTTTTCTTGATCATTACCAAATCCTCTCCTCATGTGCATCTTTTGCCGAGATTCCTTACAATAGGAAATCAAATCCTTGGTAAAATATCATTTTGACTAGGATTTCTTCTTTCCAAAATTAATTGCCTTAGCTCCCAAGAATTTTCGCATGCACGTGTTACATGAGTTGATCAATTAACAAAGATGTGTGCTTTCGTCTCCACGGCATTCGACTTTAACTCCATATATTCACTAATTTGGCATCGAGTCCTGAAACGCGAAAAATGAGTATCACACTCCAAACAATAAAATAAATATACATAACAAGTATAAATTAGGGAGCATAAATGGGCACATTTACGCACTTATCACCTATCACCTGCCCAATTAGCATAAGCCCAAAGAGTTGCGAGGCAGAAGAGAGTACACTGAATACTATCGCGAATATATCACATAATACTTAGGCTTAGTTTTCCGTTTGATTTTAGCAACTCAATTGCTAAAATCAAGCATGATTTCAGCAAATGAGTTCAGGTGCTAAAATCATAGCTATTTCATATCACAAAATTAAGTGGTTCCTTTTATCGTTTTTCGATTTTTTTCACACCGAATTAAAGTACACAAGGAGTACTTTAATTTGGTGCGAAAAAATCGAAAAACAATACACGAAACCACTTCATTTTTTTATTTCAAAATCATGATTTTAGCACCTGTTAAACTCGTTTGCTAAAATCATGGTTGATTTTAGCAACTCAAATGGAAAACTAAGCCTTAACAATGCAGCCCATTGTGCAGAAGAAGGTGAAACAATAAGCCAGTGTTCTAAAAGTCGCTAGTCGGTCCCAGGTCGGATGGCTGCCGACTAGGGGACTAGTCGGCTAGATTTTTTTTTTAAAAATATATATTCTCCTTCATCCTTCATAAGTTTTGAGTAAGTAGAATAACATAAGTAGCACATCATCAAATAAAAACATACAAACTAAGTAAAACAAAATAGTCAGCTACAAAGTTTGATGCTCTAAGTTCAAAAACAAATGAAACTAAGTAGCTCAAAATCAATAGTCAATCACTCCTCTTCTCCATATCCCTCCAAGACTGGCTCTCCATCGGACTCAAACTCATAATCCTCATCTTCCTCTTCGTTGTAATCTTCTGACACAAACTCGTCTTCTCCATATCCCTACAAGATATGCGATCCCTATGACTGTTGGCAGCAGCAGCAGCAGCAGTGTCGTGTTTGAACTTTGAAGAGAGAAGAGGGCAGTGAATCGTGTTTCCAGAGAAGAGGTAAGAAAACAAAAGGGGATTTAGGTTAGGGTATACCATCAAAAATTACACTACGGCCCCAAATTTTTTGCAAATTCTGTTTTTTTTTCACCCCAAATTTTGCGATTTCTTCCGATTTGCCCTGACTAGTCCCGACTTTTTCCGATTTGTCGACTTAATCCGACTGGGTGACTTGTCCGACTTTCCAACTTGTCCGATTAGTCACCGACGTGATCCCGACTAAGTCGGTCAGCGACTAATTCAATCGACTAGGCCCTAGTCGACTCGGTGAGGCCACGACCCCGACTTAGTCGCCGACTAGTCCCGACTTTTAGAACACTGCAATAAGCTAACTTTCAAATATCTAACCAACTCAGCAATGGTAATTTCTTTGCCGAATTTGGAAACCCAAGAACATAAGTCTGCAAAAGTCAAATCCAGTTGTCCTTGCACATCTGTCCAGCTTGCACCTTAGTGGGACTATGAGATAGAGTACCCTCTAGTCGTACCTTGCGTATAATGGAATGGGAAGAGCTTCTTCTTGAGAAATGACAGATTCTCAATACTCTTCGTAATGTACTTGTTCTCCAATTTCTCCCACTCCTTAGCTAATGTTTCCTTCATCATGAAGTATTTCTAATCGTCCGTGAGCCAAGTTTGATGGTGCCACAAGCTTGGCAATTAAACTTTGTCCAATCCTTGTTTGATATATCATTTGGCCTCTTCTCCAACATAATATCAAACTCCTGTTGATATAAAATATCCAAAACTTCGTATAGCCATATGCCGAAGTTATCTGTCCCGTCGAATTTCTTCACCTCGAACTTGGCATTGGAAATCGTATTCCCTTGCCCATAATTGCTCGTGGTGACCTGGGACTCCAGCACACCAAGAAAAGAAGATGCGGAAGTGTCTATGACAACCTCTTCTGGTATTTCGGCCATAGAATGTCGTTACAGTCCACCAAAGTTGATTTCCGATGACTGTAAACATCGAAAACACATTTTTCACACCAAAAAACACACTGGTCTTCAACTTTGGATTTGGATTGTGGAAAATAAAGCACGGGGTTGGATCCAGAACGTCGAGTACAATTAGGAGCTAGTATGAACCAGTCAGGTTTCGGTCGGCATCGGTATGAACTGGGTCTCAAAGCAATCTAGAATGCTTTCTGCTTGATCAGGAAATGAATTGAGAGACCGGATGATTCAGCCGATATATCGATCAACACGTCTAATGCACTGATTGCACTAAGGGAGCTAACGTGGCAGTGACAGGTCAGCAAACTTGTTGATGTGACGCCCACTTGTCACTGACATGGATTTGACATGTCATTAACGTGTGTCCTATGTGGCAGTGTTGACTGGGGTGGGCAGTTGACCAATAACGTGGCGCTGAGCTGGTGTCCACGTGGACAGAACTGTCACATCCTCAATTTTAAACACAATGATGACACCTTTCTCATAATTAAATACCAATAATTCTGTACATGATTGCCCATAAACCACATACCACGTCATTTCATAATACCAACGTTCCTTCCAAAAATAGGTTTGATAAGTTACAGCCCAACAATCCTATGTGTATAAATGAGAAAAGAGAAACAGTATTCAATTATTACATTTATCCAAAATCAAGGGTATATAAATGAAGTTACATTTCCATTTTCAAGATACATAGCTTACAAAAGATGTTTGGATGATAGTATGATACCTCCAATAAAGCACGCCAAGCACTCCAAGTAATACACCTTGGTTAGTACCTAAAAATGAAGGATTGAGCATACACGTGAAATCTCTAACACAAACTTTATGTAAATATGTAGTTTACCGTGCAAGTGCATTGTCACACCCTCGATTTTAACAACCAAAATATAAATAATGTCCACGTAGGATGGATCTAAAGTCAAACAACTTCCCATTGGAAAGTCAAAGTCGAAGCACCATGAGTTTCTAATCTAGGGTACCTGTACACAGATGACAAAGGTTTAGAGTTATTACATACATCAAGTTTTGTCAAGAATTGAAGGCTTAGAAGTATCAAGGTCATCTCCCAAAAATATAGTAAACTATGGAGAGGATAAAATAACTTCATGTCAAATATTCTTCATGATATGCATCCACACGCCACGCATCCAAATCATGTGCCTTGCCGAGTACCTTAAAATGATAGGTTGAGTTCACTAGCCCAGTAGGAATCCTATCGACAAATGCTAAGGGTATAGAAAATGAAACGTGCATGCGGAAACGATAATTAGGAATGTGAAGTTAAAAGAATGCTATTTATGACTAGACCAAGTACCGAGTGCCAAGAAATACTTAAGTGTCCAACCAAGTACCCAAAAGTCCAAAAGGAGCTACGTGTCCATCATTTCCCTCCTAATCATTTTCAAACGTGTCGTGTGTCCAATTTTATCAAAATATCGTATCTTTCACAAGAACCTCATTTTCAACATTTTACTAAAAAAAAAACCATTTGTCTTTAATAGGGAATTAATCCCTCTGCCGGATTTCGTGGGCTCCGTGCACCCATGGCCAGGGACGCACCGAAAGGTGGCCCTAGTATTAGATTACCAATTTTAAAAAAAAAATCCATTTACTTCTCTTGTATCCGAAACATCATATAATCCATTTCGTTCAAAACAAGATGTTTATTCGATGTTCACGAGGTTACTTGTGTCAAGCATAAATCCATTTTGTTCAATACAACATGTTCATACAAAGTTCACTAGGTTACATGTGTCAAGTGTAAGTTGAAAAATCGAGGAAAATAACCAATCATGCAAAGGTGGGCTAGGAAGGGGTATTTCGGTCATTTATGAAGTGTACGATATGGATATGTCAAGTATGGAACCAAACAAGTCGATCAGAAACCAAAGGAAAATTTTTGGAAGTTTTGAGAAAGGTATGAATACCCCCTAGTATTGGTATGGATATCAATGCACAACCAGCGAACAGAATGTTTGATATCCATACCTTACGAAATTGGTATGGATACCAAAGGCTACGAATAGTTTTTGAGAAAGGTATGGATACCCTCGAAATTGGTATGGATACCAATGCACATCCAGCGAACAGACAGATTGGTATCCATACCTCACGAAATTGGTATGGATACCAAAGACTACGAAAATGAATTTTTGACAGCTTTTTCACAAATGGAAGGGGTTCCAATCCAAGTCAATTTTGGGGATTCAATCATCAACTAAGTATGGAATAAGAGTATATGAACCGCCAATTCAAAGATTTAACAATCAAATAAATGGAAACTAAACTCAAACAAAACTAAACCCATTTCCATGGAGGTTTTCAAATGTGATTAGAAAATATGGGTGAACCAAGCCAAGAACCATGCAACAAATTAACAATATACCATTAGAAAGAGTAGAAATCGGATTCCTACCTCAATGAATGAGCTCCAAATGTGAAGAAGATGAAAACCTAAGCTTTTGCTTCCAACCCCAACCAAAAGAAGCTTTCCCAAGGTGATTCCAAAGCAACCCGGACTCCAAATTTCGCGTAGATGACAAATATGTGGTTGGATCTTGATGGGTTTAAGTGTAGAGGGTGGATTTGTAGTGGGAAATGAAGGATTTTTGAGAGAGAGAGAGAGAGAGAGTGTGTGTGTGTGTGTCGGTGTAGAGGGAGAGGGTGAGAGTGTGTTTTGTCTCAAAAAATTCTCCCGACTATAAGTGTATAAACACCCCTCCTATATACACTTTACCCCCTTATGTTACATATGCATCTCAAAGACACCCATGTGCATTATCTAACTCTACATTAACCCCACTTTACTTTAATTTCATTTCCTCATATTTCCTCAATAAAATTCCTGGAATAATGCATAAAATACGAGTCTTTACATGCATGAACCTATGATGCATGGAAATGAATGTCAAATGTCTGTTTCTCTCAAAATCACTACAAGCAAACACTATTTACTCACATTCCACAACTTAAAAGTTTAAACTTAAAACAATACATGTAAGTAAGGAAATATGGTGGGGTCTAGAGAGGCTAATTCGAAATAAATAAAAAGTCAACTCCCCCCCCAAAAAAACAAATTTAGGAAATCCCAAAAATAGAGTATTTTCAAATAGGGCTCCTCAAGCCCTCTCGACTTGCACAAGGCTTCATCTTAGGTCTCCAAAAACATTCCCACAAAGATCGGTTCAACATGCCAACCCAAAAATAAGAAATTTCACACTTAGTGTCAAAACAGCCATTCCGGTAGCTAAGACATAAAGTTGACTTTTTAGGTTTTATTAACATGCATCTCAAAACACGTCAGAAATTATGAATTAACAAAGTCAAAAAATTTCGGGTCTTTACAATAACGAAATCATTTTAAGGCTGAGTCACCTTCTTCATCCTTTGACCAGCTCGTGAACCACACGCCACGTGTGAATCTAACACACGAGACATGCGCTACGGGCCTCTGTTCGAGGTGGGTCTGGTGGCGTTAGAGTCGTCTCGATGATAAATTCCAGAATCTAGGCTCAAAAATTGTTCCGAGCAGTTTTCTGTTACTGCAAATTTTTTATCAAAAACAACGAACAGAGATGGAACTGGGTTTTGTGTTTTTGGGTAGCTTCACTACACGCTCTGATACCATTTGTAGTGCTTTTGTACCGTAAATCAAACACACAAGCCACACAACAACACGATTTATGTGGTTCCCCAAATCCAGTATGTCCACGGATGGGAAGCGGATTCAGTATAATTTGTGGAGGATTACAACATCGCAACTCACACAAAACTGCCTCTCAACACTCGTGTATGTCGTTTGTTAGCACCTTGATCTTTCAAGCGTGCTACGCTGGACTTAGGGTGGCACCTTGCACCCAAGTTATTCAGCGAGGACAAGACATGAGTAGGAGGCATGCCATGGCAAGGTGAAGTGTTGGCCGGTGTCAGCACAGTCTCTGTCAACTGATACAAGTACAACTCCTCAATGGTTTTTTTATAACCGCACATGAGCCCTGTGCAGCCATTAACGGCAGACATGAAGTAGCTTTGAATTTACGCCAGTAGATGGGGACATAGAGGAAGTAATGACTACACTCTTACATTCCATGACAGGATTATCATCTTTGAATCCTCCCTCAATCACCCCCAGCAGTTAGATCCTCACTTCAAGGACACTCATTTATCATTCGATCATATCTCTCATCATCCCGCTCTTCCATGATCATCATCTTGATTATCATCTCTTCATCATTACCCGAATAGTCGTCCCCCATTATTTTCGCTACTGTCCATGCAGCTTGTGCTTCATTTAGCAAAATTCTATTTCTATTAATAAGCAGCTGGTGCTACTGCTGAACGAACTTCCACACACTTATTTTTGTTACTCTTCCCACCCACTTCATCCCTCATGGCCCCTGTATTTACTTACATTGTGTTACTTATTGAATCTGCCACCTCACCTAACTTTGATATGTCATCAACTGCCACTTGTAGCTTGTCCTTCGCCACCTCCTTCCTTGGGTTTCCAAGAGATTCTACCACATCTTCAACTCTTGACATGTCATCTTCCACATCCTTATTGACCAAACTTTTCTCCACCTCATTGATCTTGTCATCATCTTCCTCATCAGCTTTCATGATCTGAAGATCAATTTTTGATTCTTGCACATGGCAGCCCTGGCATGTGGAGTCAGCTTTGAGAAAAGTAGTGAGTATCATCTGCTCCTCAATCACCCTGACTTTGTATATTTCTTCTCTATTTTCCACTTCCATAATGTCATTTATCAATTCCATCCTTGAAGTGTTAATCGGGACTTTACCCACTGCAAATGATAAACATTCAGTCGTTTCCTCGCAACCTTGATCACCTCACCCCAATAATTCCCAAGTACCACAAAATTCCACCCATAACCCTTACTTGAATTTCGACAAGACCCAAGCTTTTCAGATGATTCTGAACTAATGCCATAGCTCTCAAAGGTGATAATTTTGCCATTGCACTTCTATGTAGCCATTCATTACCCATCTCTTTCAGATTAATAGGTTGTTTAGACCTATGCACAGTGTTACTTTTCAGGGCTGCCAATTGTATGATCTCCTTTGGTAACATATCATTTCTCCATTAGCTGCACCATTTGCAATCACATTGGGTTTCCACTCTCTGTTTTGGTTTTTCGATACTATTCCTGTCTCCATTGTTTATATGTGACGACTTGGTTTTGGTACATGGATTATAGGTTGGAAAATTTCTCCCCTCACATAATCTCTCTTTCTTGTAGTTTTCTCTTATATCCAAATACGATAAGGCAAGGGTAAACACCCCTAAAATTTTGTGGACTGATAGTATCGTGTGCCTTTTTTGCTTTCAGCCACAAAATTTCGTAATTGAACAACAAAATTTTTGTATATTGGATCACAAATACTTTTTTAGCAACACCACAAAAATTTCATAACTTTGAGTTGTCTTTTTTTAGCTTGTGCCCTTTCTTTTTAACAAAAAAAAAAATCATAAACAACACCACAAAAATCGTAAAAGTAGCCAAAAAATTCATAAAAAATGAATCGACAAAATTCATAAAAGGGATCACAAGAATTTATAAAATGAGTCATAAAATTTGTAAAGGGTGTACCATACACCCAGAAAAAAAAAAGAAAAAAAACGACCAACAAAAAATCATAAAATTAATCACAAAAATTCGTAAAGAGGATGTGTACTAAATACTTTTCCATCCAAATTAGATATAATCGCTAGTCGTCCAAATTTCTCAGACTTTGTACTGTAATAGCTCACATGATTTTGGATTTTGAATAATATGGTGAAGATTTGGGGATGTATCACAGATTTTAGCCAACATGAAAGGCAGAGATGTTAGCAAATTAAACAATTAACGAACTACTAAAATAATCTTGCCTATAAACGAGAATTAACATTATGTACAGAGACGTGACAGATGTGTTTAAATTTTATATGAATCTGCAGGTAATAAATATGAGGTAAGACCGTAAGAATACTACTTAAATTGTTGAAAACTCCTCAGAGCCAAATATTTTATTTAGTTTGCCTGTTTTTTTAAGGCTTCTAATGAGTTTAGTAGCCAAAGTTCCTACAAGCAAAGCTCTACGATCTATCCTGATGCAAGAACGAAACATGGCATATTAGTATTATTTTTTTTTCCAGTTTTTTTTTCTAAAATTGGTTAGTTTCTTAATTTATTTTGATTTAATCAATTACAAGAGGAGCTCGATTGGAAGACTAACGGATCCATCACGTGGTCATGATGAAGAAATTGAGTGAGTTTGAAATCAATTTTTAATCTGTAAATATTAGAGTTTGCTTTCAACTATGAAATCATAAATCGTAAATCAAACAAGGCAGTTGCAGATTTTGATTTTCAAAAAAAAAAAAAAAAGAAGAAAAAAAAAGGCACAAATATACCTAGATAAATCCCCACACACATACATACAAGGATATCATTGTATATATACCAATACATAATTATGATGCAATAGAAATTTTTGTCCTGAATTCACATACAAGATTTATCGTAGGTTCACCCAGCAAAACAAGATCACCACAATGTACACAAATTTGTCCCCCCCCCCCCCCAAAAAAAAAACGAAAAAAAAAAAAAAAAAATTGTACACAAGAATTTGGGTAAGGGTGTGCATCCGTCTCGTGATAGAAGATGAGTCTTTTCCGTTTGCAACCTTTTTCATTTCTCATTTACGGTGACCAAATGAATAAAATCTATTACAACAAGTGGTAAAGAATAGCAATTAAAAATTATCCACATTGCTAGCTAAATTATTAAAAAAATTGGAAAGAAAAATTCCACTCTCAATTAAAATAATGTCATGAATCATATGGCTTGCCATCTTATTTTAAAACTACTAGTTGAACTGATTAATTAAATAAAAATTTCATTGGTACTGTTCTTTCATTAATTTGTTTTTACTGAAAGATTCTCAGCGAGATCCAACTTATTTTTCAATTACGAGGTGGTCAGATGGTGGTTACGAGGTGGTCAGATGGTGGCCTCTTCACTCATGCGCAATTTTCCCTTATATCGACCAAAAAATATTCCTAAGACAACTCATAGTTTCAGATCATAAATACTGGCAGCAATTAAACATTTGATAAAAATTTACCCTTCAATTAAATATTAGTTCTTCAAATACACATTCAGTTATCTTCAAATTCTACTGAGTATCTTTTATTGCCGGGGTCATCTGTTTTGAAACCATATATAAACTCACTATCTCCCTATACTTCATCACCTCTAAATTCTCACACATTCTTGCTTCATTTCCTCTAATGGCGAAACCAGTTATTGCTCCACTCCGTCCGCCGTCGTTTGGGAAACTTGTTACGATACTTAGCATTGATGGAGGAGGGGTTCGAGGAATCATACCCGGAGTTGTGCTCAGCTACCTAGAATCACAACTTCAGGTATGTAATGCAAACTTTACTGTAAAGAACCATATATACATTCAGGCTTGTCTGTTGTAGTATGAGGTTGGAATGCAGAGAGCAACTCGTGTAATCTCGACAGTCCGAAGGTGTTTTTAACGGTTCAGATCATATGTTCAGAGACTCTTTACGAAAAGATTTATTATTTCCGAAAAGAGTCTTTTTAAAATCTAGACTAATATTAATTGCCGAGATGGAAAACCGAGTTACAACTCCAGCAATTTCTCCATCTTGAAATTAATATATTCAAACACATTAGGTGTAGGGCCGGCCAACAAGGCGGCCACTTAGGGCCCCCATATCGTGGAATATAATAAATATTATGTACGCAAATTCATTTGCATGTGGGACTTCAATAGCTTAGTGGTAAGATCTTTCTTGTTGTAACCTCCAGGTCTTGAGTTTGATAGTCCCCATCTTCATTTTTTACACTAATATAATTTGAACTTGTACAAAAAACTACTGCCACCAGTAAGATTGGAACTTGTAACCTTTTGAGTCTAGATGTTACTCAAAGCAAATTGCGACTAGAATGGATGGCATTTTTGAAACATTTATTAAACAACTAATATATATATACAAATTCGTAGAGGCCCCGTTGTCATAAATCGCTTAGAACCCCGAAAATCTCAGGGTCGGGCCTGATTAGGTTCACTACAATCAAAATATTCATTGTATGATAGAGATGATTTTGAGACTTGTCAATATTATATATTAATATTACGGATCATAGGTAATTGTATAGCAGTACATGTTTTAATTTGTGGCCCTAACCGTACTGATTTATTCGATGTCTAATACAAATGAATTGTTGTTAATTACTAGGAACTAGATGGAAAGGATGCAAGACTCGCAGATTACTTCGATGTTGTCTCAGGGACAAGTACGGGAGGCCTAATAGCAGCTATGGTAACTGCACCAAACAAGGATGATAATCGACCATTATATGCTGCAGAAGGAATAGTACCCTTTTATCTTGAAAACTGTCCCAAAATATTCCCCCAAGTAAGGTAAGCACAAAATGAACAAAACTTAAAAATTTATATCTTGTTTTCCTTCCTATTTTCTTTGAATTAATTTTTTTGTTCTCTATTTCTGAACGTTGGAAAAATACAGAGGACCTTTTGCTGGGATAAGAGATCTTTTCAAAGTTTCAAGTGGACCTAAATACGATGGGAAGTATCTCCATCAGCTGCTTAAGGAGAAATTAGGAGGCATAATGTTGAACCAGTGCTTGACAAACGTTGTTATTCCAGCTTTTGACATCAAGAAACTAGAGCCGACCATCTTCAGCAAATTTCAGGTTCCTGTTTAAACATAAATCTCTGTCTCTCTCTCTCTCTCTCTCTCACACACACACACATGCGCGCACACACACTAGCCTATTACTCCTATAGGTGAAGTGATCAGCTTAGTTCACATTGCCTAGTAAATTAAAAAGTTATCAGGACCGGCTGAAGGATTGGACAACTAAATCCGTTCCTGCAGGTTCCAAGAGTTTTTTAATAGGAGTAGTATAGGTAGGGTGGTGTCCAAACTATCCTTTCCTTGTCTTGACTTTGCCGGTTAGATTTTGACTGTTGCTAGCCCTCATTCCTGTTGGCTCTACAAAACAAGGAACCACATTAATGCCCAACTGGTGTCTAGTCAAAGACAACCAGAAAACACTTCGATGGCAGTGCTTGAATGAAAAGGAAAAGACAGAGTTTTGAGGAAGAAGGAATGGCATATCTGTTAGGGTTCATCATAGTAGCATAGGAGTGTCTTTGGCTTGAGGGGTAAGACATTGCATGATGTCATTCACATCTTGACATCTTTTGTTTGACAATCAGCTCTTGACCACCACCTTTTGACTGAACGTTGCACACGATGATCCATAGGCTCTGTGTTGGTTGGAGTGATCTCGGGGACACAGGTATAGTTAATAGAGTTGCCACGTACCCGAACCGTACTACAATTGACCTTGTTCTGGCAGTATGGTGCACGACCGAGCCACGTGTCACAATGAGACCTGCGTCACGTGGCCGACACTATACAATCCCTGAATATCACACTGCAATTAGGTCGTATAGGGATAGCACGTGATGAGCGGAGATTGGTGCCCCTATGCCGAGGCAAAAATACTTATATCTTCATTCTTGCCAACCTCTACCTTCCAGTCATGACCCGACCGTGAGATCTGGCCCGGTCAAGACGATGTAGGTAGGGTTGTAATTTGGAACATTCTGATATATGGGTTGTTGATGGTGATTGGGCTTGTCTAGGCTTGTTCGTGTGGATTGGGCCAAAAGCATTGGGCTTAATTATTCTGGCCCACTACAGCATACAAGTCTATGTCATATGTGTTCTCTATGGAAAACGCCCACAAATTAATTAAAAATAAAACTCAAACAGGATGAACTTAATTCCCTCTCCCCACAAACAAAAAGAAAAAATAAAATTTTACAACAAAATGATTGGTAATCTTGTGTCTGCCCCTGCTCATATGTAATGATACCTAATGACATGGAAAAATTCAGATTGATCAATCGTACATGGAAAATTTCACGTGATCTAGATACACAAGCACGATCATCCTTTTTTTCTTTTTTTTTTTTGGGGGGGGGTGGCTCTTGATTATTCAACAGAACAGATTGGTCAACCACACGAGGGTCGGCTACTTCACTTGTCTTTTTGGTGTAAACTTGCAGAAGTTATCAGAAGTTGATTGGTCACTTTTGGTACTTCAATTATGTACGTTACAATTGTCAATGATAAAACCAACTTGGCTTGTAAGGAGAGGGTTGGTGTTCCAGTCTATAGATATAGATCGATAGATATCGAACTCTCTTTGGTTGCTAATTTCACTCTATCCTCTACATAGGTATACCATATTGGCAAAAAAATGTAAAAATTAAAAACCCAAAAAATATGATTGTATGTTTTCTCACAGTACATTAATTGCAGGTAAAAGACAATCCAGTAATTGATGTGGCGCTCTCAGATATATGCATCAGTACTTCGGCAGCACCAACATATCTTCCTGGACATTTTTTTACGAACAAAGACGAAGAATTTAACATGATCGATGGTGGTGTTTGTGCCAATAACCCGGTATATAAAACAAGATTGTGTGATAATTAATGCTATTTGCAAAAATTTTGTGACATTGATTTCCTATATATTGATCTTCAACCCCAAACTTCAAACCTTACGTGGAGTAGAAACGGTAACCTTTTGCGTTTTTCTTTTATGCGTCTCTAATGTCAAATCGAGTGTCAATCCAACGTGAATTTATCTCCACACAAATTGCTTCAAATTTGACACCTCATGCTGGCATTTTGATCGATATTCGAAAAGTAGGTGTTTTACACTTTAATACTTATAATTTGACATCAACATAGGAGATGGTGGTTTCTTGATGTCAAATTTGGAGGTGCCAAAATGTCATAAGTTTTCAAGAAAAATTGACATCTCCAATTTGAAACCATGGTTGGAGATTCTCTTTAGAAACTGTATTTATAAGCTTTTTGAAATTGTATTTATTTTTGTAAACAAACAAAATACCATGTACTCTTTCCGTCTTATTGTAATGTTGGTCTCTTAAAAATTTAATACTTTGTTCTCTTTTTGATGATTTTCAAGATTGATTTTTATCTTAAAAAAAACTAATTGAAGATCCTTATTGATGAAATTGTTTGGTTATGATGAAAAATCAAAAAAAATGTTAACTAAGTTAAATAATACCGATTATTTTTTAAAAATTAATCTAGTCCAAACTCACTCTAGTAAATTTTGCCTAGAATAACATAAATTCTGGGATTGGCATATAATTTATTGCAGGCTCTGGTTGCAATGGGTGAAGTGACCAAAGAAATTTACAAGGAAAATCCACACTTCCATCCGATGGAGCCCTTGAATTATGATCGTTTCCTATTGATATCACTAGGGACAGGAACGCCCAAGATTGAACATCTGTACACTGCAAAAATGGCTGCCAAGTGGGGGATTTATGGTTGGCTATTTAATAACGGGCATGCTCCTTTAGCAAGCGCTTTCAATCAGGCCAGTTCACATATGGTTGATTACCACCTTTCTGTGGTCTTTGAAGTTCAAAGTTGCAAAGAAAATTACCTCCGAATCCAAGTAAGTCATAATTCTCTAAGACTCCTTTTACTTCATCGTTGAAACTATCAAACCTAAACACAAATGCAAACTTGCACCAAAAATTGCACACCCTCACATAAAGTCGGAGGTCCACGACTCCACATACGTTGCTGATACAATTACAGCAGTTTCTTGTAGCAAATGGAAATGGTGAATCAAGAATCAAGAGAATTACGATGATAGAGAAAGGTTTATTGGATAGAAAATGGAACTCTCGTCCACTACCATAGAGGAACTCTCGTCCACTAGGTTAACACTTTTCAAGATTACAGAATGAATTCCCCTAATACAGTTTCTACCTTTTATATCACAAAGAACTCAATACAATCAAAGAACTGAATACAATCAATGAAATGCGTGTAGTTAGTTACAACTGGTGTAACTAACTTCAAGAATGACTCCAGCCATCAGCCAAGCTATACACGTGCACCAATCAGCTGTTGCCAGCTGTAGGAGTAGAAGGTGGTGACGTATCATTGCCCCCTGCTTGAGCAAAGCCTTGACCACAAGGCTCGAAATTTGGAAACCTGGACTGGAAAGATGTGTAGTACTCCCACGTAGCATCTTCAGGGAAAGTGTTAGACCATTGAACTAAGAGTTGAGTAGCAGGCTTGCCTTGCCATTTAACCAGACGCCTATCAAGGATGGCAATTGGAGTAGGTGCCAGAGTGCCTGCATCGGTAACTTCTGGTAAAAGAGATTGGGGTGCAACCTGCAGTCCCAACTTCTTTTTAAGCAGTGACACATGGAATACAGGATGTATTTTGGAAGTAGGTGGTAGAGCAAGTTTATAAGCCACTTGGCCAATACGTTGCACAACTTGATAAGGCCCAAAAAATCTGGGTGACAATTTCATGTTGGCCCTGAACTGAACTGTGGTTTGCTTATAGGGCTGCAACCGTAGGAAAACCCAATCCCCCACCTGAAATTCTCTTTCAGTCCTGTGCTTATCGGCCAGTTGCTTCATCCTATGCTGAGCCTTTGACAGATGCTCCCTCAGAACTCGAAGTGTAGATTCTCTACTCTGTCCCCATTGGTCAACAGCAGCTACTGGAGACATGCCAGGGACATAGTGGATGTGGGTAGGAGGAGGCTGGCCGTAGAGGGCCTCATATGGAGTCAATTGAGTAGAAGAATGGAAAGTAGTATTAAACCACCACTCTGCCAAGGCTAACCACTGAACCCAAGCCTTGGGTCTATCACTAGTCATACACCTGAGATACACCTCTAAGCATCGGTTGACCACCTCTGTCTGTCCATCAGATTGGGGATGGTAAGCTGTACTGAGGCAGAGTTGGGTTCCTTGGAGAGTAAATAATGACTGCCAAAACTGGCTGGTAAATACCTTGTCCCTATCACTGACAATGGTAGTTGGCATCCCATGGAGCTTGAACACATTATCCATAAAGAGCTGGGCTACGTCCATGGCTGAGAAGGGATGAGCTAAAGACATAAAATGCACATACTTTGTTAGTCTATCCACTACCACAAAGATTACTGACTTTCCATTTGAGAGTGGCAGTCCTTCAATAAAATCCATGGACAGATCTGACCACGCCCTCTCTGGAATGGGCAGGGGTTGCAATAATCCAGGGCTAGCTATGGTTTCAGTCTTGCTTCTCTGGCATACATCACATTCAGACACAAATTTCCTTAAATCCTTCTTCATGCCTTCCCAATAGAAAGATCTCTTCAATCGCCGGTATGATTTGTCCACCCCCGAATGACCTCCCACAGGTGTGGCATGGATCTCGGTCATGATCAAATTCCTGACAGCTGCTCCTCTTCCCACCACTAACTTGCCTTTATATGTTAACACTCCAGAGTGCCAAGTGTAGCCTGGGTGACTGTTAGAGTGCACAACTAACTGGGAGATTAAGTCCTGCAACTCTGAATCATCCTCCATTGACTTCTTAAGGACCTGTAGCCAGGTTGGTTGAACCACGGTCAGAGCCAGGTTGGTGGAGGCCTCTGCAATCCCATGTCTTGATAGGGCATCAGCTGCCACATTCTCTTTCCCAGCTTTAAACACTATCTCATAATCAAATCCCATGAGCTTAGTTAGCCATTTCTGTTGCATAGGTGTAGTAATCCGCTGATCTAATAGGTACTTCAAACTGAGGTGATCAGTTTTGATCACAAAGTGTCTGCCCACTAAGTAGTGCCCCCATTTTTGGATAGCATAGACCACAGAGAGTAGCTCTTTTTCATAGGTAGAAAGCCCGAGGTGTTTGGGTGCTAATGCCTTGCTTATAAAGGCTATAGGATGGTTCTCCTGCATGAGTACAGCTCCAATACCAAACCCAGAAGCATCACATTCAATCACAAAAGTTTTGTTATAATCTGGCATTGCCAATACTGGTGCAGAGGTCATTGCTGTTTTGAGGAATTGGAAGGCCCCCTCAGCCTCTTCTGACCAACAAAAGGCATCCTTCTTAAGGAGATCAGTGAGTGGCCTACTGATGGTTCCATATCCCTTAATGAACCTTCTATAATAACCTGTTAAGCCTAGAAATCCCCTTAAAGACTTAACAGAAGTTGGTCTTGGCCAGTCCCACATGCCTTTTAGTTTGGCAGGGTCAGCTGCTACCCCCATATCAGAAATAATGTGCCCCAGATATTCTAGACCAGTCTGACCAAATGCACATTTTGACAACTTAACAAACAACTGATGAGTTCTTAATAAAGAGAAAGTGGTAGACAAATGTGTCACATGCTCATCCATAGATCTACTATAAATCAGAATATCGTCAAAAAATACTAGAATGAATTTCCTGAGATGAGGCTTAAAAACATGGTTCATTAAACTCTGAAAAGTTGAGGGTGCATTAGTCAACACGAACGGCATAACTAGAAATTCATAATGGCCCTCATGGGTCCTAAAAGCAGTTTTCTCCACATCCGAAGGGTGCACCTTAACCTGGTGATAACCAGCCCTTAAATCCAGTTTTGAAAACACCTTTGCTCCATGTAACTCATCCAAGAGCTCATCAATAATGGGGATTGGAAACTTGTCCTTGATGGTCACCTTATTTAAATCCCTGTAGTCCACACACATACGCCAAGTATTATCCTTTTTCTTAACCAACAGTACAGGAGAAGAGAAAGGACTAACACTAGGCCTAATTATCCCTGAACCCAACATTTCCTTCACCAATTTTTCGATTTCATTCTTTTGGATATAGGGATATCTATAGGGCTTCACATGCACAGGGGTGCTACCAGCTTGTAGGGGAATTTTGTGATCAAAGGCCCTAGATGGTGGAAGAGCTTTTGGTTCAGAAAAAATGTCAGAATATTCTTGCAAGAGGGAAGAAATTCTTGGAATTACCTTGGAATGATTCTCCACCACAGACAAGCTGCTGATTTGAGCAATAAATCCTTGCTTCAGGTGTTGTAATGACTTCCCCATTTGCTTGGCAGAAACCTGTTCTACCCTCCATTGACTGCTGCCCCTTAATTCCAGCTCTTGGCCCTTATAAGTAAACTGCATTACCAAGTTTTTGAAATCCCAAACGACAGGACCCAAAAGGCTCAACCATTGGATACCCAGAACCATATCACATCCCCCCAGGGGTAATACTCTAACTTCAGCCTCAAACACTTGGTCTTGCATTTCCCAAATCAACCTTTTGCATATTGCTTTGCTACAGAGTCTTGTTCCATCAGCCACTGCCACAGACAGGTCAGGAGTGGATTCAATGAAGCAACCAGAATTTTTGGCTATGCTTGGGTCAATGAAGTTATGTGTACTCCCAGAATCGATGAGGATAGTGATGAGTCTTCCCTTTAAACGGCCCTGTATTCTCATGGTTTTGAAAGAACTGCTACCTGCCAGAGCATGCATTGATATCTGGACGTTGTCTTCCACAAGATTCTCCTGCACTGGGGTTTCAGAATCGTCCCCTTCCTCTTCATCATCACCAATCAAGAGGTAAAGCTGTCTATTCTGGCACCTATGTCCCCTGATGTAGCGTTCATCACAATTAAAGCACAACCCCTTCTCCCTTCTAGTATTCATCTCAGATTGGGTTAGTTTCTTGATTGGGAATGGTGGGTTATGGGGAGCAACAGTATGATTTTGGGATTGAGGGGGTTTCAGACTTACCCCCAAATTCGATTTATGTTCCACGCGATTTTGCCCAACTCTGGAAACCCTAAAACTTGATGTAGAGGGTGAGGGAGTCCAATTTCCCACTGATTTAGCAGGCATCTTTGACCTTCTTGCTATTGCTTCAGTGGTTTCCTCCTGTAGACGAGCCAAACCAATGGCTTGGGTTATGGTCACAGGCCTGAACATTTGTACTGCAGCCCTAATCTCCTCCTTCAACCCACTTAAGAAGCAACTCACGAAAAATTCCTGGGTTAACCCGCTGGTTCTATTAGCCAACTCCTCGAATCGTTCTTGATAACATTTCACAGTGGTCGTTTGGCATAGCTTGGTGAGCTCTCCAATGGCGTCCTCAAAAACATTTGGGCCAAACCTAACCCTTAAGCCGTACTCAAATTCCCTCCAATTAACAGAACTCTGAGTTTTTTCAAACCATTGGAACCACTGCACCCCTTTATCGTCCAAGTGCATGACAGCGAGTTTAACCTTCTGGCTTTCTTCAACCGCATTGAACTCGAAAAATCTCTCGCACTTGTAGAGCCAGCCCGTGGGATCTTCCCCTTGAAAACGAGGAAAATCAATCTTGGCATATCGTGTCTGCACCAAAGCCGAACCACTGGAATGGTTCTCGTGGAGGTTTTGTGATCCTTCCTCGCGATCTTGGTGGTTAACTCTGGTGGCCATCTGATCGTACTTCACGCTCATGGCTACCACCAAATCCTTGAGTTCTTTGATGGCAGTATCAGTACTTTCCTTCAACTGCCTTATGGCCTCTTCGTTGCGTCTTTGTTCTTGTGATCTTGTATCCATGGTGAATTGAGTCCGAGGAAGCACAAAGCTCTGATACCACTGATACAATTACAGCAGTTTCTTGTAGCAAATGGAAATGGTGAATCAAGAATCAAGAGAATTACGATGATAGAGAAAGGTTTATTGGATAGAAAATGGAACTCTCGTCCACTACCATAGAGGAACTCTCGTCCACTAGGTTAACACTTTTCAAGATTACAGAATGAATTCCCCTAATACAGTTTCTACCTTTTATATCACAAAGAACTCAATACAATCAAAGAACTGAATACAATCAATGAAATGCGTGTAGTTAGTTACAACTGGTGTAACTAACTTCAAGAATGACTCCAGCCATCAGCCAAGCTATACACGTGCACCAATCAGCTGTTGCCAGCTGTAGGAGTAGAAGGTGGTGACGTATCAGTTGCAAGCCAAACTCACATGAGATATAAATCCACGCGCGTGCTGCAAGTATTGTATGCGTGGACCTCCGACCGATTATCAAATGTGAGTGTGTATGCAAAGTGAACTTGTGTATATACAAATGTGCACAAATACTTGCAGCAAGGATGAACCGCTATCTTGCCGACAAAACACAGTGGAAGGACCCCCTATTACTGTACCTTGTATCCATCTGAGCATATATGTAAGTGCTTGTGCTGTTTAGGTGTGTACTCAGCATAACTATTTCCAAAATCTATAGGTACCGACGAAGGGTGCACCGATTGGTATCTAGGGCCTACTTTCGAATTCCACACAAATGATCCAAGCCGGTCTATCTAATAAGATAATTCGAATTACTTAATCGTATGTTTTTCAATTTTTCATTCAGGGTGGAGGATCCTAAATTCATCGAGAGAAAAATACCCAGAAAAGATTCTCAAGAAGTATAGAACTGTATGATTTGGTTGACGAAGAACAGAAGGTGGCACCTTGTTTTTCTGGTTAGAACTGGAAAGAATTGTGTAAAAATGTGTAGACTGTGGTCCACCAATTACCTGATATAAGATCAAACAAAATAAAATATCACTTGCACAAAATATTAAGATCTCTCTGATCATTTACTCTTCCAAAAAATACAGCGCTGTGTTTCAAGTTATAGAATAATGACAAGTTAATTAAAGAGTTATACCTGATGATCTTATATAATTTCCTTCCTTGTTTTGTGCAACATGAATATTCAGGACGACACATTAAAAAAAGGGATGTTATCATCAGTTGACGGATCTACAACCGATAACTTGAAGGATCTTGTGAAAGTTGGTGAGGAACTGTTGAAGAAACCGGTTTCAAGTGTAAACATGGACACTGGTCTCAACAAACCAATTCCAAATGGCGGAACCAATGAAGATGCACTCAAAGAGTACGTATGTAATTGGTTCAATTCTTTCTTATAAAAATGGACGATTGTCACTTATGATAATGAGAATATCGTCTATTTTTTGTCGAAGTAAGTTAACGTGATTATATTCAATGGGATTGAACTATTCGGATCATCAACGAATGTCCACAACGAAAAAATTAGATCGTCGACCATTCCCTGCAAGCTGAATACGTATATATATTCGCCATGAGGTAGCTTTGGCGGGATTAGTAATTAGTTTAATGTTTACCAGCATTCAACGCTCCTCTATGAGCTTGAATTCTAAACCGGTTTCAAAGTCTACAAATCACTTACGGTCGACCTAAACCCATAATGACAAATAGTGATAACATTTTCCTTCATATATTTGCAGGTTTGCGAAAAAGCTTGTAGATGAAAGGAGATTACGGGAGTCAAATTTCAAGAAACAGAAATGAATCCTTGTAACTTACGAGTTTCTCTCTTAAGTTTTGTACACCGGTTGACCTTTCGTTGTTTGCTTGGTTGTGTCTGTATGGACTATTTCCGTATAAATGGTTTTTTACATGAGAGATTTTGCTGTTCGTCGAACTGTAACTTTTCTTCCCTTGATCTGCTCCCAGTGGAAGTCCAAGGTATTTAATTAGATTTACCACCTTGCATTAAAAAAACACAGGCAAAAACAATCATTTCATCTTCTGGGATCCCAACTCCAAAGATTTGGCTTTTAGCAATATTGATTTTGAGCCCTGGACATCTATTCAAATGAGTGAAGAATTCCCTTAATCACTTTAAGCTCCTCCAAGCTGCTCTTACAGAAAAGGATGGAATCGTCTAGGACTTGTAGGTGAGAAATCACAGAGCAAAAAATGTCTGCCTCCAATGAATGCAGCCTGAGTCTCTCCTACAAAACTAGGAACCAACCTGTTGGCTGAAACTTTCACAAGTAGCTTGTAGAGCCATCCAAATATCCAATGATACTTATATAGGTTTGAAATCCTTGAACTTTGTAGCCCCTTCAATTTTAGGTATTAAAGTTACAAATGTCGCATCGATTCCTTTGCAGAGTATCCCATTTGCAAGGAATTCTTAGAAAAACTGAAAAACATCTTTCTTTACAACCTTTCAAGACTTTTTCACAAGCCACATTAAAACCATCAGGGCCAGATGCCTTGAAAGGGTCCCATTCGTTTAGAGCCTCCTCAATTTATTCCATTAGGAAAGGGTTTTTTTATACCATCAGGTCAAGTAGATGCATATTGTTCTTTAGTGCTTCACTTTTTGTATTTAGATCACCAAAAACAGTGAAATTCCACTCTTTGAGTTATGACTTTACCAGTCTAAGCCTGTTCATTATAGTTGGCCCAGCCCCTTCAAATTATTCACCTCCCTCCATTCTTCTTAGGCAATCTGCCTACATTGAGGGTTGTGCAACCAAGCATTTATAAACCTAGCTAAAAGGTTTTGGCCCCAGTTCTTAGTTTCTTTAGTGATCAAAATACGGCACAAAATTATTAATTCTACATTTTTTTTTTTGGAGACATATAAGTGTGCATGCTAAATATAGCATTATATTATATAATTATGCTACATACATAATATTAATATTATTATTTTTTTAGTTTGAGCAGGGGCATGACCCCTTTGATCCGTCCCTAGGTGTGACTCTAATAATAAAAGTATAAAACTGTTTTTTCCCTGAAATTTCTAGTAGAAATTGTGTCATGGCCGCGTGGCGATTCCGTGGCCTCTAGCAACGGAATCATATAGAGCAAAAATCATCTCCAAGTCCTCATTCCCAAACGTTGTTTTTACTCGTGAAAGAACATTTTTGTGCACAATCCGCTTTTTCTTTTTCTTTAAGGGAGTCCTTTAGATCCTTCGCATCATATGAACTTCGCACTTAGCCTTTGAGATAACTTCGTCCCAATTTGCGACTAGTACATGTTCACAATGATGATGAGCGCATTTTTATGTGAAAACATGTCGCTTATGTCTACCCCTCAAGTTAAAATCTTGGCTACGCCCTTACGAGCCTTTACAATTCCAATCGACAAGATCATCACATAACACATCATTGTTGAAAGTATCGAAAACTTCTTTTGCGATACATGCGAACAAGCGATCGTTCAATTATTGGTCTATAATTCTGTTAAAATTACTTTAATGAGATAAAATGAGGTCATCAATACTTTAATGAGTTCATTTGTTAAAAAATGACGTAAATTAGTACAAAATAATAGCAAATCCTTTTAATAAGGACGTTGACCTCCACACCATAAAACAAGTTGTCGTCATTGAAGGTAACGTTTAAATGTTTAATACAGAGCATGTGTAAATCATCTGTGAAAATACATATTAAAACTATTTGATAGAATGACGGTGTGTTAAAAGAACCGGAAAAAATATGAAAAGAATTAATAAATTTAATTTAAAATTGGGGTGAATAAATTATCCATCTTTCTTCACATTATCCAAAAAACCTCCTTCAAAAACTAAACCAAACAGTGGGAGTTTGATTGTTTTGTTTGACGGTTAGGGGTATCGGCACAGTTTATGTGCACATCGATTAATTGTCTCCTTAGTCCGGTCAAAAGCAGGCCAACCGCTCTAGGACTAGGGGATTTACAAAAATAAAACCTTAATCAATTGTGTAGAGAGCAAATTCACAAATCAATAACCTCACAATTTAAAACATGCGATCACCAATGAAATTAAACATCACCAAAAATATATAATATATGATCTATATATGCTAGACATGTTCAACTTCTCCAAAAATAAAACTCATGGATCTGCAAGTTGGGACTCGTTTTCTCAAATAAAGCGATGATGGGGGAACGAAGAAAATGAAAAATTACAAAATTGATGGATTTATAGCTATGTCTCGTTTTTAAGCCCTTCATTATGCTGATCTTCATATTATTATTGACGAATATACAGCCATGTATAAATATTACTAGTATTCAGGGACCAACTATTATATCCCCTCTTAAGAGTGCCACCAAACAAAACAAAAGGTTAAAAAGAGGTTAACGGCGATTTCTCTTTCTATGGGGCTCTTTTTTTTTTTTTGCTTGGTGGAAGTGGGCGGTGTTAGTTGGAGTAAGTAAAATTTGAGTCCATGTCAAGTGCATGACCGCACATGCAGTTAACTGCTGAACTACCACTCAACTTGCACATTTTTAATTTGTTATCTCTGCATTCAGAGGCTAAATTTGAGTCCTCCCTTTGTTTGTTAATTTATACTGAGTCGAGTTTGTAATCTAGTTTAAGAACAATTATTATCTATGATCAACTTCGAATACTTATTCAACATTCAAGAAATCAAATTCTTCGTAAGCGTGCACGTATAACATTCAAGAAACCAATTTGAATATTATAGATATAAATGTTTATTATTCTTGATTAACATGAATATTTATTCAAAGTTGAAGAAATCAAACTCCTTGTGAGCGTGTTCATACATATATAGATATGCATACGCATGTTTATTATTCTTGATGAACATGAATGTTTATTCAACATTCAAGAAATCAAACTTTTCATAAGCCTGTACAGTACACACACGCAAACACAAATGCTTATTTTTTAGTAAATTTTTTTATACTTATAATACATTTATATTTCTCACTTCACATTATTTTAAAAAGGCTAACCCAATTATTCACTCTTGAACACTTTTTACTTGAGGGGTCCAGAGGTAAATTTAGATAAACCTAAACATTTTTTGTATTTTTCTCTTGGCTTATGACATTTTTGGTCCCCAAAGTATGCCGAAGGTGTCATTTTGGTCCCCAATGTTTCAGTTTTGCCATTTTGGTCCCCAACGTTTGAAATTTGGGTCATTTTGGCCCCTATCCCTCATGTCATTTCTCCTCTCCATCAAATTGAGGGACGCAAGGGGTATTCCACCTCTCCACTTTCCATTCCTCTCTCTCTCTCTCTCTCTCTCTCTCTCTCTCTCTCTCTATGTGTGTGTGTGTGTGTGTGTGTGTGTGTGTGTGTGTGTGTGTGCGTGCGTGTGCGCACCCCAGGTTTGGGGGTAGATGGTGCTTAGTTCCACATTGATTGTTTATATGAGTGATCTTGGGCATATAACAAATCATGTAAGAGACTATTGGTACCTTGGGCTTAAGCATTTTGGGTCATGTGGTGTGGCTTGTGGATCAAATCAAGGTACTGGGCTAGTGGTCTAGGTGGGGCGTTACAAATGGTATCAGAGCCCCACCCTTGTCCAAGTGGTGGGTAGGATGCACTCTACCACCATGGACACTAGGGGAGGTTATTGGGACTATGCAACGAGGACGTTGCATTCCTAAAGAGGGGAAGATTGTAATACCCAGGTTTGGGGATAGATAGTGTTTAGTCTCTCACTTTGGTTGTTTACATGAGTGATCTTGGGCATATAGCAAATCACGTGAGGGGCCTTGGGCTTAAGCATTTTAGGCCATGTGGTGTGGCTTGTGGATCAAATCAAGGCACTGGGCTAGTGGTCTAAGTGGGGCGTTACACTATATTTCCAAAATACAGTCAAACCTAGTTCCTAATTTCCCTTCATCTAAACACGATCCAACATCCGAGTTGATCCTGTGGCGGAGGGCCTTTACGGATTCAAGGTTTGTGGAGGGTTTTGGTCTCTTCATTGGATTCCTAGAGCCGGGTCAAGATGACCCAGATCGAACCCATTTGATCTTTCACCTTCTTTGCCTGCTCCAGGAAGGACGCGAGGCCTTTTCATGGCTTTTTTTTTTTTTTTTAATCATGGCTTCTTTCTTTGGATCAAGGAAGGACCTGAGGTTCTTTCGTTTTTTTCTGATCAAGCTTGGCTGACGGCGATGGCAGAAAACGTAGTATGCTGAGATGGGCATGAATAGCTTCGATAAAGAGAAGTTTGATGGTGGTTGTGGGCATGAGATATCTGAAATCTCCAAGCTCCTTGATGTAGTGCTCATTTTAGAGAGAGAAGAAGAAGTGAAAATCAAAATGAACACATTAACGCACCAATCAGTTTTTTGCTCGCGTCGCCGGAAAGAATGCTTCTTTCGTTTTTGGACTATATTTTGGAAATATAGAGAGAGAAGGAGAGAGGAATGGAAAGTGGAGATGTGGAATACCCTTGTGCCCCTCAATTTAACGGAGGGGAAAAATAGTGAGAGGAATAGGGACCAAAATGACCCAAATTTCAAACGTTGGGGACCAAAATTGCCCAAATGAAATATTGGGGACCAAAATGGCGCCTTGGGCATACTCTGGGAGACCAAAAATGTCAATAAGCCTTTTTCTCTTATATCCAAATAGGATAAGGCTAGGGTAAACAGCCCTAATACATTTATCTTTCACACTTCACATCATTTTTAAAATGCCAATAAAAAAAGGCTAACCCAATTAGTCACTCTTCAACACTTTTTAACTTAGATAAACCTATACATTAGTTGATTGCTTCTCTTGTCTCACACGATCTCTCTTTTTTGTAATTTTCTTTTATATCCAAATAGGATAAGGCTAGGGTAAACACCCCTAAAAGTTGGTCCACCGACGCTGCTGTGTGCCTTTTTTTATTTATTTTCAGCCACAAAATTAATTGCGTAATTGAACACACAGAAATTTGTATTTCGGACCACAAAAATTAAACAACACTACAAAAATTTATAACTATGATTCGTCTTTTTTTAGCTTGTGCTGTTTCTTTTAACAAAAAAAAAGTCATAAAAAACACCAAAAAATTTCGTAAAAGTAACCCCGAAAAATTCACAAAATACGAATCGACAAAATTCATATAATGGATCACAAGAATTTATAAAATGGGCCACATAATTCATAAAGGGTGTACCATACACCCAAAAAATACAACAAGCAACAAAAAATCATAAAATGACCCACAAAAATTCATAAATTCGTTAAGAGGGTGTGTACTCAATACTTTTCCATCCAAATTAGATATAATCGCTAGTCTTCCATATTTTCATACTTTTTACTGTCTCTAGGTCAAATGATTTTGACTTTTAATATAATATACTGAAGATTTTGGATATACACAGATTTTAACCAACATGGATGATAAAGATGTCATACAATTGACCAACTGCAAGCAAATTAAATAATTAATCAACTACTAAAATAATCTTGTCTATAAAGGAGAATTAATATTGTGTACATAGGCGTGACAGACTTGTTTAAATTTCATATAAATCTGCAGAGTAATAAATACGAGGTAAGACTATCACTTTAATTGATGAAAACTCCTCGAGTCAAATATTTTATTTAGTTTGCCTGTTTTTTGAAGGGGACTAATGAGTTTAGTAGCCAAAGTTCCTACAAGCAAAGCTCTACAATCTATCCTGATGCAAGGACGAAACATGGCATATTAGGAGGCGTTTGGTAACGTTTTTGTTTACTGTTTTTTGTTTTTGTTTTCAATTTTTTCAAGAGATGAAGAGAGATTTGAGGGATTTAAAAAACCCGCGTAGATTTGGGGATTTTCTAATGGTATAATCCCTTAATTACTTTTGAGGACCTTGATGTTTACAAATTAGTCCCAAATTTCACTGCTATATAGGTTTAGTTTTTAGTCCTAAATTTCACCCCTATATATGACGTGAAAAACAAATTATAAAAGGGCAATATTGGGTATATTTGAATTTAGGGACGAAAACATAACTCCTAATAGTGACCGGGATGGAAACATAAGTTTGGATGCTGTCAAGGACCATTATTTAAGTGCCCCTTTAATATATTATAAGATCGAGGAACTCGATCACTTGGAAAACTAACGGATCGATCCATCAAGCGGTCATGACAAAGAAAAAGAGTGTGAGTTTGGAACCAATTTGCTTTCCACGATGAAATTTCATAAATCGAAAATCCACCCTTCAAATCAAGACCACCACAATGTGCAGAAGATGAGTCTTTTCCGCTTAGATTTTCATTTTTCATTTTTCATTTACGGTGACCAAATGAATAAAATCGTTTACAACTAGTGGTAAAGAGTACCAATTCGCAATAATCCACATTGTTAGCTTATTAAAAAAAAAATGGAAAGAAAATTTCCACGTTCAATTAAAATAATGTATCATGAATCATGTGGCTTGCCATCTTATTTTAAAACAACTACCGTATATAACTAAATAAAAATATATATAGGACATTTTTCCGTAATTTTTTTTATTTAAAGATTCTCAGCGAGATCGAACTTCGTTTTCAATTACGCAGGGATGAGATGGTGGCCTCTTCACATCATATGCAATAGTGTACCATTGTACCCTTCAATTAAACATATTTTTTTCAAATACACATTCAAATATATCTTCAAATTTTGTGGACTATCTTTTATTGGCGGGGTCAACTATTTTGAAGCCGTATATAAAGTCCACTATCTCCCTATAATTCATCACCTCTAAATTCTCACTCATTCTTGTTTCATTAATTTCCTCTAATGGCGAAACCACTTACTCAAATCCGTCCACCAACTTTTGGGAAACTTGTTACAATACTTAGCATTGATGGAGGAGGGATTAGAGGAATCATACCCGGAGTTGTTCTCTCGTACCTAGAATCACAACTTCAGGTAAGTAATATTTTTCTATTTATTCAGGCTTTTCTGTAGTCAAGAACAGAGCCAAAATTCTAATTCAGAGGTGGCAGTACCCAAAATAAATATACTCCTTACCTCCGTTCAACAAAGATAGTTTGTTGTTTATATGCCGTGTAATTTTTTGATAAAAATCTCAATTAGTTCTTCAATTTGGCAAGAAATTGTGCACGGAGGTGCTTTGCTTCTTTATTCAAAAATTGGACTTTTTTTGGTTATGAACTATCCTTACGCATGGAAAGAGTAATTAGGAGTATAAAAAACTACACGTGTTCAAAGGTTAATTATTACTCAAAAAGGTTGTACATTTTCAAATGTTAATCAATCATTTACATACATTATACTGAAAAATTACATATCTTCATTGATTAATCACTCATCGACATGCTTACTACCATAAATAAAGTACGGGTTTTGAACCAAAAATAATTTTATTTTTTTGGACCCGGGGGTTGCATGTGTAATCTCGAAAGTCCAAAGGTGTTTTTAATGGTTCACATCATATATTTTGGAAGACACTTTCCGAAAAGAATACATTATTTCTGAGAAGTGTCTTTCTAAAATCTAGACCATAATTGCCGAGATGGAAAACTGAGATACAATTGCAGGAATTTCTCTGCAATTCCATCTTGAAATTAAGATCGTATATTCAAACACATTATGTATACTACAATCAAAATATTCATTGTATGATAGAGATGATTTTGAGACATCAATTTTTATTAAGGACCATGGGTAATTGTATATAAAAGTTTTAATTTGTGGCCCTAACCCTATCTAGTTTTGATTTGTGATAACGATTTTTGTAAGTTAGGAACTCGATGGACCGAATGCAAGACTCGCAGATTACTTCGATGTTGTCTCAGGAACAAGTACCGGTGGTCTAATAGCAGCTATGGTAACTGCACCAAAAAAGGAGGATAATCGACCATTATATGCTGCAAAAGAGATAGTACCCTTTTATCTTCAAAACTGTCCCCAAATATTCCCCCAAGTAAGGTAAGCACAAAATGAACAAACACATAAAAAGGGGACTTAAAATTTATAGTGAGTTATAAATTCCATAGAGACATCCTCATCTATACCTCTTTTTTACAGAGACGCCTTAATGTTTAAAATCGTCTAGACATGCCCCCCTCATCTATAACTGGTTTTTCATAATTAAAAAAAAACTATTTTCCAAAAACGTTTTATTCTGTTTTTGAAAGCTGTTTTTTAAAAAATGTTTTTTTTTCAAAACATTCTTTTTCAAAATGTTTTTTTTTAAAATACCATTTTTTAATTTCTCAAAAAAATTATTTTCAAAATATGTTTTCCAAAAAATAGTTCTTTTTCAAAATATGAATTATGGCTAGATGAGGGGATGAGTGTGGGTGATTTTTTATTTTTAAGGGGTATCATAGTCATTCCCTTCACTCTGTTAACGGAGAAAAGAGGTTTTTGCATTTCACATAGATGAGGTGGTCTGTCTGGACACTTTTAAACGTTAGGGAGTCTCCGTGGAAAAGAGGCATGGATGAGGAGATCTCCGTGGAATTTAACATTTTTAGTATCTTGTTTTCCATTATATTTTTCTTCGAACTTTTTTGTTTTTCCTTTCTGAGAACTTTAGAAAAATGCAGGGGACCTTTTGCTGGGATAAGAGATTTTTTCAAAATTTCAAATGGACCTAAATACGATGGGAAGTATCTTCATCAGCTGATCAAGGGCATATTAGGGGAGACAAAGTTGCACCAGTGCTTGACAAACCTTGTTATTCCAGCTTTTGACATCAAGAAACTAGAGCCGACCGTCTTCAGCACATTTCAGGTTCCGATAATTTAAACACCTCTCTCTCTCTCTCTCTCTCTCTCTCTCTCTCTCTCCCCCGATTGGTCAACCACACGAGGATTGGCTACTTCACTTGTCTATTGGTGAACTTGCAGAATTCATAAGAAGTTGATTGGTCACTTTTTGGTACTTCAATTATGTACTACGTTACAATTGTTAATTAATGACAATACTAACTTGGCTTGGAAGGGGAGGGTTAGAGTTCGAGTCTATAGATATAGATAGATATGGAACTTCCTTTGGTTGTTAGCCCATTAATTTCACTCTGACCGGCCCACCGATGTATACAATGTAGGCCCAAAAAAATGAAATGTATACAATGTACGTAGGCCAAAACAAATGAAAAAATTAAACCCAAAAGATATTATTTCATATTTTCTCATAGTATATTAATTGCAGGCACCAAACAATCCAGTAATTGATGTGGCACTCTCAGATATATGCATCAGCACCTCGGCAGCACCAACATATCTTCCTGGTCATTATTTTACGAGCAAAGACCAGGATGGGAATGTCAAGGAATTTAACATGATCGACGGTGGTGTTTGTGCCAATAACCCGGTATATACAACATAATTGTATGATAGTTAATTAATGCTATTTTTAAAATTTTTGTGACGTTGATATCCTATATAGTATTAAGCATCTCCAATCGAAAGCTTCAAGTCCTACTTGGAGTAGAAACCGTTTTTGTCATCCTCCTTTTATTCAACTTTGATGTCAAAGGATGCGTCAAATCAAACCTGGATTTGTCTCCATTTGCTTCAAATTTGACTCATCGTTCCAAATTCATTTTTAACATTTTGATATTAAAAAAAGGTTTTTTATACTCTAAACTTATAATTTGACATCAAGATTGGAGATTGAGGTTTTTGATATCAAATTTGGAGATGCCAAAATGCCACATAAGTTATTTTTTTTTTAAAATGTAGCATATCCAATTTGAAACCATGGGTTGAAGACTATATTTTATAAGCCTTTTGACTTTTCCATAAGGGGCACTATCATGTTCTCTTTTTGATGACTTTCAAAATTAATTTTCGTCGAAAAAACTTATTGAAAATTTCTATTGATGAAATTGTTTGCTTATGACGAAAAAAAAAATATGATTATAAGTTAACTAATACTACCGACTATCTTTAACAAAAAAAAATAATTTAGTCGAAACCCACTCTAATTTTAATTGGCTAGAATTACGAAAATTATTGGATTGGCATATAATTTTATTGCAGGCTCTGGTTGCAATGGGTGAAGTGACCAAAGAAATTTTCAAGGAAAATCCAGACTTCCATACGATGAAGCCCATGGATTATGATCGTTTTCTAGTGATATCACTAGGGACAGGAACGCAAAAGATTGACCGTCCGTACACTGCAACAGCGGCTGCAAACTGGGGGATTTTTGGTTGGTTATATAATAAAGGGCATACTCCTTTAATAAGTTGTTTCAATCAGGCAAGTTCAGATATGGTTGATTACCACCTTTCTGTGGTCTTTGAAGCTCTTTGTTCCAAGGAAAATTACCTCCGAATCCAAGTAAGCCATAATTCTCTATACTCCTTTTGCTTCATTTTTTAAACTATCAAACCGAAACACACATGCGAACATGCACAAGAAAATCGCGCACCCTCACATAAAGCAGGAGGTCCACGACTCCACGTATGTTGCAAGCCACACTTACATGAGATAGAAATGGGAAAGTGTCGGGAATATGAAAAGAAAACATGAAATGGAACATGAAAACGCACTCGCCGGATGAGTTTCACTCGGTACACTAACCCTTACCACTGTAAATGTGACTTGACTTGCAGTGTGAGTGGACCTTGTATCCATGAGAGCACATATGTAATTATTTGTGCATGTTTAGGTGTGTACTCAGCATAACTATTTCAAGAATTCTATGGGTACCGGTGAAAGGTGCACACCATAAGTGTCTAGGGTCCACTTTGGGTTCTACACAAATGATCCGAGCCGGTCATTAATTTAAAGTAATTTTTCAAGTGACTTTGTGAAAAATCAACTCAATCGGATAATTCTAATTACTTAATCCCATGTTTTTTAATTTTTCTTTCAGAATGAAGGATCCTGAATTCATCGAGAGAAAAATACCCTGAAAAAATTCGTATGATGTGGTTGACGAAGAACAGTAGGTGGCACCTTGTTTTAATTTTCTGGTTAGAATTGAAAAAATTATGTAAAAATGTGTGGACTGTGATCCACCAACTAGTACCTGATATAAGGTCAAAGAAAACAAAATGTCACTTCCTCAAAATAGTTGAGATCTCTCTGATCATTTACTCTTCCAAAACATACAAGCAGCACTCTGTTTCAAGAGGTATAGAATATATAACGGCAAGTTAATTAAAAAGTTACACCTAATGATTTTATGATTTCCTTGTTTTATGCAACACGAATATTCAGGACGACACATTAAGTGGGATATTATCATCAGTAGATGGATCTACGACCAATAACTTGGAGAATCTTGTGGAAGTTGGTGAGAAATTGTTGACAAAACCAGTTTCAAGGGTAAACATCGGCACTGGTCGCAACGAACCAATTCCAAATGGTGGAACCAACGAAGAGGCACTCAAAGCGTACGTATATAACCTTCATCCTACAGTACTTATTTATCGTAATTAAATGTCAACTATAATCATAGTAGGGGATGGTTTGCAAATTATTTTTGCAAAACGTCAATTTGATTATTTCTGCAAAAGGTCGATTTGATCGAACACTAACGGACACATAATTTGCTTTCTTATAAAAATGGACGATCGTCACTTTCGATTGTGAGAAGTGAGACTATTGTTGGGAAAAAAATGTTCGGATATTTGGCAATGGAAGCATTCCACAAAACAATTCTCATTGATAATTAAACTTGAAATTACAATTACAAGAACGGAATACAAAATTAATTACAAACCGAGCCGAGTCCTGTGTGATACCACAGTCTCCTTAAAGAAGATTCGCCGTCTACCTTAGGGTGTTGTAGACTTTGCCGGCGTCTTCCTCCCAGGATAAAACGGCTAAACCACAAACCGACGAAACACTACCGTCGACCGCCTTGGCGAACTTACTTGCGTCTGCCTCTCTCTTTCTCAAAGAGATGTATTTTTGGAAGTGAGTTATCGAGTACGAAGGACTTGTCTAAGCAAGAAGAAGATGGGCCTATTTATAGGCAACCAATGGCCAAGTCTATGACAAGTCCACCCAAGTCCACCCAAGTCAAGTCCACCCAAGTCTCTTGGCTCGCAAGGAAAGTCCCTCGCCTTGGCTCGCAAGGAAAGTATGTGGAATTGACTTCGCCAAATTAATGAAGACAATGAATCTCACCACGAGGGGGAATGTACTCCATGACTTAGTGTACACGTAATGGAACACATCGGTTGCCTCGAGAGACTCTCCGCGTGCCCATTTTAATTCATACCGAAATTATAAAATTTCAAACAACTATATCGTTTATTTTTTGTCAGAGTTAATTAACGAGATTATATTCAATGGGATTGAACTATTCGGATCATCAAGGAATTAAAGGTCCACAACAAAAAAATCACTTCAACTATTTTTCCTTAATAAATTTGCAGGTTTGCAAAAAAGCTTTCAGATGAAAGGAAATGCCGGGAGTCAAAATTCACGAAAGGTGATGATTCCTTGTAACTTAGGAGTCTCTACTGGTGAACCCCCGACGGGTACCAACTATGTTGGTACCCCATGGGGCGTATTCACGAAAGGTGATGAATCCATACGGCTCTTTCCCTTGGTTGTGTCTGCGTCTGTGTGACCTATTTCTGTATAAATGGTTTTTTACGTGAGAGGTTTGTTGTTCGTCGAATTGTAACTCTTCTTCCCTTTGCACTTGTTCTTGTTGTTCTTACATGTGATGTGTTGTATGTCCAATTGTAAAACACACAATCAATAACTTTTATTTCCTTTAAATGCGTTTTTACATGAGATTTGTGGTTTGTCTCAGTGTAACACACAATCAATTACACATCTCACTTGAGGGAACTATTTGGCTGATTACTCATTCTCTCTCTCTCTCTCTCTCTCTCTCGCTAAAACAAGAAGATTTTTTATTTTTTATTTTTTATTTTTTACAAAATAGTTTACTGTCGAGGACTGCGACTGCATGACTATCTTTAGTTCTCTCTTCGAAAACGGAAAACTTATCAAGATCGATTTTTTTTTAAACAAATCAATCAAATATATTTGTTTAGAACTCGTTAAGCTTTCAAATTAAGTTTCAAAAAGTGAGTATTACGCATCTCATTTGGTTTAGAATATTCAAAAAAGTCTAAGCTACTCGAGATTGGATCCATTAATCTCGTTTCATAAAAAAAAATAATAATAAATTCTAAACATATTTTGGAACTCACAGAATTTTCGTAACATACTTGGACATTCAGCTGCTTAACTTGTTCAGCTAGTCTATTAGCCCTACTTCCAACAACGGCTTGAGATCCAAGCGACCAAGCACTATGTGATGCAGAAAACTAAGTGTTGACACCCAAATTTGGCCCGACCATTCGGGATTTCAACATTGAACGACGCCAATTTCACTATATTTATCTCTGCGTCGCAACAAAAAATTTAGCTGTCTTTGGGTCGCAATCGGACACCGGCAGAGAGATCAATCAAAAGCATTGCGGAGCATTGTGTGTCACAGGAGCGTGCAACACTGGATCATTTTCCAGGCCAACTCTCCTGACCGAATTTTGCATAAACAATTCAAATGGCCATCATCAAATAAACAATTCAATTGTTTATGTGAGTGGAGGGCATTTAAAAAAGGAAAAGAAAGAAAGTGGCGTAGCCACCACTGGGAAATACAAATGGAAAAAATGTGGAGTCTAGATGATATCTTGTTTCGCCCCACGATTCACATGTCAAGTGCATAAATCACATGCACCATACCATATTATTCCGGGCATTAAAACAAGAAGTTCGGCTGTTCCTGCGTCCCAATCGGACTCCGTTTTGAACATCAGTCGAGAGCATCACAGACCTGGTAGAGCAGTTGAGGAATCCCAGTGGAACAACAATTGAATTAATTATTCAATTTTCCCTTGCAATTGCCGACACATCAGTGGAGTAAATTTCATTGTTTAAACAATGAAATTAGGTGGATCAATATTCAAACAATCCCAGTGGGGATTTTCTTTGTTTATGCAAAAGGGAACCTCAGTGCAGCACCAAATTGGATTTTCCAAAGCTCGGTGGAGCTTCTGCCGACACCCCTTGTCAGTGAGGCAATTGTTTATTCCAAAGGCAAATTCAGTGGAGGAATTCGGCTCAGTGGATTCAACACCCAGTGCCACGTGTCAGCTTCCAGTGCATCTGATTATCTCCTGCTTCAATTTCAGCCGTTGATTTCCACCACATGCTTCCATGCGCGCGTCACACCGGATCATTTTCCTTTCTCACCCAGTCAGCCGGTCACCAAGCTTTGCACCTGGGTATCCTCACATGCCTATAAAAAGGCTGCCTTGCTGCATTCAAGGGGGAGGGGGAAGAAAAGAGGAAAGAGAAAACCAGAGAGAAGGGAGAGGACGCCAGGAAAAGAAAAACCCAAAGAAAGAAAAGAAAAGAAAAACTCTCATCTCTCATCCCTCTGTCAGTTCTCTCTCTCCCAATCACTCTAGAAAACCCAAACCCAAAACCTTTACTCTGTCCAATTCCAAAACCAGTCCAGAAAAATCAGAGCTCCAAGCTCAACAAAAAAGCCTCTGCTTCCCCACATAAAAAACCACAAAGCCTTTGCCTTAGTCCAAAGTCCACAAAAATTCAGCCATCTCTTTCCAATTACAGTCCGACCGAGGTCTTGTAATTTGTATTTTTATACGCGACAACGTTAATATAGCTCAAAAATAGTGAAAACCGAATTCGGCACTTTTTCAAGTTATATTTTCGTCTAGCATATATAATTCCAATCAATTGCCACCAAAGGTGAGGAAGATGTAATTTTGCACAGGGGGTTTATCTCCCCTTTCAATTTCAATGTTCAAGAAAACAGTCATTCAATATCTTTTTTTTTTTGTATATTTATGTGAATAAATATATTGTTAGCGGAACCTCAAGGTAGCCTGTGACCGATTGATGGCGATTTTCAAAGTAGTCTACAAATCGAGTCCTGGTGATAAAGGATTCCGCTCTATTAAAAATCAGAAATAGGATTTGCAATTGGTCGGTTTCCCCTGGCAAATCTTATTTCTAGAAAAATAACAAAATCAATGCAATAAAAATCCGTATGTTGAAATCTGAAAACGCGAGACGCGGAAGGTGGGAATCCACCCGAAACATGCTCGAACCTTTAGATTCCGACATATGAATTTCAAAATAATTTTATTTCCTGTTTTCTTTCATTTTTATTTTGCCAAGGATAATTAATTGAAAAAGGCTAAAATTGAGAAAAGCGTTGAACAGACGACGTGGGGTGCCTAACACCTTCCCCGCTCGCAGGAAATCCCCGAGCCCATCTCTGCGTTCGCAAACCAAAAAAGAGAGTCAATTTCAAGCCCGTCTGAAAAAAGAATTTGCTCAAACGGAAGAAAATAAAAAATAAAAGTTAAAATGTTTTTCTTAAAGTTCATCTATGAAAAACAGTTTTAATGGGTGACCTGACACACCCAAATTCAATGTTAGGTGGCGACTCTGAAAATTAAATAAAAGCTCGAGTCACAGCTGCAAACCTCATAATTCACAATCGTCGCATTTAAAAAAGTCATGATTTTCAAAGCGTCGCCAAAATGCCCACCGAAGTGGAGCAGGCGAGCGGCCGGTAAAAATCGGGGCGCGACACTAAGACATGCATGTGCCAACTAGGATTACTGGATGTATAGATAAACAAGAAGTCAAAATCATGAAAAAGGTGTTGCTATGGTACACATTCCCTGCAAATTACTCCATATGAGATTTTGTGGCACCAAATATGAGATTTTATGGTCAGAGGTATGAAAGGGCGTACGGTATGCACCTCATATGGATGGACGGCCAAGATTGCACCACATATTCTGTGCGGGATTTTGTGTCACCTTTGACAATTGACCATATGAGATAGTGTGTACATCGATATAAGAGTTTGTGGACTCTAATATTTATTGTTGTGATTATCGATACGGAAGTTTGTGGACTAAATATGAGATTTGGTGTTCCAATATAAGATTTTGTGACAGGCCTAATATTTATTGTTCTGATTACCAATATGAGAGTTTATAGGACTAGATATGAGATTTGGTGTTCCAATATGAGATTTGGTGATTATCTGTATGAGGTCCGCACGGTCTGCACCAGGTCTGCACAGTTCCAATATGAGATTGTCTGGCTCCAAATATGAGATTTTGTGTGGACTTATATGAAATTTTGTGACTATCTGTATGATAATGCATACCATACACTCTTTCATACCTCTAGCCACAAAATCTCATATTTAGAGCCACAATATTTGTGGGGGGTGTGTACCGTAGAATTCTCCCAAAAGGATTCCTCACCCTCCTGAAGTTTCTAAAACCAAGGTTTAGGCCTCGTATATTTGGAAAGAAATGAAAATGTGCAACTACGGATTAGTAGGTGCAAAGTAGCGGTAAAATTAAAACATAAAAAGACAACCAAAGAACAACAACCAGATGACAGAACTGAGGCAAGGCTTAGAAACCATGAAATGGGCGAGGATCAAAGGCGGAGCTATTCATGGGTTATATTGGGCTGTAGCTCAGGTGGAGGTTCAGAAATGAAAAAAATTAAACTTATTTTTATGTAAATTCTAGCGGAATTAACTTTAGCGCAACTCAATTTTACTTTTTCTGTGTACTTTTCTTTTGTGCATTTTTGAACATTTACGACGTTACGTATTTATATGTACAAATTTGGGTTAGCACAGGATAAATTATAATCCTGACTCCGCCCATGGCAAGGATGGAAGTTTACACCTCTAAGGACTAACAACCGAAACACGGGTTGATGATAAACCTAGCTGAGTACAAGAAGAAGCCTACAAGAAATCTTGCATTTAGCGGGGAACCAACTACCTCGCTAAAGGCAGGCCATTAGTGAGGAAATTAATGTTTCCTTGGTCATGGGACAACAGTCGTTCTTTTTTGGCGAGGAAGGCATATTTTCCTCACTAATACTTGTCACTAAAACTTTGGCATAAAAAATGTATTTGCGACATATTTCAAAAATTTCTCACTAATTGTTGCTGTGAATTTACAAGGGAATAGAAAATTTTGTCACTAAAAGGCAGTAATGATTTTGTCATGACCCAAATCCAACAGATTTAAATATCGTGACCGGCTAGTGAGTCTGTCTCACTAAAGGCCTCTCTATTGACAATTGTGGACGGTGCCATAGAAAATTTGTTAAAAGAGTTTTCAGAGTCGCCACCCGGGTTTTTATTTAAAAAAAGGATTTATTACCCGAGAACTATTAAAAAGAAAATTTGAATTAAATGACTCTTGTGCCACTGATTTTGAAAAAAGATTTAGTCTATCAAAAACAGAGTATTCTGGATCCGGGGGCCAAGTTACGAGTGGGGAAGGTTTTTAAGGCACCCCGCTCACCCGATCAAGAATCGGTCCTCCTCCCTATGGTTTAGTGTGTTAGCCAATTGGCCTAGTTGTGCCTCTATGCATGAGATGGATTGGGTATGAGAATTCACCTGTTGTTAGGTCGCAATCATCATCTCAAATGCCTTCAGAAACTTATCCTCGAAAGAAGAGTCCTTCAAGTATTGGGCAGGTGCTTGTTGAGGGGGTGGCTATTGGAAGTTCGCATAGTGATAGGCCACAAGATTAAATGGGGTGGACCATGGCCTAGACTATGGGGCAAGGGCACTGTCCACGACAAGTTAGGATGTTTCCTATATCCTGGGTGATAAGTGTTGGAAGAAGGATCACCCGGTTTGGGAAAACCTTGGGCATTAGGGTACCCATAAGCAATGTGAACTTGCTCTTCTACAAAACCTGGAAATTAGTCTCTCGTCGGACACTTAGTAATGTAATGAGCTGGACTAGAGCATAGAGAACAAGCCTCATGAAAAGTAGGAGGCGGAGTAGAAGTCGAGCTCAAATTTAAAAATTGGTCAAGTTTCTAGGCAAGAGAGTCAACCTTAAGAGCAAGGTCGTTAGAGGGGCTAACCTCATACAAACCTCGTGGCTTTGAAGAATTGGCTGTGATGGTTGCCCTATCATTGTGATGGTAAGTGGCACGGTGTTGGGAAGTGTCGCTCATTGTCTCAAAAAGCTCACATGCCGACTTTTCATCCTTATTCATTAATGAGCCTCCACATGAGGCATCAACCATCATTCGATAATGGGGATTCAACCCATCATAAAAACTTTGCACCAACAGCCACTGTTCAATTTTGTGGTGCAGACACTTCCTAATGAGGTTACCGAATCTCTCCCAAGCCTCATAAGAGGCTTATTGTCAGCTTGTCTGAACAAAGTAATCAGTTTCTGATCTGAGTCGTTTTGCCAATGGGAAAATATTTTCTAAAGGAATGTGTCTTACAGTTGCCCCCTGCTAGTTATCAAGTTTGCGGGTAAGGTACTAAGACACTGTTTGGCATTCTCTTTTAGTGAAAATTGAAACAAAATTAACCTAAGCACCTTATTTGGAAAATTATGAATTTGAAGTGTGGAGCTTGTGGTTGTGAACTCATCAATATGCTGGTAGGAATCCTCATGAGAGTGCCCGTGGAAACTAGGTGACTCATCCAACACACTGGTTTTAATCTCATAATGAGTGGCAGTGAACGAAGGGTAGTAGGAATCCTCATGACAGTGCCTGTGGAGCTTGCTGCAAGGTAGTTTTGCCGTGTTGAGTGTTGGTCCGGTCCAAGAAAGTGTTCGTCCAGACTAAAGATGCTGCAACTTGAGTTTCCACTCCTTTTTTTACATCTCTTCTCATCCTCAGCTCTTTTAAATTACTCCAAAACAAGTTTTCCAAGTTCTTGAGCTTCTAAGGCTTGAAACACCACAAACCAACTAACGCTTATCAACTAACAAGGTATAAATTGAAAGGATTAATGAGTGCTTTTCAGCACCTATCAACTACTTGGTTGTTTCTCATGATCTCAAACCATACGAGTATTGCTTCTTTGTAATGTCCGAGATGTTCGAAGTTCATGTTTTGCTATTTAATAGGAATGGAGTGGAAAAATGCTTTTAGTGGTACGAGTGAAAGGAGAACTTACTTTATTTTGATTTGATTGTAGTTCCTCTTGTCAAGAATATATGGTGATCAAGATGGAACACTAACATGGCCATGTTGTAAGTCTATTAATTAGTTACTAGGATTAGGATGAACTTGGTGGTACAACAAATCTTAGTTGTTATCTATCATATTTTGTGGTTATCAAACTTCCATTTGACATGAATCATTGGATGATAATGAAATTAGCAGAATCAAGTTTTTTTGTTTTTTTTTTTGTTTTTGTGATAACCGGATGTCCAAGCCAACTTGCGCCCACCTCGACTAATTCTGGGGTCCTAAAGATAAAGACCGGGCATAATCCTCGGTGGCCCCAAGAATTTAATGGCAAACAAAATTGAACCTGAAATCTGTGGAATATAATTAGTAGGATCAAGGTTCATGCTTTGATGTTTAATTGTGTTATAATTTTGCATTTATTATCTAAATTCAATAAGAGGATGCGTGTTATAAAATTGTAACTATTTCTTACCTTCTTTTAGTAATTATTTTGTGTGTCAAGATTTGTCAAAGAAACTAAAATTGCAAGTTGTGATAATATACCTTTTTTTAGTAATTTACATGTATGTTTGTTTGCTAATTTCGCCTGAGAAATCTTTGCAATACATTCTAACTTTAGGGGGGCAAGTATCAAAAATTGAGAAATACTAATTTATGATAAAAAAAAAATGTAAGATATATTGGTGTGTAAATAGAATAGGTGTGTGACTAAGGATTTATTTTTTTATTGCCAAGTATTACTATTGATGTAATAACCCTAATTTTTTATAAATAAAAATTTATAAATTTGATTTTTTTCTTTTTAATAAATATATAACCTAATAAATATATAAATATGTGCCTATATTAATGCAATGTACTAGTGTATCTACGTTACTATAGCCAAACCCCACTCAATACTAGGAAATCCTTCCAATTACTTTTTCTAGTCTTACCAGAAATACTAGAAAATACTATTATAGATTAAAAAAAAATTAAAACCCATTACATTATTTCTTGTTCTTGTATATGCATATAGGAATCCCTTCCTATCTACACCCTAAAATGTGGATCATCCGACCATACCTCACTTTCCCGATCAAATTTTCATAATCCAAACCGTCCAATGTGTTTAAAAGATGTTTTAAGGGTCTACGCGTGAAATCACCAAAAACAAAATCCATTGTTTTAAAATCAAAATCCTCGTCCGAACCGCAAGTCACGGTTCTTTAATTTTAAATCCGTGTCCAAACCATTAATCCATGGTTAAAATCCAAAAAACACAACTCGGTTCAATCCGAACCGGAATCGCGGATCACTGGATTTTTTGTGCAGACCCTATTTTTTATGGGCCATTTAAATAATCATTCTCCAACCACCTTCAAATTAGAGTTTCATCCTGTGCTCTTTTTGGAGTTATGTTTCCATCCTGAAATTCAAATAAACCTATTTTTTTTCCTTTATTATGTATATAAATATATATATTAGGAGATTAAGGACTAAAACGAATGTTGCATATAGGTAAAAGTTTATTGGGAAATTTATCGAAGTGGTCCCTGTAGTTTGACCCGTGTCTCGATTTGGTCCCTCTTGTTTCAATCTCACTCTAACAGACCATGTAGTTTCAATTTTAGTCGAATTTCGTCCAATTGATAACAGACATTATCAAAATTGACAGAAAACCCAATTTGGGGGCTTTTTTAGGGATAGACCTGTCATTTCCCCTCCTTTCTCGCCCAAACCCCTAACCCTAACGATTTAACCCCCCCCCCCCCCCCCCTATTACACAAACCCTAAAAAACTACCCAGTCTCCCCCCCCCCCCCCCCCCTAACCCTAACGAACTCGCCCCAATTGCTCGAACTCACCCCAATCGAACTCAACCCAGCCCCAATCAAACTCACCCCAACCCCAATTTCACTCTCTTACACAGACCAAGTACCATCAGAGATCAAGTTCTCTCATTCAACACTTTCGTGGTACCCAATGTGGATCGTTAGGGTTGGAGATCAAGCACCCGATTATGGTATCAATTTCGATTACTTTTTTTTATGTTTTCTCTCCTTGTTTAAGGGCTTTGTATATTTGTTTAATGGTTTTGGTTCCATTTGTGTATACTTGTACATGTATACATATAGATGTTTGTTTGTGTGTCTGTGTCCCCACTTCCCTATTATAAGTGGCTTTGTCTCCTTTTTCATCAGGTTCAAATGAAAATTTTTTCACCATTTGGCTACATTATAATGGTTTATTAAAGACTGATATAAATGATAGACACTATGTTGATGGTAAATCCAAATTCATTGATTGGGTGGACACTGATGAAATAAGCATGATAGAAATAGGTCATATGGTAAAAGGGTAGGTGTGACTAGGGATGTTATTTATCACTACAGAGTGCCTGCTAGGGATTTATATTATGGGTTAAGAAAATTGATTGATGATGATGATGATTGCTTGGAAATGGTTACGTGGGTGAAGCTAAGCAAGACACTTGATGTTTATGTACAAAGGGCTGATGTGAGTGAAGAATCTCACTCACCTTATAAAGGTGAGACACACATAAATGAGGATGGAAGTGAGGATGGGGGTATAAGTGAGGATGGGGATGGGGGTGATGACAGTCATGAAAGTACAAGCCTTGAGGAATTTGTGGATAGTGAATGTGATGAGAGTGAGGATGACAAGTTTTTTTGACACAAATATAGATAAAAATGTTGAGTGGGGAGGGGCATGTAGATCGGATTGGCCATTTCATCCAACCCGTTCGAATCTGATCCGATCCCTAATACGAATGGATCTCAGTTCAAAAAAAAATAATACGAATGGATCAGCAATATGGAGAGCTGTTTGGAGATTGGATAGGATATGGGGATTTTTTTTTTTTAAATATTTGGGAATTGGGTAGGGGGTGGAGATAGGCATGTCCCCGCCCCGAATCCACCCTGAATTCATTCCCCAATCCATCCCTGTCCCCGATCCTCCCCATCCCCGAATTCCTGAAATATAGGGGTCTCTTCATGAGTTATGAAACATAAGGGGTCTCATTAAATTTTCTCCAAACACATGGGATCTCATTGTAATTATTGTTTTAGGGTTTAGTTAAACGTATTGTTTCTTTCACTGTATTTCATTTTTTAGCCGCACACACTCTCGATATCTCACTCCCTCTTAACAGACTGTAAGACTCAAACCCTTCCTATTCTCCCACTCTCGATCTCACGCACTCAGCCAGTCATGCTCGATCTCTGACTCTCTCTCGATTTGCGACAAAGTCAAGGTAATCACCCTCTCTTCTAGTTCTCGCTCACTCTCAATTTTTGTTTTGCCATGGCTGGTACTTTTATTAGCACATAGTAAAAAATTTTGGGATGGGAAAATGGCTAACTATCCCTTTTGGTTTGTTCGGCAACTATTGTCATAGAATTTGTACCTGAGAAATAGAACAGGATGAGGGTTTTGAATGATAGTACCATGAGTAGTCTAAATAGGCCCATTTTTATCAACTGACTTATTGTTATTATTATATTTCTCTCGATCTCTCATTTGTCTGATTGTCTCTACTCTCAATATCTCCATCTCTCTTGTAATTGTTTCAGAGAAGCCTAAATTGGATATGAGATCCCCCACCCTCAAGATCCCCACGCTCGCTAAGGGAATCACTCTCTTTCTCTTCCAGTTGTTTGCTATTTAGTCATAGTTTTAGTAGAACTTGTACTTGAAATGGAGTGTAGTAGCATACTCAGTTTAAACAATACAATTGTTTCAATCAAGGGAGTACAAATGATTTTTTTTTTTCACATGCAGTTTGCCGATTTGGGAATCTCACTCTATGTCAACTCAAGTTGAATCGAATTCAATTTCAGAAGCAGAAACAGAGTTAATTCCCGCTAATGAACCTAAGGAGTACACTTCTGAAAGTGATGAAATTTTGTCATAACGTACTTTAAGGAGTGAACATTGGCCACCTTTTCAGAGGATAATACTTAAGGCAACGGGTGTGTATAAAATAAGGTGCTTGTATTGTAAAAAGAAATTGGTTGGGGGTCCTAAAAGTGGAACAACATATTTGGGTGATCATGTTAAATCTTGTATCGAAAAAAAAAAAATGATTGATGGCAAGCAAAAGATTTTAACAGCTGGTCTTATGAAGGGGGAGGGAAAAAAGGCCAACCTTGAAACTTATAGTTACGATCCAGAATTTGCTAGGAAACAACTAGCTTACATGATTATAATGCATGAATACCCTCTAGGCATGGTGGAACACATTTGATTTAGGAAATTTTGCTATGCTCTACAACCGGGCTTTAAAGTGGTTTCTCGAAGCACTATCAAGAGGGATATTTTTAAGATATATGATGTTGAGAAGGTCAAGTCAATGAGGCTTATGGAAAAGAACAGAAGTAGAGTTTCCTTGACAACTGATAGATGGACATCTAGCAATCAAAAAAACGGGTTTATGGTTATCACAACACATTTCGTGGATGATTCTTGGAAGTTACAAAGCCGCATTCTAAGGTAAATTCTTAATTAAGTATTTTAATTTATGCTAGTTTCTTTGAGCCTTGTCATTGTTATTAATATTTTCTACTACGTTCAATGATTATAGTTAGTGTTTTATTTTGGTTTGTGTATGTGCCATGTCTGCACACAGTGGAAGTATTGTGTGAGTTGTTGATGGAGACATTTTTGGAGTGGAATATAGATAGGAAATTGTCTACTTTGACCATTGACAGTACTACTAATGATGCAATAATTAATCTTTTGTTGGAAAAATTTGGAGGTGATCATATTTGGTTTAAGAGTTTCTTTTCATGTTCTATGTGCTGCCCATAATTTTAACTTGGTTGTGAAGGATGGTTTAGATGTCATCAAGTCTTCGATTGAAAAGGTTAAGGATAGTGTTACATATTGGACATCAACCCCAAAGAGAGAGGAAAGTTGTCTCTTGATTGTCCTACAAGGTGGACTCCACCTTTTTTATGCTTCAAATCGCTATAGAATATAGGAGTGCCTTTGGTTGGTTAAAACTCAAGGATTCCCAATATAAAAGTTGCCCAAATGATGATTGGTACTTGGCTCAAGATGTATGTGAGAGATTAGAAAAATTCTACAAGGTCACTTTATTGTTTAGTGGGACTAGTTATCCTCCTTCCAATTTATTTTTTCCAGATATGTGATATTAAAGTGACCTTGTCTAAGTGGGCTTGTTGTGGGATTGATTTGGTGGAAGAAATGGCCAACAAGATGATTAAGAAATATGACAAGTATTGGGATAATACACATGGATTTTGGGAAGTTGCAGTGGTGTTGGACTCAAGGTTCAAGATGTCCTTGATTGGTTATTCTATAAACAAATATATGGGGAGGTTCTTGGTGAAGAGATGGCGGAGGACATTAAGGCACGACTTTATGACTTGCTCACATTGTACCAAGGGAAAACCAACAAGAATCGTGGTGAATCATCAACTTCAAGCAACTTAAGCAAGCTGCCAACTACCTATTTGAAGCGTAAAAATCACCTATCTGACTATGATTCCTATAGAGAGAACTTGAAGAAAGCAAAAACGTCACATATAAAGTCAGAATTGGAACACTATTTGGAAGAGGAAGAATTACCGAGATGTGAGGGTGAGGACTTTGATGTATAGGCATGGTGGAAATCTAATGGTACAATGTACCCTACTTTGCAAGCCATAGCTAGGGATGTGTTGGCGATACCAGCGTCTACTGTTGCATCCGAGTCCTCTTTCAGTACTAGTGGTAGAGTGGTGACTCCAAGTAGAAATAGACTTCACCCTAAGACTTTTGGAAGCATTAATGTGTTCTCAAAGTTGGTTGGCGGCCTTTGAGGATGTAGGTAATTTTTTAATTCTCTCTTTTTTTCACACACTTTTTTTTATATTCTAATGTGCTATGTAACATTCATTGTCTTTACTTATGTCTAATTTTTTTTTAAAGTAGAGATTCCAACTATCCATGATGAGGATACGGACGTTGATGAGTGTATGTCCGATGTAACAACTATTGATGATTGATCACGTAATGCGACCTTTTGTCCTTGACTTATGTATTCTCTGTTTCTTCCCAAAAAGTGGAAAGTATATGTGTTCAGTACATTACTTGGTTAGTTTTTGTATCAAAATAGTTCGAACAAGGAAATATTTCACTTAGTTTTTTCAACTCGATGTCATTCGTAGGCCTATTAAACGCAAAGATAATCAGTTTGTAGAAGAGTCATAGCAGTTGTCTTATACGTCCAACAATTTGATTTTTGGCCATTATCTACTTCATATCATGGGTTCCAAGGGCTTATGTTATATGGAATCGTCCTCTTTATCATGCTAATTGACTTCTTTTTTGTATAACATATAAATGAAAATGCCAGTGCGTGGAGTTATTCTTGGGGTGAAGTGCAGGCATCATTCTGAAATTTGCGTTACGCTGTTACCTAATGAGACCTTAGTTGTTTTTATCTTGTCGAAATCTAGTTGAATTTTAATTATGACACTAGTTTTAGGTGATCTAGGACTGTGTTTGAAAATTTGGTATTGCTGGTCTAGAGACTAGTTGAACTTTAATTATGTTTGGCTTTCTCTTAATGGCAATTAGTGTTGTTCTTTGGAAACTTGTCATTTGTTGCTGGTATACTCGGTGGCCGATGCTTCATTATTGTCTTACTTTTCCTCTTAGCTACTTGCTATTGTAAAACTCTTGGGAACATGTAAGGATTGCTTCTGCTACTATTTTTTAGTAATCAGTAACTGAGATTCTGGTAATTTGTTACTATGATTTTAGCATTTAACTTGTAACTGGGATTCTAAATTTCTAGTAATCTAATTTTTTTAAAAAAAATATGATTTGATCCCAAAATTCCCGTGGGGATCCCCGTTCTCCATTTGGAGTGGGGATGGAAGATGAAAATAAAGTCTTGTTGGGGATCAAGGAGGGGATGGATATGGGTAAGGGGTTTGGGAATCGAGGGTGGATAATACTCTCTGGCTCCGATCCGTCCCCATGCCCATCCCTATCGGTAGAAAGTCAACATAAGCAGCCAAAGGATAATGATGTGTTTGATCTAGAGGCTCAGTCTGATGAGTTAGTGAGCCTTTATGGATCTTTTGATGAGGAAGGTGGTCCACCAAAAGATAGGTTTAGTCAATTTAATATGGCCATAGACATGGCTGACCCAAAGTTCAAGGTTAGGATGATTTTTCTAACAAGAAAGCAGTTCAAACTTGCAGTAAAAGAGCATGCCATATAGACTCGCAAACCAATAAAGTTTATAAAGAGTTACAGGCAAAGGGTAATAGTGATTTGCAAGGGTACGAAATGTGACAAATGGGTTTTGCTTGCACCTAAAATGCAAGGGTCAGAAAGCTTCCAAGTCAAAAACTATGTCCCTACTCATACTTGTAAAAGATTCTTCCACAACAAACATGTGACTGCCAAGTGGCTGTCAAAGAAGTATGTAGAGACACTTAGATCTAACCCTACTTGGCCAGTAAAGTCTTTTAAAGACCAACTTCAATATGATCACAAAGTGGAGGTGTCTAGGGCTCAAGTGTATAAAGCAAAAACCCTACCACTCGAAATGATTGAGGGAAGCCAGTCAAGTGATATGAAAAGTTATCAGATTACTATGAAGAACTTGGGAAGGACAAACCCTAACACCACTGTGATTCTCAAAGCCATTGAAGATGAAGAGAGTGCAGGAAGGCAAAGGTTTCACTGATTGTATGTGTGCCTTGGGGCTTGCAAGAGAGGGTTTCTAGCTGGTTGCAGGCCAGTTATTGGCCTCGATGAATTTCATCTTAAAGGCCTTTACAAAGGTCAGTTGCTTCTTGTTGTTAGTATTGATAGTAACAACCAAAGTTATGTGTAAGGGTCATCATTGGGCCGGGCCGGGCTTAGGGGTTTTTTTTCTTTTTATCAGACCGGGCGGGCCGGGTTATCTGTCAAAACTTGAAGCCCAGGCCCAGCCCACGGGCTTATCTAAGTCAGGTGGGCGGGCGGGCGGGCGGGCTGGGCTGGGCTGGGCTATTTGGGAGGGCCGAATGCCTTTCTTTTTTTTTTTTTTTTTTATGTACCTGTAACCCGTGAATGGAAAAAAAAAAAAGAGAATAAAAACCACCTTTTCATGTTTTTGTGTTCCCCATCAGTGTTCCTAATGCCTTAACATAGATATATAAAATATATTTGGGGTATGCTTTTTCTTTCTTTTTGGAAACCCAAACAGTGGCTATGCTTTTTCTTTCTTTTTGGTAACCCAACAGTATATCTTTTCTCTTTGGTAATGTTGTACCACAGTGAGACTAGAAAGCCCCCTCTTTCTTATTCTTTGTGGTAAAGCTGTACCAGAAACAAAAGCATGGTAGCTGCCCAAAGGCATGGGCTTTGATTTCTTCCCTTTTTCTCCCACACACATGTATCCCATCCCACGTCAGCCTCTGTCTCTCTCTTTGCTATTTTGAAATATGAACTACACACAGACCATCGAAAGCACTTCCTGGAGTCCCTACCTCTCACTCGCGCACGTTAATTCCACATCCGACTTTGTAACACTATATTTTTGAATTTTCACCCCTAATTTTTGTTACAAACCCATGCTACGCGTGTATCAATGTACCGGGTTACAGGCGGGCTGATATCTCGGGCTGCCGGCTGCCGGCTGGTGGGCGGACCAATGGGCGGGCGGGCAGGCAGGTCGGAGGTAAAAAATTTAGGCCTAAGCCCGGCCCATGGAAAGGTCGGGCTGGGCTAACCCACCCATTTCTCGGGCTCGGGCTCGGGTAAAGCCCGGCGGGCTTAGCAGGCCTCGGGCCAATGGGCGGAATGATGAGGCTTAGTTATGTGGTCTCTTATGTTGTGGTGGAAGTAGAGAACAAGCCTTCAATAAAGTGGTTTATGGAGATTTTAACTGCAGAGCTTCATATTGGCAACAACTTCACTTTCATTTCAGACAAACAAAAGGTAACTTGGCCCTTTTTTACTTTTCTTGTCTTTAATTCAGGGTTTGTTACTTTTCTTGTCTTTAATTCAGGGTTTGTTACTTTTCTTGTCTTTAATTTGAGGGTTTGTTATATGCCTGTGTATTCATATATGTTTACTTTTCTTACAGGGTTTGGTAGTAGCAATTGCAGAGGTTGTCCCATATGCAGAACACAAGTTTTGCATTAGACAGTTCTATAACAGCTTTAAGGAAACAAACAAGGGCATACATTTGAAGGAGATTTTGTTTAGACAGGCAAAGCCACTTATGTGGCCATGTTCAATTTTCATATGCAAGAAATGAATGAAGCTGATGAAGCAGCAATGACTTGGTTGAATGATCACCCACAACTAAACTAGTCCAGATCCCATTTCTGCACACACAACAAATGTGAAGTGTTGGATAATAACATGTGTGAGAGTTTCAATGGTAGAATCTTAGAGGCAAGACCATTATTCCTATGTTAGAGAGATTATGGTCATACTGATGTTAAGAATGCAAAAAAGAAGGGAAGAAACGAGGGCATATGAGGGTGAGCTATGTCCTAACATAAGAGCTAGGCTGAATAAGAGAATAAATGATGGAGGCAACAATTGCATTGCTCACTAGTTAGGGGATAAGCTATACCAAGTCAATTGCTTTAGTGGGCAGCAATTCACATGTGACCTTGCCACACACACGTGTTCATGTATGAAATGGGACCTCACATGAATACCATGCTCTCATGGCATTGCAACCATTAATGAGTGCCATGAAGATGTTGATGACCATGTTGCCCAATGGTTTAGGAAGGAAACTTATATGAAAAGCTATGAACCTATTGTTTACCCATTAAATGGTGTAGAAATGTGGACACCCCACTGGGGTGTTTGGCCCAACTCTTCCAAATGTTAAAAAGTAGCCTGGTAGACCAAAAAAACTGAGAAAGAGGGGAAATGATGAACCTTGGGATAGCACCAAGTTGAAGAGAAGGAATACTACAACCACATGTAGTCAATGTGGTAAACTTGGACATAACAAAAGAAGTTGCAAAGGCCAACCAGTGGCAAGGAATGAAAGTGGAAGAAGGCAAAAGTTACCAGTAAGTATTCCATCCCCATCCACCATTAGTTGTCCTTTATGTGGTTTTTTATTGACATCTAACTAAGATTTTGTGGTTCTCTATACAGTTCAAGAGTCATGATAGAAGTGGTACTCCCCAACGTTCAAGTCAATCCCCACAAAGTTTAAGTCAACCAACAATGGGTACCCAAACTAGGAGAAGCCAAAGACAAGCCCAACAAAGTTCAACCCAGCCACCACCTACCACTATTAGTACATTAACTGGGTTTAGGGGAAGGAAAAAGGGAGCACCAGCTGGGGGAAGGAATTAGGTGCTAAGAGACGACCTTTTGTGTATGCAGTGTTGGGCTGTTAGGGGCTAAGAGACCACCTATTATGTTTTGTTATGATTGTATTTTGGGTAATGGGCATGGCTGTTATGTTTTGACTATTATGTTATGACTATTTGGCTAAGAGACCACCCATTATGTTTTGACTATTTGGGTTATGTGGACACCCACTGTGTTTGGGTAATTTTATGACTGTATTTGACTATTTGGCTAAGATAGTCCTTTTGTCCATGCAGTGAATATGGCTCAGTCATTGCATTGAATGGTATGGTGGCTAGTTTATGGTGATAATGGTTGATGCTTTGGAGTTTTAATTGATTCTCATTTTGATGCTACTGAGACTGTTGTTGGTTATCTCTGAAAATGTGATGATTTGGTTGATATTGCTGTCAACTTTTTCTCAAATGTATCCTAAAGAGTATCTGTCTTGAAGCTGTCAATTTGTTGCAATTTGGCTATTGATACTTCCATGGCTTGAGTGGTATGAATGGTATCACGTCAATGAATTTTGTTGTTACGGAATGCCTCAGTGAATGCAATGAATTGTATCACTTCAATGTCTGACTTAATAGCACAAACTTGATAATGATTTTTGAATGTATTTGTAACCACTTGAATGTACCACAGATTGCAAAAGAAGAGGAAATTGAAAGGAACCACTTTTCACATTGACATAGACTAACCATTGCCATCCGATTACACAAAATGGGTCTTTAAATAGCCTAAACAACCATGACATTTCATTACAATAACTTAACCTACCTCCACCACCACCACTGCCTAACCATTATAATAACCTAACCATTTCATTTACCTAACCATTACAATAACCTAACCCATAACAGTCCACTACAACAACTGCCACCACTGCCTTCCACAACATCGGAGCCACCATCAATGGAACAATTCTAGAAGAAAAAAAAAACAACAAAGAAGATCATAAAAACCACGTAAATCCTCTCTTTTTTTCAATACCTGAATCTAGTCTTCGACTTCTTCTAAGTAAGCCGGGAATGACAACTCTAGCATGAGCACACATGGGTGGATCCACCCACATAAAAAAAGTGGCAAGCATCAGGAGACTACAAAATGATAGGACAGAAAACGTTTTAGTGTAAAAGAATACATGTTATTTTCCCTAGATTAGTGGACAACTGAATAAACAAGAAAAATGACATGGTTGGAACTTACCCCATGTTTGTAACACCCAAAGAATATTCTGCCAGGGTTGGTTTCGGTTCATGAGGTGGTGATTGGTGATTTTTTTTTCCCACAATGACATAGCATGTGATCCATTGAAGCAAGCTTTGAAGAAAAATGGCAGACGTAGAAGAAAAATGGCAGAGAGAGAGAAAGATGAGAGGTGGTTGTTATTCCCCAGATTTTTGGGTTATAAATGGGAGGAGTAGGGGTTTGGGAGGGAGGCGAGGGAAAATGACAAGTCTGTCCCTAAAAAAAGCCCCAAATTGGGTTTTCTGTCAATTTTGATAGCATCAATTGGACAAAATTCGACCAAAATTGAAACTACAAGGTCTATTAGAGTGAAATTGAAACAAGAGGGACCAAATTGAGACACGGGTCAAAACATTAAAAAAAAAAAAATCTTTCCCCTATAGGACAAAATTTTTTTGGATGAAAACATAATTTTTTTTTTAAATGTTTCCATTCAAAATTTTTTATGTTTTCATCCCAAATTTAGGGTAAAGATTTTTTGGATGAAAACATAAATCATTTTTGCCATAGTTATTTATGTTTTCATCCAAAATCCTTGATCCAACAATCATGGTTAAAATTTTTGAGGGAGCCGCATGGGCGGGCTAAATTCATAAGGGGAAGTGAAATAAAAGTTTTATCATGATCCTTAAATATACCCCAACAATCATGTTTCTTATGTTTTTTCACCATGTTTGTTTTTTATTTTTTATCAGAACCTTATGTGATTTTTTTTACCAAGCCTTTTATAAGAGAGCCGCTGCGCGGGCCTACATAGATAAGCAGTATCTACAAGGAGAGCATGCATACTCCTTATCTATATAGGCCCGCGCAGCGGCCATAGTATCATAGAATTTTAACCAGGAATATTAAGTAAGGCTTCCTTATTTACAAGGAAAATTTATCAAAATGATCCCTCTAGTTTAACCCCAGTCTCGATTTCGTCCCCCACCTTTCAATTTCATTCTAACAACCCATGTAGTTTCAATTTTGGTCGAATTGAGTCCAAGAATTAACTTTCGTTAGCAAACTTAACAGAACCCAATTTGAGGGTTTTTTGAGAGGTAGAATAGACATTTTGCCCTCCCTCTTGCCCAATAACAAACCCTAACTCTTCCTACCCTTTTTTGACCCCTCTGCAAATCTCCAAAAAAAAAAAAAATCATAAAATTGAGAGGAAAATGAAGCACCACCACTCTCACCAGCGCCCCAAAATGGCGTCCAAACCCGACGCTGAGAAACCTAATGGGCACATGGCGGACCACGACAAGTGCCCAGTTGAGGAAGTTGCCCTGGTGGTCCGTTTAGCATGAAGGAGCACATTGTCATCATCGTGATTGCCAATTGCGGGGTTTTTTTCAGTGAGAGTGATGCATGTTGGGGATTTTTCAGTTATGATTTTGATGTAAGATTAAGTTTTTTTGATTTGATGATTTTGTGATTTTGCCTATTTTCCTTTGGGTTTCTTTCAGTGGGAGTGATGCATATTTTGGCGTCGGATTTGGACGCCATTTTGGAGCGCCGGTGAGAGTGGTGGTGGTTCAATTTCCTCTCAATTTTATGAATTTTTTTTTTGAGATTTGCAGAGGGTAAAAAAGTGGTAGGAGGAGCTAGGGTTTGTTATTCGGCAAGAAGGAGGGCAAAATGTCTGTTCTACCCCTCAAAAAACTCCCAAATTGGGATTTCCGTTAAGTTTGCTAACGGAAGTTAACTTTTGGACTCAATTCGACCAAAATTGAAACTACAGGGGTTGTTAGAGTGAAATTGAAAGGTGAGGGACGAAATCGAGACTGGGGTTAAATTAGAAGGACCATTTCGATAAATTTCCCTATTTACAATGGTTTTTGACACATTTTTTTAAACCAGGATTCAAGATATTAATAAAATAATTATTACCATGTTTACAATTTGTTAAGTGTTTTTTACCATAAAAATGGATTTATTTTTTACATTTTTACCATGATTTTTAATCATTTTTTTACCATGAAACGTTGAATATGTGGTTGATATGTTAACATGATTTAAGTTTTTAATTTAACAATTATTACCATATTTACAAGTGATTAGTTTTATTTTAACATAAAACTGTGATATGTTAATCATAGGATTAAAATTTGGAAATAATATCATCTCTAATTTTGAATTTCCACCATTTTGAATATTTCTTGATTTTAGGAAAGAGAATAATTCACCATTTCAAAATTTCCTTAATTTTGGGCAAGAGGATCAAATAAATTATTGGCAATCCCTAAAAAGAAGTAACTAATATTCAATTAAAAAATAAATTACTATTTTTGGAAGCCTTTATTTTTTGGTTATATCTATATAATTAAGAAATGCTAATAATGGTAAATCACATTGAAAGGTGATGAAAACATAACTCCTAAAGTAAAAGAAATGAAAATCTATTTGCTGTAATTTACCCTCGGATATGAAAACATTCCCACCGCACCAAAATTTCTATCATTCAGAGATCTTCTCTCTGGAAGCCCTAGGCGACGTCAGATCGACTCTCTCTCCCTCTCTCTCACTCGCATAAGCTCTCTCTCCCTCGTATGTTCTCTCTCTCTCTCTCTCGTATGTCTCTCTCTGTGTGTCTTTGTGAGTGTCATATATGTATGTAGCCTGTGTATAGGTGTCTTACCTATATATACAATATATCCTTGCAGGTATGTATGCGCGTGGGTGTGTTATTGTATATCAGTTTATGTATCTCTGTATGTATTTTGCAATTTAAGCATGGAAAACATGTGTGTGTGTGTCCATTTTTTTAGAATCTCATGTCTGTATCTGTGTCCATATCTGTATCGTGGTACATAGCTCATAGAAACCGTTCTAATCGAAAATGAACACGACGATAAAATTCAGAACTAGAAGGCTTTTGAACATGCTTGAAATTTGAAAAGTATGACAAAATAGAGAGTTTTGTCTATTTGTCTCCGAGACTGACGATCACGAAAAATGACCTTCTAGGAAGTATAACAGTGACAGAGTTCGTATTGTAATACAAATTAGCCGATGGATCATCCAAGGTAAACTCATCAGAATGACATTTGGGTGAGGGAAGCCAGCTGGAGGGCAATGCACCGAATGTTGTAGTAGTCGGTGTGCTTTTTTTTTTTTTTTACCATTCCATGGGTTTCATTTCAGTGTTTTAACGATACTAGATACAAGGACTTAAAATTTCTAGGTTTGCTTCCTTTGGAATTGTTTTATGGTTTGTATTTGCGTGCTAGTCTTTCAATTAGTTTTCCTTGTTAACAGGTAATTACTGCTATTACTATAGGAAAATGGATCATCCTGAGGATGAAGGTCGGGTTGGAGGCGAACATCATGGCAAGCAAGATGATGAGGTTAGCTTGGTCTGGTTGGATATGGATAGGTTATTGTCAATGACTAGAATGCTCAAATGTCTGATAGTTCACTGTACCTTTCAATCTATGCGGTTTTTGTTTGAAATGTTCATTGTACATCTCTATCTAAGTTGATTTGAAATGTTTGTGAGACTATGTGCCAGCAGCGATGGTTATACGTTTGGGCTATTATGGTTGTTTTAGATTAAGTCATATAATCTCAAGTATGTCCTGTTCTATCACACTTTTTGAATGAAAGTTTCATGTTTTTCTATGTACAAGCCTAAAACGCTACAATATGGTTTTTCTGTTATGATGTGAAAATTTTCTATTTGCGCTTGATCTTTTATGTTTGTGTCCAGGATGCTGTTGCGCGACAGGAGGAATTTAAGAAGTCAATAGAAGCAAAAATGGTTCTTCGTCAGAGTAACTTGAACCCTGAAAGGCCTGGTTAGTAGTTGTTTCAGTTTTATCATTGTATTGAATGTTATCCACATATCTAATATTGGCATGTGTTGAATTTTTTTTTTTGTGGCAAAATCTTCTCAGTGATTCCCAATCTGTTCATGCTTTGTTCAACTCTGATTAATTATAGTAATTTTTAGCTCATTTATAAAGAAATCAAACTTAATATGCTTTTGGTAGTGCATTCAAAGGTGGATATCGGAAGAATCAGCAATTCAATGTGCTGAATGTTTAATGCTCATCCGGAATCCACCATTTTTTTTTCCAGTGATGCAGATAACAAAGTTTGACAGAGTTTATGAACACACACACACACAACAGAATAATGAAACAACAAAGGCTAATCCCTTAACCAGCTCCTCTCCTTGGGGAATTCCGTACACATATTAAGGTCTTCATCTTTCTCTGCTCCAAGTCGTGCTGAGTGATCTGTTCTTTGGTGTGCTTGCTAATAAATATGCTTTAAGTGTGCAACTGGTCCTGGCCAATATAAATTTGGCATCTTCAACGAGACCTTAGTGAGGGCAATTTGGAGAAGCCCCTTCCTGGATGAAGTTAACAGCTTGTTGAGAATCTGTCTCAATCTTCGCGTGGCTCATTCCTTTCTCCAAAATGGTCGTCAGGCGTCAACCCTCGATGAAATTTGCCGAAGCTCAGCACCCAAACTGGAATCGCATGCTAGCTTGCCATAGAAACTAGGAATCCATCCACCTTCATTATTTCTGAACAAAGCACCTAAGGTCCTAAGCTGCCTTTCCCATTGCTTTCATACCAACTGCCATTTGTATTCAGTTTTAGGTTGCCTGCATTAGGGGGAAACCATTTTACTGTAATAGGAGTAGAACCAGCGGAATGTAGGGGGGATTCAAATGCCTCAACAATTGCAGATACTTATCAAAAAGAAAAAAAAAGAAAAAAAAAAAAGCCTCAACAATTGCAGATGCACAGGTATCAATCTTCTATAGCATCCCAGCATCATCCACCACCACCCCCCGCCGGCGAGTTAATTTACGACTTTCTTGAACATAGTCAATATTGTCAAAAGTCTTCTATTTCTGTCTTTGCAAATCTGCCAAATAATGGAATACAATACACGTCAAGGTAACCCACGATGATGTGTTTTTTATGAAGTCAAATTCTCTGCATCTCCAAGTAGTTAAGGGGAGAGTTAAATCTCTCCTACTCCAATTACGGTTCATGAGGCATTTCAAAGGTATCGGGCATCTGCTCAGCAGGTGGTCCATATTTTCCAACTTGGAACCACATCTAGGGCATGCCCAGAGTGAATCATGTCCCTAGAGAACCTCATTTGATTAGTGGGAAGACTTTCATGAAGACAACCATAGTAAGCTTTTTAAAATTTCTGGTAGTTTCAATTTCCATCACCATTTCCAGTCACGGGATATAACAGGTTCTCCAACAAGTAATGTTTAAGCAGCAGCAGTAGTGAAGTTGCCTTGCTGGGAGTTTTGCCAGTGAGGAGAGTTAGGAATAGAGAGATGCTTGGGCACTTTAACCGTGCGAATACTCTTCAAGTCTGCGGCTTCAAACAATTTTGGATAGAGGGTAGATTCCAGTTTCTGTCATTTTCCAGAAATTCACAGACTTAAAGGTCAGACTCCACATGAATTCCTGAAGAAGTGATGGAGAGAGGACCATTTCCGCACTACCAGTCCTTCCAGAAGGAAATAGTCACCATTTCCAGCAGTCCATTTAATACTTTTTTAAGAATGTTGGTCCGTAGCTTGAAAAATGCCCTTCCAAGTTTTGGAACCACCTTTACCATGTTGCCAGTTAAAAATAGAGTTGGTTCTGAGGTATTCGGCCCGTGACATGTTGGACCACAAACTTTCCTTGTCAATCAACATTTTCCAGCCGAATATGGAAAGTAAGCCATATTTTGGTCATTGGCTTTTTTAATTCCCAAACCACCTACCACCTGCCTCCTTCCTCATGCAACAGTGTCCCATTTGTTGAGATTTGTTTTCTTTTTAGTAGTGGTATCACCCCAAAAGAAAACTACGGTTGAGTCTATTAGTATCATTGCATATAGCGCTGTAAATTAACAGTTTGCATCGCATGATTAGGTATGGAAAAGTGATTGATTTAATGACGGTGATTCTGCCAGCAAGATATAATGTTTTAGCTTTCCAACCAGAAGGCTTATGTTGGATGATTCTAATCTATAGTTGAAATGCCCTCTATTAAATTATTATTCCTTAAAGGAGGGTTGGGGGTCCCTAGGTATTTATCCAAATCGGCTATCAGCAGGATACCATGAATGACGTCCCCGTAGCTCCTCGGTTCTTGGAGGTTTAGGGGGGCACTGTTTCAATGGTATTCTGAGAGCAACCACTTTGTGCATTTTGCCAAAGGTTAGGTTTGTCTCCAATCATCCCCCGCCCATACCCCCAATGATTGGGGACTAAATGGGTTCTGTTGTTGTTGTTGTTGGCTATCAGGGGGATACCACTTTGGGAAGTAAGAGCGAGTCAGTGAGGCCACTATGTCTTGGGATATTAAGGGAGAAAAAATGATGGTTTATCCAGATCAATAGTTCGTCTCGAGATGCCATGGAAGGACTTCTAAGATAACTCCACGGTCGGAGTTAAGAAATGTACCATTACTGTTGTCAGCAAAGATGGAAACTGTGGACAGCTGAATGGATTTATAGGAAACAATGTTGGTCATAGAACTAGGGTGAAATCAACAAACTAAAGTGGGCAAGTGCTGAAGATGTTGACTAGAACTCCTATGACAATGATAGGCTATAAAGCCTGTAGTGCCGTATGGTAGAATATAGGGTAGCTTGAAAAGGACTTCTCCATCAGTTGAGTGTAGTGGGAAAGAGGGAGTTGTATGAATTATACGGTTGGAAATCAGGGTATTCTAGTTCTTAAAAGAAGTCCTGATTTGTTTCAGTTGGTCCTAGTGGAGTGTGAATGTGTTATTTATTTATTTTTTCTTGATTTGTTAATGAAATTGTAGTGGAGTAGTAACCCCTAGATTGTTTTTTCTTGTGATGATACCATTGAGAGGATGTATAATCGAAGTCGATGTTAGGGTTTTATGTCAGATTCTTGGAGTGCAGATGTTTTTTCTCCATTTTCACTTTGCTGAATATACCCTTTTGGGTGCTTGAAAGCAAGTTTCTGAATACCGTACTGGATAGATTACCAGTTTTGTTACTGGTAGTTTGGTACGGTACGGTACCGTACTGATGTGTTATCGGTGCCATTTTGGTTCCTCGTTATAAAATAAATATATGCCTAAAATAATATATATACAATAGATATATGTTATGAACTGAAACTATATTTTAGCACCCACTCTTGTTTAGTGTAAAGGGCGTACCCAGTGCACAAAGCTCCCACATACGCGGGGTCTAGGGAAGAGTTAACGTATGCAATCTTACCCTTGCAAGCAGAGTGAGAATCGAACCTGTGACCTACGTGCCGCTCTTGTGAAGCATAAAAGATTTGATTGACCAAATGGATATACATACATCATTTTGTAGTGAATGAGGTTGTAGACAATTTTAATCTTTAGAAGCTAGGCTGATAAAGGATTGCACTGTCCAAGACAACTATTCCTCTTCCCACTCCACCTACCCTTGCTCTAATTCCAAAAAAATCTCCACTGTCCTCTTTATCCTTGAGCATAAAAAAGTCAGTAGCATTAGCTTAAAGAGGCTTGGAAGGAAGTTCTAGACAGAGAACTTCGCCGGAGTGGAATTAGCTCCATTTATTGTCGACATTTTTGTCTCCTTGAAGAAGAAGTATGAAGGACTGCCGGAATATGCCAAAAAAGCCCTGAAAAATCACTTCTGACTCTGAAATTCTCGCTCTCTATGTTTTTCTTGCATTTCTTCAATTCTTTGTGCTGACTGGTAACCATGGCCTACACTTGCCTAGAAGGCCAGAACTCGGGAAAATACTTGCCGGTACAGCCAAAACTCGCCTGAGAGAGTTGAACGAAACAAAATTGAACCTCCGCAATTCTGGTTTCTCTCCAAAACGGTAAGTACCAGCCGGTACAGAAACCGTTTAAAAACCTTGCTTCAAACAAGGTTTTTTTTTTCCCCTGAAACGGCTTCAAATGCATGCTTTTAAATGCAGTACCTTTGGATATTATACAGGAAAAAGGACTTTTCACAGAGAATACAATGCCATTGGAGTGCCAAAAATTGAGGGTATTGTCGACTGTGATAAAATCATAGATTTTTCGTACAAAGTTAGTTCCACTATTCATTTGTTTGCATGACGTATACGATTCAAGTTGCTTGCTATGCTCAAATAATGACCACATAATTCAAATGAAAGACAATAAATTGCTCATGACACATAATTAAAATGAAATACAATAAATTGCTCATGGATAATACAAGCGAATCTATACCGCAAATTAAGGAGCTTTGGAATGCGGTTCTTATTTCGTGGGGCATGTTGTGGGTTTTCCCTGTGATGGTGGTGGAGCTTATTCAAGAATGGTATGGTGCTAGAGTGGGTAGAAGACGACGGAAGCTTTGGATTATGATCCCGTCGGTTTGGAGAGAAAGGAATCGTAGATATTTTGAGAATCATATATATTTTGAAGGGGAGGATAGGCCTTTTTGCAAAAATTAAGAGTCTTTTGATTTCTACTTCGCTTAGTTGGGTGTCGAGGGAGTGCAACCCTACCTTGAGTCAATTCTATTAGATGTTAGGTATTTTTGGAATATAGAGGGGTCTATAGGTTTGTTAAAGCATCCAACTCAAAACCAATTGGCAATGAATGACCACTATCATATACTAGTTTTGGAGGTTATAACCAATGAGGGACGAGTTGGAACACTCCCTCGCACGTGCGACCCCTAACTTTGGTGAGGTAAACAAATGATTCAACACATGCGGCAACTATCAACTATCAACCACAAACAAAGGAGGAACCAACCATCAACGACAAAGAGTCTTGTCCAAAGGCCTAGCCCTGATACCATGTTAAAGCATCCAACTCAAAACCAATTGGCAATGAATGGAGAGGCCGCCTAGGATCATCTACTAGTTTTGGAGGTTATAGTTAACCAATGTGGGACAAGCTCTAAGAAGATCGATGGGTAATTTGACCTTTTCTTTTGTATCCGTCGATTTCTTTTGTACATGGGTGGCATCCCCTTGATGCCTTTTCAATAAAAAATTCATTTATTAAAAAAAGGCAAATTATGCAGCTCCTGAGAATGTGATTTGTCGTATATTTCAGCAAATGGTATTAATATCTTTAACATGTGGTGGTTTTCTGTGCACACATTGTTATGATATTCTCTTGGTTGCAGACTCTGGTTTTCTCAGATCATTAGATTCCAGCATTAAGCGCAACACCGCAGTTATTAAGAAACTCAAGCAGATTAATGAAGAGCAACGGGAAAGTTTGATGGACGATTTGCGAAGTGTCAACTTGAGCAAATTTGTTAGCGAAGCAGTGACAGCTATTTGTGATGCCAAGCTTAGATCTTCAGATATACAAGCTGCAGTCCAGGTACATGTTGATTTGAACTGCTGCATTTTGGACATATGGCATTATGTTTTTTTTTTTTTTTTCTGAGTCTTCATATTTTTTCCTCCCTTGTAGTCCTCTTTTGCCTGACCTTTTTCTGCTAAAGTTATTTTGTTCCATTAAGTATCGCTAGCCTTTATTTGTAGCTTGATTTGCTTCATTAATGCAAATGTCACCCTACCCTCTTGGTTCCATGCCAAAAATTAACCACTTTGCTATCCCAAGAACTTGAATTTATTCCCTTAAAATGTGTCCAAAAACTTTAGTGAGGTCATGTCTATATTTCCTCAAATTTCTGTATCAAGCATGTATGTTTACATAAGTTTTTCCCTTTGTTTCCGATTGCAGATATGTTCTTTGCTTCATCAAAGGTACCAAGAATTCTCGTCAAGCTTGGTTCAGGGTCTCTTAAAAGTCTTCTTTCCTGGGAAGTCTGGGGATGATTCTGAGGCAGACAGGAATCTAAGAGCCATGAAGAAACGCAGCTCTTTAAAACTCCTTTTGGAACTTTTCTACGTTGGAGTCACAGAAGACAGTGGCATTTTCGTTAATATTATTAAGGACCTTACTAACGTAGATCACTTCAAGGATCGAGATGCAACTCAGACAAATCTCTCTCTTCTTGCCAGTTTTGCACGACAAGGGAGAACTTTCCTGGGACTTCCACAGTCTGGACAAGAACTTCTTGACGAGGTGCAATATTTCTTTCATTTATTTTTGGTTCCCTTCCTTTTACTTCTTGTCTTTTCTTTGCCTTATTATTTCTATAAATTTTCTTAATTCTGGTTTAAGTTTCATGGTTACAATTTTAGTTTCTTATTTCGTTTATTCTGGATCTTTGGGAGGAGCAAATTTTTCATAAGAGGACTTAGTACAATATTTGGGTTTCTCTAAGCTGAAGTAGCACTAGTTCTCTATATTCAACTCTATAGGGTGCTCGATATTCTTAAGAATACTCAGCTTTGTTTGTGACTCATGATTAACTTACTCGTATGTTAATTAGTTCTTGCCAATTTGGGTTCATCTTAACCTTATATCTCCAGTGTTCTTAAAGCTGATAGTTTCCTGCTTATAAAATGCTTTTGATTTTTGCCCTTCCTTTCATTTGTTCTGCAATTTTTTAAAACAAATCAAGGGTTTTCGAAAGCATAGTAACATACAACACATGTATTCAAAGTCCAAGGTATTGTATGCTTCTCCCATGCAGAGCTCTTTTATTTTCATTCATTGATGTCTTTTTCTTTTTTTTTTTTCCCACATCTTGTGGCCTTTTGTCTTTGGGTTTCTTTTACTAGGTATTCTGTTATGCTTTATTATCTGTCCTGACAAAATATTGCAGTTATTTAAGGGCCTCCATATCACTGTCGATCAGAAGAAAATTTTCAGGAAGTCATTTTATGCATATTATGAAGCAGCCGCAGGACTACTACTTTCAGAGCATAGTGTAAGATGTTGATCTCGTTCTGATAGTTTTTTCCTTCCCCTTTAAGGTTAAGGTGCTAAGAGGTTTTGTCCTTTGATGTCCCTTTTTGATGGGAGAATCTGATCTCTTTCTCTTGCATTTTATAGTCTTCTTTTAACTGGTGTAATTGTTTTTTGTTGCTCCCCACCATGCTGAACTGAAGTCACTTCGCCAAATGGAGCATGAAAATGCAAAGATCCTGAATGCAAAAGGAGAGCTAAGTGATGAAAATGCCACTTCATATGAAAAGCTGCGAAAATCTTATGACCATCTGTATCGTGGTGTCTCGGTGTAAGTTCTTCGTTCTGATGATTCAAGCTGTGGTTACTCTTCTTAGCATGTTATTCAGTTATTCATACCTCTTTTAATGAGGACAACAGAAGTTTGTAAGCTTTTTAGTCACATACCACAGAATTGGTAGAAAATTAACTGGCTCACCATACCACACCATTAAATATGAGGAATGGATGAAGCCATTAAATATGAGGAATGGATTTGTGTAGCCTTTATTTGGGACAATTATAATGGCAAGCAGGGTGCCTTGTAGCAGCCTGGGCACGCCCACAAGGCAAGCCTGCTTGAGTCTCGACATTTGAGATGGTCATTATGAGATTAGTCATCTCAGTATTTCATGTTTGGGACTTCTTTTTAAGTCTATGACGTTGTGATACATAGTCATCTGGAATAGTTGTTGATGACCACACTCAGAGACTCAGAAAGCATGTTTATCTTGTTGCACTGATTAGGCTACTTTTGGTTCTTTCAAGACGCATCAGTGATACTAATGGGAATTGGAGTTCAAAGATACGTTGATCTCTTGAAGTCAAGTAATGTATCTGACTGGAGAGTACAGAGAGATTGCGTTTAGTTCTTTTACTAGCATAGAGTACTGTCATGTGAAAGAATAAGGAAATTGGAGTCCCATGATTGTTTGGCCTACATAGATCTAGAAGATTGAAATTACATCCAAGCAGGAGTAACTAGTATCTGGATGATGTACATTGGTTATGAGGCTGATGTCATGCTGTTTTTGATAAGTATTTGTGTATAACAATAGATGCCATGGGGGTGTCACCCGCTTAAAACAAATGGGGAAGCTATATACACAAAAATTAGAACTTCTAAACCCTGTCCAAAGTGAAGCTATCTAAGAAAGTCAACAAACATGAAGGTGGTTGGACATAGATCCGACTTGAGCCAAAATTCTTAAGGTCCTGGTGAATAACAGCTTGAGCATGTGAAAAGCTGTTTGAACATCCTCAAAAGTCGTTCTAGTCCTGTCATCAGTAGACATGAAGGAGCCAGCTCTCCAAGCCTTCTTGGTCCTCTTCAATCGACACCCAACATTCCAAAACTCTAAAATAATTGGAGGGTCGATGCCAGCAGTGGTGGTTACTGTAATGTGAGCGGTGCTTTTTTTTGGGTAAACCATGTGAGCGGTGCTTTGACAGTTATTAGTTTCTTTATTTCTTAGATATGTATATTTTGTCCTAGTTCTTACGAAGTTTTCGTTTGCTTGCAGTTATTACTGTGAAAGTTGTCTTAATGTAGAGGATTAGCTAGCATCTTCTATAGGAGAAAATCTAAAAAAGGCAATTGTAATTGATATGCTCCATTAAAATTAGAAACTCTCTTCAGAAAATTGTCTTATTAAAAACACCAAGGGAGCAGATTTTGTGTGGGTCTGTTATCTGCTCGGAATGTCTGTTATAATCCCTTGTCAGTTACATTTTCTCATTTCCTATAATCCATTTGGCGGTTGTAAATTTTTCATGTTACAGTTTAGCTGAAGCTCTTGACATGGAACCTCCGGTGCTGCCAGAGGATGGTCACACAACTAGGGTCACATCTGGGGAGGACACATCATCACCTGGTGCTGGAAAAGATTCTTCAGTTCTTGAAGCAATGTGGGATGATGAAGATACTAGGGCATTTTATGAAAGCTTACCAGATCTCAGGTATGTCATATGTAATGGTTGCATGACTGGTATCCATGGTAATTCATGTTAAACAGATTCAACTCATTTGTTTGGTTAGATAGTTCTAGTTTTTGGCAATGGCACTTTAAGTGAAGTGTCTCCAACTTGAGGTTACTGATATACATCCTGTGGTTTTTTTCCCCCAGAGCATTTGTTCCGGCAGTATTACTGGGAGAAGCAGAACCGAAGGTGACTGAGCAATCTCCAAAGACACAAGAACAATCATCTGTAAGGAATCAGAGTCGTGCTCATTTTACAGCCGTAATTTCTCTTTCGTCACTTAGATTACTGATAATAACTGATTTTATTTTGAATTGGGCCTTCTCTAGTAGCTTACAGTCGCATGCATATTGAATCAGTTTATCATTTATTGGCACATTGTTCTTTGTTATATGTTGATTGCTCGCAATCTCATGCAGAACAGCAACATATTCCTTCCTTCGCTTCAAGCATTTGTTTTTGAAATACATTGTCTTATTTTTCAGTTACTTTCGACGTTATTAGCTTCATGTCTCCACATTTTGGAGGATGTTCTAAAAGTTGTATCTGGATTTTTTGTTTCATTATCCTAGTAATTCCTGATTTGCATAGAATAAATGGTCGGGAGTGTCGGATTGTTTTGTGTCAAGAGATACCACCAGCATGGCAGGATATGTATTTGTGACCTGCCCTTAGTTTTTGTCTTTTGTCCGTGTGTCCATGCAAACATCTTTCATAGTAGCTGCTTTTCCATAACCATGTTTGCTGACCAATCTGATGCCCTTGATCTTCCTGAATTTTGTCATGTTCCTTTCTCTTCTCTGTAAATTTTCTTCCGTTCCCAAGCTATTGTTGCCCCTGCACATCAGTATGAAAAACTCTAGTGTATATGTTATAAATTTAAGAAATAAAGGAACCACAGGACAACAGATGTTGAAAAGTTAGTTTGCTCGGGAACTATCAAGAAAATGATTGATCTCCAAGACCGACCAAATTATTATTGGTATACTTCTCACAATCTTGTGCTGAACTCTTTACGATTGGAGCTCTTTCAATTCTTGAATGAACGAATGAAACTAAGGACTGAGGTTCCTTTCTATAGATGCAGCTCCAGGGACTAAACTTGTAATTCAAAATACTGCAGGGACTAGAACTGTATATAATCCTCCGCCTGAAGAACTGTGATGCTGCCTCACCACTTCAAGGGTGAGGTCATCCACATGACATCATGTGTGATGTCATAATAGTATATAACATTTGTGTTATGATGATATTTATTGAGCTTCAGCACAGCTTCTTTGAAGATACTAAGATGTTAGGAACTTTCAATTTCTGTTCTAATGCACTATCAGTTCTCATTATGCTTGGGCGATGATTTGCCTCTGATATCTCCTTACAGCCCATTTGAATAGTGAGAAATCGTGATAAAATGAAAAAAGTGGAAATCCTACACTATTCCTACCAGGATGTGTAACATATGTGAGATTGTAAGCAGTAATAGTTTTTGTTTCTCACCAAATCTCACCCCAAATACTTTATTTTTTCTCCAAAGGGGATATAAGTGCTGCCGAAAAGTAAGTGATAGCTAGTATGCCTGAACTTCAAAAGATGCTGTCCACTTTTGTAGTGAACCATTATGTCTGGATTATGTCCCTGTATGCTGCTTTGCTTCTGCATTGCAGTTGTTAATGCTATTTGATGTTGAAAAGATCTGTTTCATGTAAGTTGTATGGGTGAGGGTCTAGAATATGTTGAAGTTTTTAGGGTCTGTTTTTTGGGAGGACATAGTAAAGGGGTCTTTACTGCAATAAGGACATCAACTTTTTCCTTAATGCCAAGAGGACAAATCACCTACACATTCCAAAAATGCCCCCACTAGCCAATGAAAGTGCCTAAACCCCCAAAACTAATGAAAGTGCCTAAACCCCAAGGTACCCTATGAAGTGCCTAAGACCCTAGGGTACCCTATGAAAGTGCCTAAATATAAACCCTAGGGCACCCTAAAGAGCCTAAAATCCTTGGGTACCCACGAAAGTGCCTAAACCACTAAAACCCTATAATTGGAAAGTGCACCCTAAGTGCCTAAACCGAAAATGCCTAAACCCACTATACCCTACCCCAAAGAGCCTAAACCCACTAAAATTGAACCCCCAAAATTGAACCCACCCCCAAAAGTTGACAGCGACGCATCAGAGAGAGAGAGTGAGAGTGACGGGTCATCACAAACTATGAGAGAGAGAGAGAGAGAGAGAGAGAGAGAGAGAGAGAGAGAGACGGGTCAATTTTGTCCCACATGAACTGTCGCTTTCAAGATTTAGCCAAAGGAGGCAACTCGGTCAGTTTAGTCGGAACATTGGAACAAAACCCGACTTTCACTTTTGTCGACAGAAAATTCCTCCACATGGTGCACGTGAGTTTGGGTTTCATTAAGGGTATTTTTGTCTAGTATTGTCCTTGAGCCCTCAAAAATTTCACATCAATGTATTGGAAGCATTAAAATAAGTTAAACTGGACTAAACACCGTTTAAAGCCCTAAACTTGGCCTTTAGACCAATTTTCTGTTTTTATTGCATCTTCTATATGATTCTGTTGTAGCTACTTATACAGAAAACTGTAATTTGCAGGATTCGCCACCTGAATCAGACCTAGGCCAGATGGCTAGTTTAGATTCGACAGAAGTCTCTGCAGATCCTGGAGCTTCTCAGGAGGGACTAAATGAGAAAGGTAAAGAAAAAGATGAAAAAGATAAAGAAAAGACCAAAGACCCAGACAAAGAGAAAGGAAAAGGCAAAGATGCTGAAAGAAAGGGTGAATCTGAAAAGGAGAAAACTAAAGGTCTCGAAGGGACAAATTTGGATGGTCTATTGCAGAGGCTGCCCAGTTGTGTGAGCCGTGACCTTATTGATCAGTTGACTGTAAGGACCTATTCCTGCTTAAGCCTTACTGTTTGTGTTTCTTCTGTTCTGCTTTCTAAAACGTATTGCCATGTATCCCTGCACCTTACTGTTTGATAATTTTATTTTTATTTTCCCAGGTGGAGTTTTGTTATTTAAATTCCAAATCCAACCGGAAAAAGCTTGTGAGGGCTTTATTTAATGTTTCAAGAACATCTCTAGAACTGCTGCCATACTACTCACGCATGGTTGCCACTTTGTCAACTTGCATGAAGGACGTCTCTTCCATGCTCTTGCAGTTGTTGGAGGAAGAGTTCAACTTTTTGATTAATAAGAAGGTCTATTCAGGAGTTCAATGCCCTTCTTGATAAAAGACGCTGCTTTTGAATTAGCGGCTTTGTTTTGTTTCTTGATTTACCAACCATCATGTTATGGTGGACTTCAATTTTTATTCCAGGATCAAATAAATATTGAGTCAAAGATCAGGAATATTCGGTTCATTGGAGAACTCTGCAAATTCAAGATTGCTTCAGCTGGCCTCGTTTTTAGTTGTTTGAAGGTATGTCCCGCAGCCTAAGCTACCCATGTCGTGGATTATTTTTGCTGCAAAATTAACAGGAATTTTATGATGTCAATTGGGATTTGAAAAAGATTTGTTCTTCCAGCCTATAGGTGAGACAACTAGTTTTTATTGTTCTTGTACTTATGGCAACCAGTTCTCTCTTACCAGACTTTTTTGGATGACTTCACTCAACACAACATTGATGTCACCTGCAATATTCTTGAGACATGTGGCCATTTTGTTTACCAGTCCCTGAAACTTCTGTAGATTTTGACGCGCTTAAAAAATGTCAAAAATTGGATCGTCGTCACAGCACACTAGTGGAAAATGCATATTACTTGTGCAAACCACCGGGAAGATCTGCATGTTAACAGGAATTTTATGATGTCAATTGGGATTTGAGAAAGATTTGTAGTTATAGCCTATAGGTTGAGACAAATAGTTAGTATTGCTCTAGGAAGCACGGGTACCGGTACGGGTGCGGGTACGCGATATGGCAAAAACCTAAAAAAGTAGGGTACGGTTACGGTTGGGGTACATTGAATACAAAAAATATATTTAATATATTTTGTACAATAAACATATTTTTATATATTTGCTACAAAAAAAATTGAATAATTTTTTTAGTAACTAGTACTTTTTTTGCTTTTAACACATAAACACGTAATAACATAAGTTCTGATCCAACAACTAAATAACAAAGTGGGCCCAAGCCCAAACCATAAAGATAAAAAAGAGAGACCAAATGAATTAAAAAGATAGTGGCCCAACCCAGAAATAGATAGCCCAACAATAAAAGTACTAGATAGTAGATAGGGCCCAAACCAAAATTAGATGGCATTAACCCTAACAAAACAAACAGCAGCTCTCTGCTGCTATACTCTGCAGCGCCGACGACCTAACTCTGGTCCAGGTCCATCTCCATCTCTCGCTCTCTTTGATTACTCTCTCACCAGGTTCGTCTCTCTCTCTCTCTCTCTCTCTCTCTCTCTCTCTCCTCCTGCCAAAGTACCCATCGGCGTACCGACGAAGTACCCATCCCGTACCCAAAATACTCAAAACGTACCCAGTACGTTTTTGCTGTACCCGGTAGGTTTTTTGCAGTACCCAGCCGTACCCGTACCCGTACCCGTACCTGTACCTGGTACTCGTACGACACCATTTTTGCCGTACCCTTGCTTCATAGGTATTGCTGTTTTACTTATGGCAGACAGTTGTTCTTTCTTACCAGACTTGTTTGGATGACTTTACCCATCACAACATTGATGTTGCTTGCAATCTTCTTGAGACATGTGGCCGTTTTCTTTACCGGTCCCCTGAAACTTCTGTACGCATGGCCAACATGTTGGAGATTTTAATGCGCTTAAAAAATGTAAAAAATTTGGATCCTCGTCACAGCACGCTAGTGGAAAATGCATATTACTTGTGCAAACCACCGGAAAGATCTGCACGAATCTCGAAAGTCCGTCCACCATTGCATCAGGTATAAACTATTATTTGGTTCAATGATTTTGCATCTTATATGGCTTGATATCACAGATCATTGAGTGGCTTTTCTGGTTACCATTGTAGTATATCAGAAAACTGCTCTTCTCAGATCTCGATAAGTCCTCCATTGAGCATGTGCTAAGACAGCTTCGTAAACTACCATGGAATGAATGCGAGCCGTACCTTCTAAAATGCTTTATGAAGGTTCACAAGGGCAAGTATGGTCAGATTCACCTGATTGCATCACTTACTGCTGGCTTAAGTCGCTATCATGATGAATTTGCAGTTGCTGTTGTTGATGAGGTTGGTTCTTTAAAATGTTATTGGAGAGCATTTTGGTTTTTCTCTTATAAACTTGTCCATTGCTGCAATAGAGTGAGATTCCTCCTTTTGGCACTTTGAACATGTCCCCGGCTTTGCAGAGCCAAAAAGATGCTCCTTTTTGTTGGGTGATCACCATTAATATAGCCCATCCAAGCATTTTGATCCTCTTTTAGCTATCTTATTTTCTCTTTATATATAAGTTCTTTGCATGATGATAATGTGGCTCAACTGTGATGACTGCACTAAGACCAGTTTTGGGTATGCACTTGTGTTGCATGATATCTTCGACCAAAGGAAAAAAATATGTTAGCTGCACCACATGGGCTCATTTTTTCACGTTTTTCCAATCAATTTGTGCTTTGGTGGCAACATCAACTTGTTTTACTCTCAGGTCTTGGAGGAAATCAGGGTGGGACTTGAGTTGAATGACTTTGAAATGCAACAACGCCGCCTTGCTCAAATGCGGCTCTTAGGGGAGCTGTACAACTATGAACAATTGGATTCATCTGTTATTTTTGATACACTCTACTTGATTCTCGTTTTTGGCCATGGGACCTCAGAGGTATGGGTTATTAATAGCTTAGTTTAGAACATTTTGACAGTAGTTGTGGATATTGTCCTGTATATGCTCAATTTTAGTCAACACCAAAGGGCAGAGCTAACAAGAGTTGAGAAATTGCCTCCACTGACCTTTCGAAAAATGCAGTGTTAGCTTCAGTTTTGTAAGAGGTTCTTCAAAATTACCCATTGAGATTGTACCCAATCCCCACATCTTGGTTCAATTACCTCCTTTTTCTTTTGAAGGGTTCCAGCATCTCTGTCCCTCTTTTAAAATTTCCTATGTGAACTACAATTAGTGAATATTTTTTAAGTCCTGGGGTTCTCTGGCTTTTACGTACATCATAGTGAACAATTTTCCCCTACTGTGGAAAAGCGTCTTGACTGTACAGTGAAGAAAACAACTCAAAGGAATACATTAACTTTTTCTTTGCATTTATTGCCTTTTTGAAAAAGAACTAGTTCTTTATGATTATTTCTTGCACTCAATGTGTTGTCTCTCTGGTTATGTGAGATTGTCGCTTATGGGGCAAAGACAAACTAAGTCCTGCCATAATGAAACGGCGTAGACACAATTTTTTTTTATCTAGAGAAGATATCCCCGTGCATGGAGCTGAATGCCCTAGAACGGCAGTGCATACCATGTGTAGTTTATGATTTTGTTTTCCGAACTCCATTTTTATGTTTCTTGAATTGGTTTTTATTTAATTAATGTGCCTCTGAAATGGTGTAGTTTATGGGCTTGAGTGAAGGATAGTCTCTAATTTGGTTTGCATTTGTTCTGTAAAGTTCACTCTAACCTTTCTCATCAAATGTAGATTCTGATATGCTTTCATATGCCTTGATCCCTACATAAATTCCATACACGTAAATT